>JAJTWR010000481.1:1452500-1495000 GCA_021613335.1 Whitmania pigra
GACAAAGAAATGCTATTTTAGCTTTTTTTTTTATAAACACAGTAAGTTTCCGTTTCTCATACCTCTATTAAAATAGCTAGGATTGCTAATGAGAAAAACATCATAAAAAAAATTAAAACCATCCTTTTAGCCTCTTTTAAAGCCAAAGTCCGTTCATGCTTAAAACAAATTCAAAAATTACAAAAAAAACCACTGACAACAACCCGCTGACCCAAGGTAAGTTAAATTATTGTGCGTGAGAAAATGGAAGCACAATTTTAATGTTATGATTGCAGTAAAGTGTGCAAGTCCTTAAAAGAAAAATAATGACGAATTAAACAGGTCAACACGTCAGCAGGTTTAAAAGCCATTGTCCAGGAATTTAAAAATTTCATCACTATCAAAACAATATTGTGCCACAAAATGAAAAATATATTTACAAGGAACAGAATAACAGCAAAGTAATTTGGCTATTTTGAATTGTTTTTAATGTCAAAAATAACAAACTCATGAAAGAAACATGTGCATCCTACCTTCTATCCAAGTCAACTCCTCATCTCCAAGCTAAAAATTCAATGTGTTTATTAAAGTCAAACTAATTCAAAACAAAAATTCTGAAGTAGGCTAAACATAGAGTAATAAACATAAATAATAAAGTAACATACCCCTGAGATGGCATCACTGTGAGGGGAATGAGGAGAATAGGAATAAGTTATTTCCTTCAAACGTGGAATTTTCTGCAATCCTTCCATTCTCAAGAAATGCGAAATAAATACAATCGAACGTTCGATTCTCACATCACAAGAATTCAATTTCAGTTTCCTCGCTTATTGTCCTTTAAGCTGTTGCCGTCTTCGAAAAAATCCTCAGAGATAAACAAACCAGCGCTCGCACAAGCGATGAATATCAAGCTCTGCCCAAAATCCCAGTGTGCAACATCTAGTAGTGCTCAGGTACAGCCAAGTACCGTAAACGTAAGCGTTTGAACAGAGCTTAATTAAATCCATTTTTCTGTTTCTTACATTCATTAGCTAATAATACTAAACCATTCATTTGCGTTAAACTAGGTGAACAAGCAAAAGCCGAGATTGTTAGTTACAAATTCCGAAAAGGGAGATCACGATTTCAATGAAAACATTCATTAACGAGTGCTAATTACCCGGTGACAAAAAGGTCCAATTCTTGTTATTTTTTAAAAGTCTAGGACATAAATAGAAATTCGATAAAAAAAAGTATCTTCGTGACTTGCTCTTGTATGGAAGACGGTTTTAAAACCTTTTCCTCTACATTCCCATTTCAAAATTTTTCCGCTTTTGTAGGCTAGTTGACGACGTTAGTTAAGTTTTAAAATATTCTCGCTGACATTGTATTTTCAGCAACTGACTCAGCCCAAAGACCTTAATGACAAAGTTCACATTTTCGATGGAAGTACGAACTTTTAAAACCTAGAATCGATGCGACCCAGCAGCCGTCGCTGCTATTAAATAAAACCAATTTTTTGCTTTACTTTAAGGCGGGCAACCGGTCCCACAAGAGCAACCGAACAACTTAATTCACGCAACTCTTTCTGCATTTTTAGTAATAAAAACACAATACCTCTCAACCTGGTAATATTATTGCTAACTAGTCTCTTCTCCATCGTTATTAACAGCTACTACAACTTTACAGCTTACCACATTGTAGCCACTGAAACCGTTTGAAGGGAAAACGAAACGACAAAATCCGATTACACAAAATACATGAAAATCAAATAAAAACTTGAACAAAAATCAAGAAATTTAATCAACTCGAGCCTTCAATGGCTTATTGGTTTAGACGTCAACAGGTTAATGTAAGAACAACCAAATTAACTTTTAAGAATAATTCAATAATTCAGTAAGCTTCCAAGAACTGTTGTATTTCTGGCAGATCCCTGTTCAACTGCTCGATGTTCAGTTTTATGCTTTCCAGACTTTGCTTGATGCTTCTCTCTGCCGACGGGGCAGGATTCTTTTCGAAGAATTCCTGGACGAAGTGATTCCAAATTTTAATGGCTCACATTAACGACTCGAATTAAGTAATTCGATAATTGAGTAATTCAAATAATTAAGTAATACAATAATAAAGAAAAGTGCCGACCTGAACATCTCTGACATAATCCTCGCAAGCAAAATTTTCTGTAGCGAGCTGAAACAATAATAATAACAGCTGAACAATTAAGGAATTATAAATTCAAATATTAGGATGCTACTTACAAGCACAATACATGGGGATGTAACTTGCACTTAATATTAACATGAAAACATACAACTTGACTGAATGGGATATGTGCCTGCATGCGGCGGTAATGATAACAGTTATAATGCATCGTGTTCGAAACCCAGCCTGCACTGTCGCCAGCACCCTCAGAAGGAGCGCTATATAAATGGTTACAAGGAGTGCCTCTGATGCTATGCACATGGCACTATAAAAATTAATTACAATTACAAAAATAACTAAATCCTTAAAAAATGAGAAAAAAATAAAGTAAATGAGAAAAAAAAAATATGAAAATGCACAATGTACCTTGATCAGGCGAGGGAAGAGAAACAATGAACCGCTGTATCTCTCGGATATGACCTCCCAATTGTCCTTTATAAAATTCCACACCAGTTCACGACCTTTCAGAGAGCCTGTTGCACCGACTATGGTAAAGATGCTGTCTTGGGATCGCACTTCAGACTGGAACGATAAAGATTGATTCGTGAATAATAATAACAGACGGATAATCGTTGATTAATTATAATAACAACTAACACTCATAAATCTCATAAAATAATTAGAACAGGGCTAACGAGGGTAACTCACACTAAGGGAAAACTCGAGAACTCTGGTGACGAGTTCAGGGGAGCTTACTGACCCTAGCGACCTGAGGATCCTCACTTTCTCCTCTTGCAGATCAGTCGATCTGTACAGCTGAAAGGACAAAGGTCAGTGAGTAAGATTTTTTTTTTCTAATTTGAAACTTAGGATTTACATTTGTTGACATAGTTATGTTAATGTTTTTTTTAAAGTTTTTAAAACATTGTTCTTAATTTACAGTTCGCATGAGTTTTATAAAAGGTTTCGTCTGAGCAGTTCGTTAAAAAGAAACAAGTCCAAAGTCATCGGAATGATTCTGCCTGACCTTCAACATGTCCTCCAAATCAGCTTCATTGCCATGCTGAAGGACGATAGCATAAACCTGAAGAAAATAACGTGTTTAATAGTCATAACAATAACAATGATAATATTTAATTTTTTATAAAGTATAGACAGTATTGAACATGAAATATATATGCACAGCATATTATGGCTTATGATGCATCACACGACATCACATTTTAAACAAATCACCTAAGTAGAATGCAGAGTTTCAACATAGAAATTGTTACGATTTTTACAAAGTACTCGGAATGATCCAGCCAAATCCAACTAACAGCACTCCTGAGATCTCCAGGCAGCTTCTCTTTTCCATCTCGATGGTTCCTGAACCTCTTCTTCGCCTCTTCCACCACTTGTTCATCTCCGCACCTGCCCATCCTGCCGATGAGCAGATTCCTGAGCATGGCCACGAGGGGACCTGAATGAATGCAACGCATGACATTTGAACAGAATGTGATGCACAACCCTTTGAATAGAATGCAACGCACGACCTTTGAGTAGAAAGAAGCGCACGACCTTTAAACAAAGTGTGAGTCGATTTAATGATGGTAGTAATTTACTCGGCGTCGCCATCGACAAATAAAGCTGAATTGCAAAACGATTTTGGAAAGGTTCTAAACTAAACTTAAAAATAAAAGATGAAAATCTTCTCATTTCCATCACTCGAAACGGTACCATGGAACGTACCTTCACCTTCGGAAGCATCCCAACCGACAGACTTCATGGCAGGAGAGAACAGCTTCTTGACAAAGGACTTAAACTTGTCGTGGCAGTCCGTGTTCTGGTAAAGGACGCTGAGACTGGACAGGTTCGAGTCCAAATCCGACCAGACGGTGAAGTTCGTCTCGTTCTCGAACGACTCCACTGCCTTCAGCACGTCGCTGATCTTCGTCCGCCCCCCACGAGCCTGCAGTGAATTTTATTTGACGGTCGAACGACTCGGAAAGCTATCGGATTGAGCGATTTAATTAATTGATAAATGACGAGTTACTTGGTCAGCCTAATCCATTCTAATTAACCTTAGTTCGACCGGCTATAACGAGCATCCTATCATTACATACAAATTATATTAAGAACGTCAATGGTTGAAAACTTACGAGGGCAAAGAGATCATTTTGAAGAGCCAGTCTGTCCCTCGGAGAAAGCGTCTTGGTTTTGATGGAAGGCAGCATTGATCGAGCATGTCGGCGGGATAGACCGTCCTGTAGAAGCCGATACCTCCCACGTTCAACTGAAAAGGGAAATTTTAATCATTAAATGATCAGTAATAGACTTTAGAAACTTTTAGTTACGAATTTTATTATATCGCTAAAATTTGGCGAATCAATATTCTCTAGGTTCGAACAAAATGAAGAAAATAGATAAATTAAAAGCTGACTTTTATCCAGTCATTTGGCTCAATGTTGTTCAACGTGACAACATCTTTCTTCTTGTCCAAGACAAACTTGTGGACGGCAGAAGTGGGATTCGAAGACGAACAGACGGTAATCGGAACCATCCAGATGTATCCGGACTCTGAGCAACGAATATAAAATAATGAGGTTTAAATATGTTCGTAAATGATACCAATACACAACAGACAACATTCCGAAGCAAACAAATGGTTTAATTATGGTTTTTTTATGGTTAAAAATGGTTAAAAAAATAATAATTAAACATCAACAGCAGCTAAAAACAATACCATCTCTCGTTCCATCCGCTAAGAATCTCTCCTGCTCCAAAGTCAAGGTTCTCGATGTACCGTCAACCTTCTGGCCGACCTGCCACAACAAAAACAAAATGAAACAAAAAGCTAAAAATAAAATCACACCAATAATAATGAATAATAACTTCACAAATTTCTAGATTCCCTAAACTTTAAAGGCTTACTTGCCTTAATCATCGGGTAGCCCATCTGCATGGTCCAACCCGACATGATCTCGCCGACAGGCTTACTGCTGACTTCGGCAAGGGCGTTCCAAAGGTCCTCCGTGCAGGCATTCTTGTACATGTGTCTGGTCAAGTAGATGTTCATTCCTTTGCGGAAATCCTACGAGGGAAAATCGAAGGAGGGGGGGTTATTGTGTTGACATTCCACAAAAGAGGAATTTCAATTTCCATCACGATCATCGCCATCATAGCGAACATCACTAACTCATCAATCAATTTGTTACGTAGCTAGCACACCTGTATGTGCCTAAAGGCTAGTGCCTAATTGCGAAGCTAGAGAGCGGTTCGTTTGAGTGCTGGAGTTGCTACATACAATTGATACGAATTAGTTAAAAACAAGAAGACGTGTTTTGTTGTAAATAAAGACTTTTAGTTTCGCTGTTGTTTTCATTTATACAAGCGATACAACACAATTAATTATAATCACCATTAAACTCCCCATTCAAATGTATCACTTTCAATAATTATTATTATTTTATTATTATTTATTATTTGACACTCAACTAGTGTAACTCATTTAAAGGGCTGCACTCACTCACCTCATCCCCTATGTAGTCGTGCAACATTCTGATGACTGAGGCCCCTTTCGAGTAGGAAATGGTGTCGAATATCTCCTCTATTTCCGAGGGGTGTCCGACAACCACCTGCGCACGAATGTCGAACATTAGGCAACATTAACACGGACTCCGAACACTCGTAAACCAAATCCTAAACATCGACAATGTTACTTAACTGTTTAATCAATTATACAAATACTGACGTAAACAATAATAATAAAGAAAAACGAGAAATAAATAAATTCATTGATTTACAATTGTAAAACGATTTGTAATTATGTTATCCTGACCTCGATCGGATGACTGTTCCTGAGGGCGTCCAAGTTCAGAGCAACACTGAAGTCGGTGCTGGCAAAGTTGGTCCAGATGTCAAACTCTGGGAAGCAGTGGTCGACGCAAAGGTACTCGATCCAAGAGGCGAATCCTTCCTTCAACCATAGATCAGACCACCAATCCTGAATGTAATATGCCGAATGTGTAACGTACATGTAAAGAAGCTTTTCATCAAGAGAGGGCAGTGAAAATTTTGTTTATTACATGTGTTATTAAAGATAAATTTGTTCATTATGCATGTTATTGAAGATTATTTTGTTTAAAACATGTATTATTAAAGATTATTTTAAAATTAAATATGCTACAGCTTAAACGAAAATTAAATTCTTCCTTACGGGGGTAACGAGATCGCCGAACCACTGGTGGGCAATCTCATGGCCGACCACGAGGGCTACCCTCTGCTTCGAGAAGACGGAAGAATCCTGCTCGTCGATCAACAAAGCAGTTTCTCTGTAGGTCAGCAGGCCCCAGTTTTCCATGGCCCCTTTTGGGATCAAGTGGTATCATCAGTATCATTATCATTACTTTTGTTATCACCATTTTTGTTTGTCAAAAGGTTATCAACCAACCTCCACCAAAGTCTGCGATGGCAATCAAGTCCATCTTGGGCAGGGAATAAGGAACCTTGAAGTAATCCTTGTAAAAAGGCAATGTTTTTTTGGCGACCTACGAGCAAACCGAGGAAACGAAATCACGATCGATAAAGAAAAACCATCCAAACAATCAAAGACATGCTCTGAGAAGAATCAGCGCTTTAATCTTTAGGTTTATAAATTGTCCAAGCACAAATAATAGAATCTTAATGTGGAACTATTATTTAATAAAATTATTATTACTACAATTATTATTACTATAATAATAATTATTATTAAAATAAATTATTATTAATTAATTAATAGTTGAATTAATGGTTAAATTAATTAATATTATTGATTAACAGTCAATTAATAAATAAATTAATTAATAGTTAATTAATAAATAGATTAAATAGATTATTAAATAGTTATTAGTTAATTAATAATTAAATAGATTACAAAATCCTCGCTAACGTTGAGAGCAAAGAGTCCCTGATCTTTTTTTCCAAGGGGAGTGTACACCCTGACCAGAATGCCGTCGGCGTCGCGATCTTCGACGTAGTCGTATTCGCCGACGACGAAAGCCACCAGGTACGTGGACATGACTGGAGACCTCTCGAACGAAAGCAACTTCAAGTTTGGATCGGTGGCTTGCTCGCTTTCTTGTTTGACTGGCTGCAGAGCATGAATAAAAGCTTTGTCTCGTGGCATGCAAATCATTACACATATTTAAATAGCAAATAATAATATACTTGTAATTGTTAATACTAATACATTTTAAATAGTAAATTATTATACTTTAAATTATTATACTTTAAATTATTACACACAAAATTCTTAGAAATTGCAAATCAGAAACTCGACCGCTCGTCCTTCGAATTACTGACCATATTGGAAATGGCGACCCTGTTCTTGGGAACCACGAGGCTGACGTCGAACGTTGCCTTCACGGCCGGTTCGTCCCAACACGGAAATGCTTGCCTGGCACCTGTCGGCTAAGTCGATCGACGCGAATTTATGAGTGTGTTGTCAAAATGACGGGCAATTGCAGAATAAATGAGCAATAATTACATTGCAAGCGATAATGGATTAAATAAGCACTATTAGATAAAACAAGTAACATTAGTTTAAATAACCAATTGCAGATTAAAAAAAGCAATAATTGATTAAACAAGCAATATCGGTTTGAATAAGCAACGTTAGATTGAATAAACACTATTAGATTAAATTAAATAATCAGGTCAAGAAGAAATTGCTCTCGACTCCAAACATCACCCACTCACCTCAAAATGAGTGACACCAGCATAACAACTGTCACCAGATGGAGATGTGTATCTGCTTCTGTAGAATCCTTTCAACTTGTCGTTCAAAACACCAGAATATGTCAGAGAGAGAGTGCCTTCGCCCTCCTATGGGACATTTTTTTGTATTCAACAATTGTTTGTACAAATTAATATCCAAATACAAATACTACATAGTACATGTTAACCTTTATTTCTTCTGGAAAGGTTAATGCCACAGTTTCATCCTCCTCTGAGTAGCTGATGTGAACGCCACTTTCAAAGGCTGGATAATAAAAATAAACCTACTTTTAGAACGTTTCACTTGTTTACCTAATATATTAAGTACAATTTGCAGACCCTGTGCATCAGAACTGTATTTCGCAGATTCGATCGACAGGTTTAAGCCATTGAGCAAGATGTTCTTAGTGGTTCTAGCAACCTTCAGTAACAAACCAGACAACTTATGTTTTCAGTTTTACAAATAGACAACCATCATTTAGTTAATACCTTCACTGAAATGATCACTTCACCGGTGAAAATTAGTTTTTCGAGATCTGGTTTAATAGTAAGCGCATAATTTATAGGCACGACATCCGTGGGCAGGCGTTCAAACTTCTTTCTAGTCATTCTCACAGCGAACCGAATCTAATGTTGAAGACACCAGCAACCAAACTGCCTACTAATGGTTTTCCTTGGCAATTGCACAGAAATCTAGCTGATGATTTGGAAAAATTATTTCATAAATTTTAATTAGATAGGCTTTTAAAAATAGTGCAATTAATTTAAGTTAACATTACTACGCTACTACGTTTATTTTTTTTACTGCATTCTAATGCTTGCAACTTTAAAAAAATTGATTTTACTAAAATATTCATAAATATTTAATATAAAATATGTCTTTATTGCATGAGTAAGTTATATCATGATGTGTGGCTGGGAACGTTTTTCTCGATACAAAAGGAGCACCAAATTAACACATCATCCTTAACTAATTTTTTTCATTATATGATGTGCGCGATTACTTCATCCTGATGTCTGATATCAGCTCAGTGTGCAAATTAATTAACAGCCGTATGTTTTTTAATTTAACTCGCTCGAGCATATCAAATGAATTATTATGCCTATTATTAACCAATTTAATAGACTAACCTTAAAATTATTTTGTAGTGAAAATATGTACCAGTAATTGAATTTAGAAATAGAAAGAGCTTAGCTGTGTTAAGTTTCACGGGAACTTTGATCCATTTACCAGGCCTTACTCGGCACAATAAAACTGCCAGTAAGTTGGTATGAATGTTGCTAGGATTTTAGTCTCACATTAATTTCAAAGTAATTACCGCACAAATTCGTAGGTAATACAATTGCTTGTACATCTCGTCTAAACAATCACTTCCCAGTTTGAAGAAAATTTCCGACGTTAAACTTTTCGGACAATGGCAGTTGCGGGCGTAGTACATCAAGATAGCTCTTGGGACCCGTCTGAGAACGGGGTTTATAATGTTTGTACCGAGTTAACATTCAGGAGAATCAAGAAGTGAGTCACTTCCAATACATTGTCGAAATTAAGGTGTATGAAGGTAAATTAAGTTGAGGTGTATGACCTCTTGTAGCAAATTCTTTATTTGAGCAAATTTAAGCAGGTTATGATCTGGAATCAAAGTCTAGTAAGCAACGAGTTTATTTACACTGCATTGTTTGAATGTTTTTATTCATTCCATCATGAAGATGTTGTGATGTTGATATAAATAATAGCTTAAATATTCAGGGATATACTGGCAATTTTTAAAGAACCACCCCCTGGCATCATGGCACTTCCAGACAAAGATGACATGTTAAGGGTAAACTGAGACTCAGCTTATTCCTTTGTGTTTGACTTAATACCATCTACACTGCATTGTTTCACCTTGAAAGGTTCATGCCCTCATTATGGGTCCAGCAGACACACCTTACGAAGGAGGATTTTTTTACTTCCTCGTAGCTTGCACGAGTGACTATCCCATCAAACCTCCTAAAGTGAAGCTCCTGACTACCGGCAACAACACAGTTCGATTCAATCCAAATCTCTACAGGAATGGGAAAGTTTGTCTCAGCATCCTCGGGTATTTTGCGATTTTTCTAACGAATTTTAAAGCCATGCTTAATCAATTTAGAAATCAGATGCTAGTGAAATCCTAGCTTAAGTTTCTTCAACACGAAGACGGACACTTTACCGTAAAAAAATAAAACATCATTCGTTCGTAATGCAGTTGCGCATGAATTAGTTTTTCGCTCCGAAATGCCGACATAACATCAGCAACTTTCTTCTCCTTCCATCTTCTGGCAGCACCTGGAGCGGTCCCAGCTGGAGTCCGGCAATGAATCTCTCCTCGCTTCTCATCTCCATACAGTCTCTCCTCAATGAAAAGCCATACCACAACGAGCCAGGCTTTGAGCAGGTAGAATCTTTTTTTTGTCAAAAATGACAGCTTAGCTTCAAACGTTTCTCATTGAAACAAGACCTTTCGGTTCTACGATTGTTTTAAATTGTTTTTTGTAATCATTCGATAATCCGATTTACTGCACTAATGACAAAAGTACCCATCCTGACTCGTTTTAATTGCCTGACTGCAATTAATTTATAAGCAAATTGTTGCTACTTTATAAATGTTTCCAAGTAGTCTAAGTTATTGTAAAGTAAAAAGCGATCGTCGAAAATAAGCTCAATGGGTTTTCCTGCACCACAATGGGATGGGGATGCCATATAAATGCTGCCTAATCTGGTCAGGCAATCTCAGTGCCCGGATCTGTTTCGATATCGATGCATAAAGCACTCAAAATGTTCACTAAACTCTATTCAAATTCAAACATTTTCAGGAAAGGACGCCAGGAGACGTGGGAAGGTACAACAAGATAATTCAACACGAGACCATTCGAGTGTCAGTCTGCGACGTTCTCGAGAAGAAGGTGCCGTACTTGGATTCCTTCCTGTTAGTACTTCTGTCACCTTTTTGGAGATGCCTTGCAGATTTCAGTTGAGAGCTCGTCAGATAAACCATCGCATGAAATTAGTTTGCTAAAATTTTTATCTGTAATATATTTTACAAAGTTAACTAAGTGGCTCGATCCAAGTTCTAAACTGTTAATTACTGTTATTGGTATTATTCTGAGCTTATGTTTTAATTGCTGTTATCGTTATATCAATCAACCTGACAAAAGTGCATGTTTTCTTTCGAGAAGCGAGGTCATCTACGGTTCATTCCATGACTATTACGAGTTCTACACGACCATCTGCAAGAACAACATGCACCTCGACGGACTGCCGATGTCTGTGAGTCGGGTTTCTTTTGCCAAAATTTATTGTTATTAACCTCAGAACGGCTACTTTTTATTGCAAGCAGCAGGCTAAATTTATTTTTCATCGAATGATGTTTATTTCTCTCTTTCGAGGACCCCTTCGGTGAGAAGAGGGGAAGGTTCTGCTACAAAAACATTCTCGATCGACTCCAAGAACTGAAGACGAAAATTCCCTCTCCAGAGAGCGACATGTCCTGCGACGAGGCCGACAGTCAGGACGACCAGTTGTCGACCACCGACCTATGACCTTTTCAATTGCACCAAACAACTTCACATGTGATAATCATCTTATTCATATTTTTTGTGATTGTTTGTATTCAAAAGTTCACTTAATTAACATACTAACTGCAAGGGAAGGTATGCATAGTGTTTTTGGATAATATTATCCTTCTTAATATCTGCTGAAGAAATACTCTAAGTTTGACAGAACTTCAGAACGGAAGAGGAATTTGTAGGATCTTGCTGGAAACTCATTCGCGGTTTTTGTGTTGATAAAAGATTAAAGACTTAAATCTTTGAATATGAGTTTAATATTGTCTAAATGTAAATTGACAAATCACGAGTTGACATTCTGTACGGTACCTACAAACAATCAAAATATGTCACGGGCAACAGCTGACAATGTAGTGGTGAATGAGATTATTCAAAGGTCGAAGGACCGAATAACCCTGTTCGGAAAAATCAACGGGATTTTGATCCTTCTCGATGTTTATGAAACCCAAGTAGAATTAGAGTGCTGAAAATTGGTAGACGAATCACGTTCCGGACTCGAAGTACCCTATCAACTTATGGGGCACTCAGCTAAAGCCTGCTGCATTCCGACTGTATGCGTCCAAGATTCATGGATTTGATTTTGTGCACAATCCTCTTTGTCTGAAAAATCACTCATTTTTTGGAGTTGGCGTAACAAACCAACTAACCTGACTGTCTCATAGTCGGTAAAATTCTCCAAATTTTCTGTGAGTCGAAAGTTACTGGCCCCTCGAAAGTAATCGCCTCCTAGAAAATACCTACAGCTATTAACAGCATGTGTGATAAATTAAATTCTGAAATTCTCAGGCGTATTTTTAATATTTGTTTTTTTAAAGTATGTTTTAATATTTATTTTTATTTTATTTGAAAATTGTTAGATATACTTTAAAAAGTTATTATTTCTTCTACCACCTTTATTAATTCCCAATCGTCAAAGGTTTCCTGTTTGTTAGAAATTTTAGTGTACTTGGAGACGATGTCATCTGTTGGTAGTACTAAGGCGAATTTGGAGCCAACCCCTGAAACATGCAGCTCATTAACTTTAGATAGGATCAAGAGGTATGTTTGTCAACTAACAATTCTTTAAAAATATGTAACATGAGTTATCAATCAACGATGAATTTTAATGTAACCTTCGTGACATGTCGAACATTTGATAAATCGGAGTAAAAATCTTCTTTAAGAATAATTTCTTTCATATATTGCATAGAGATGTACTCGCCATTTTTAAAGATCCTCCTCCTGGAATTATGACTGTTCTAGATAAGGATGACATTTCGAAGGTTAGCTAAGTAGTTTAAAATTGAATGATTTCTAATGATAATGTATTGTAGCTATTATTATTATTATTATTATTACTATTATCATCATATTAATCAAAATTGAATTTGAACAGATTCATGCCATTGAATGATTTCTAATGATAATGTATCGTAGTTATTATTATTATTATTACTATTATCATCATATTAATCAAAATTGAATTTGAACAGATTCATGCCTAATAAAAGGTCCAACAGACACACCATATGAAGGGGGATTTTTTCATTTTTACGTTGTGTGTACTAATGATTACCCTATCAAACCTCCAAAAGTAAAATTCATGACAACTGGCAACAACACTGTTCGTTTCAATCCAAATCTCTACTCAAACGGTCTCGTTTGTCTGAGCATTCTTGGGTAATTTAAAGAATCGTTACTTAACTAATTGTTTAGCCAAATGCTTAGAAGCTGTCTGCACTGGTGAAATTCTACCTCATTTCCTTAAAATAACATACTAATTTTTGAACTGGTTACCATTAAGCTAAAATGTTTCTGCTTTTCATGACAGTACCTTCCCTGGTCCCAGATGGAGTCCAGTGATGAATCTGTCAACCCTTCTTATCTCCATTCAGTCCATCCTCAACGAGAAACCTTACCACAATGAGCCAGGTTTTGAGAAGGTGGTTTTTAGAAAAGCATGCCGAACGTGTTTTGTCTCAATGCTGAGTTTTTCCAATAGGAAACAGTTTTAGGACGAAGATTTTAGTCGTGCCAGTCTTAAATCTTCTTATTATTATTGATTTCCTTTGGTTTATGCCAAGCTATTGTTATCATCACTAACCACAGGTGGTTAACGAACATCCTAGGAAAGAAAACCAGGCACTGTGGAGAAGTACAACCAGACGATTCAACACGAGACCATTCGAGTTTCAGTCTGCAACCTCCTAGAGAAGAAGACTCCATGTCCAGATGAATTCTTGTTAGTTTATTTATCATCACTGCCCTCGTAAACATGTTTCTTGTGGAAATGCATTTACTGAAGATACAATGATCAAGTTTCAGAATGTAAATTGTTAAGCCAACTATTTTATATTTAACATTTTAGTATGTATTCATTAATAAAATGAATTTATTTTTATTTTAAAAGCAAATCCATCCGTAGTTCTTTCCTCAATAATTATGAGTTTTACACAAACATCTGCAAGTCAAATATGCACCTCGACAGGCAGGTGATGTTGGTTAGTCAGCTTTTTGTTTGCTATGGGAATGAGTACTTGGCTCTTTGTAGTCAATATTTTTGATTAGAACTAAGTTCAATTTAAATCTTCAACCGAAGTAAATTCCTTGCATCCAATTTTAGGACCCATTTGACCATAAACAGAGAAAATTCTGCTACGAAAAAATCCTTGCTAGACTTGAAAGGCTGAAATCTACAATTTCTTCCTTAGAGAAAGACAAGCCAACAGATGATGATGATGATGACGATGATAGCATTTATGAATCTGATGATATAAAGGAAGATGATGCCGAGTTCAAAGACATCATCAGCTGATCATGACCCTGTAGGACAGTTTAAAACAATGGTGTCACATCATGCGTTTCAAAGGATTTATTTGTGTTTTAATCTTCTGCATGATTATTTTGATGATTCTTTTCACAATAAACGGCGCAGTCGCTTCACTACAGAGCGAAACGAAACAAGGTATCGAAACATTTAATCAATCAACCAAACAACTAAATTAATTGGCGAACCAAAAATAGGGACATCCGTTCTGGTAGCTGTGACATACGTTTACACCAACGGCGCGAATGATAGTCGTTTTAGTCGTATTTTTTAAAATCTAGCTCCTATCGTATTTAATTTGTAAAATTTATTTTTTTTTCAAAGTTTATGGTATACATACTTAGATAACGTTATTATTTTGTCTGCTTGTACCTTTATTAATTTCCGCTCAACAAAAGCTTCCTGGTTTTCAGGAGTTTTAGAGTACTTGGGGACATCTCTTGGTAGTATGAGGTTGCTAACTTTAAAGGCAATCGAGAATTATGTTTGTTAATATACAAATCAGCTATCGATTCTTTAAAAATACGTAACGTAAGTTATAAATAAACGAAAGGGGATTTTTTATTTCATTTTCTTTGTTGATATTGTTGTTACCCTATCAGACCTCCAACATTAACATTCATAACGACTGGCAACAACACCTTTCCCTTCCATCCAAATCTCTATTCAAACAGTTGCGTTCTTCTGAGAATTCATGGGTAATTTAAAGAGTCATTACTTAACTAATTGTTGAGATGTACCATCCAAATGTTTAAACTCCAAATGTTAAAAGCTCTCTGAAAAGATGAAATTCTACATTATTTCCTCAATAACTAAATAATAATAATAATAATAATAATAATAATAATAATAATAATAATAATAAAATAACTAAAGCCATAATCTTGTTTTCATGACAGTAATGATAATGATACAGATAACGATAGTGACGATGTGTGTCACAGGCTTGCTTTTAAAGTTTTCAATTATTTTAAATGTTTATTTTTAACCGATTCGATTCTTTTAACATTTCTGACGACATTTGTAACTGCACGACAAAATACTCGAAAAGAGTTTTTGTTACATCAACTTGGGTCAGTTTTTGAAATAAATCTTTAATTACAATTATATCTCCCCTCATGAATGAATAAAATGATTTATTTGTGTATGCCAATCATCATGATTACTAGGAGGAGCAGGTTTTGGATAATTGCTACCATTCTCTCAAAATATTGTGATAAGATGTAAAATCTTAAGAACATGCAACACATACTAATAATAAATAACAAAATAAATATTGCCATTAGGCTAGCTATCATCATCATCATCACAATTCCAGCATTCCACAAGCCACCGCCATCACTTTGATAAAAAAAGATTGATTTTATAAATAAAAACCTAAAATGGATATAGATTTTGATAATCCAAAAATAACTCCATGGCAACATGGATATGTAGACTAAAAACAAATTCACCATCCATGTTCAGACTTTCCGAATGCTCCTAATGCATCTCGAATGCCAAATCACGCCTGGCAAGATATGCCCAACAAACAGCAGCCACAACGACAGTGTTCGGTTAATCTCGGATAAACTGGACCGCAGGACGAAAACAAAGACGGACGACGAGGTATAAAAATGGATCTAAATTGCGACGTTCACAACCTTCTAAACTCTCTACAAACAAACAGCTGGTAATGCCGAACACGGATCGCCAACGACGACGGTCAAAGTCGATCTTCGGGGTGCGGTTTCGGCAACGACGGAGAAGCAAATGTAAAACCACGCAGGGTCATGAAAGCACCTCGTTCGGAATAATGATATGTCTACAGCTCGTGGCATCAGTGGTTCCTTTCCCCTTCCAGTTCCTGGATCTTCGACCTAATGGCCACCTTTGCATCCTCATACCTGTGCATCACCTCGTCGATCTTCAACTCCTCCTCTCGACTCAGGATCGTCAGGAAGTTGTTCAACTCCGGTATGGAGAAGGCATCCCACTGGATAGGGGATGTTAATTGTTACAGGTCATTGTTATTAATTATCAGCTAACTAACTGTTATTATAATTATAATTAATTCTATTAAAATAAATATAAGCAAGATTAACATTAAATGAAATAAAAATAAAAAATAATCTCAGAAGCTTACAATGATCTCTCCGGATGAATACTCCTGGAGTACGAAGTGGATCATTTCCAACGCTTCAACACCTGTCTCATCGACTGCCTTCAGGAGAATTTCCAGGGGTCGCTCGTCGTCCCTCAGCTTCCTCATGTGGCAAGTCAAGGGGCGTGCGAGGTGAAGGTCACTGCCCCCGTCCTTGAACTCCATCTCTCCATGGTTGGCATCGACTGGATGGAATTATTAGATTGGATGTTGTGATTGGTTGTTATTAGGCATTTCAATTACTTGATTGGGTAATTGTTACTTTATTATTATGTTTAGCTGATGATGTTTTTAACAGAGACCAAATAGAGGCAAATAAATTGACAAACTATTAAGACTTAAGGCAGAACTCTCATTGATGTTAATTTTTCATAACTTTAAATTAATTATTCAATCACCAGATATAGTTTGCAGTGATAAAAAAAAGAATTAATGTACTGGTAATTAATTAATATTTCTCTATTAACGAGTGAAAGTACATCGATCCATTTATTTACGTCTGATAACAACAAGCGAGATAACTGACCGGGTCTATCGTAGGTCCTCTGAAAGAGTGCAAATCTCTTAGCACTGTTGACGATCTGGAACTTGTTCAACAAGGTTTTTATCACAGCCAGCGTGGTCGATTCGCTGCAAAACAAAACGAAACAAGACATTTAGAATCTTTCAGCAAATAACTGAATTACCAATCAGTTATCGGATCCGCCGACTGACCAATCGAAACGCTTATTATTAGATCGATCGATATGCGCCTTCGATTATCCTATCGAATGCAACCAACCAATAAACCAGATAAAAGCCACTGCACCCTAGTAATAGTCTGCATAATAAGGAAGCATGAAAGCATGATGACAATCACCAACTTCATCCATCAGTCTATCTTTTCCTTCCCCCACCGTAACAATCAATACTAATATTATGATAGCTATCATTGATAAACATCATCAGCATCTTAATATAGCTTTAATCATCATCATCATAACCCTAATAATAATAATAATCATCATCATAACCTTAATTATCATCATCATCATCATCATCATAAGTCAGCTAGCTTTAGTGATTGCAATGATTTTCAGAAACATCAAAAAAAAAAATCTAAAATAACCTCCCTCAAGAAGAAGTTATTCTAAGTTGTTTTCGTAGCAAATTAAATTTACAAGTTGAAAAAAAAAATCTTTAAGTGGTTTAAATTTGGTTTTCATCTTTTATTCGTCAAGGGCTGAAGATGTTTTCGGATCGTCGATGGACGCCCAACTTAATCCATCCCATTTAATCCATCCCTTTGGATGAGGATTGCAACATACTTTTCAATGTGATATCACTTTAATCAATCAATCAAGCAATCAATTTAAAAGTGGCATTGGTAGACAGAAAAATAATAATAATAATGATAATAATAATAATAATAATAATAATAATATAATAATAATAATAGTAATAATACTAACAACAACAATAATAATAGCAATTACACAGATTAGCAAGAGGCAAAATTCATCAACATTAACACTAATCACAATATTGATTAATTATATGAGGATGATATGAGTAATGATAATGATGATGATGATGATGATGATGATTATGATGACAAAGTGGATGGATAACTATTAAAAGAAGCAAATAGAAAACTCAAAAAGATGAGCTTTGTGCCCGAGAATGAGTTTTGATGATGATATTCTGCCAATAAAATAGTGCACCGTAGACGTTCAGATCAATTGAAAGCAGGTTGTGGAAAACATTATTTGTGGGATAAACCCATCCAGGGTGATCTAGTGTGATACGTATCTTATGCTTATCTTTCATTCACCTGTTCATTCATTCAATAATTCCTTCATTCATTCAAAATGTTCCATCATGCATGCCTCTAATTTTGGCAACTCACTTCAAGGCATTATGAGGTCAATCAGCAATAACAAGTTATTTACTGGAAGTGCATGTTTGAATGTTCAGAATTCCATCGCAATCAACTGGCAACAGCTTGTGCATCACCACCATCATCACCATAGTCGTCGTCGTCATCATCATCATCGTCATTTATCTCCACTGCCTGCATCATCTCAACCAAACTAATTAACAGCAAACAAAATAAGAATTTAGCATGTAACTTAGCATCGTAGGAAGGCAGTTTTAAAAAAATGTTAAAGACACGCAATGACATGCATCATCACCAAAGTTATCATCATCATCATCATCACTACCACCAACATCATTATCATCATCACAACTGCACTTACCTGGTCACATGGATGACCTTGGTGACGTCAGGGGGAACGTAAAAGCTGGCATATCTGTTGCCCAGTTCAGGCAGTGAATGATGAACTGACGACGACGACGATGATAATGATGATGTCGTTGATGATAATGATGCCATTTCGTTGCTCCTCATAGAACTGATAGATGATGATTTGACGGATCCCGTCCTATCGCGATAATCATCGTCATCATCATCGCGAACCCCCGTCAACGAAGAGGGCTGCAAATGCGCGGGGCCCAGGCGCATGCTGATTGGTTGAATGAGATTCAGGTGCACTCTTATTGTTCCGTGGCAGGTGTTTTTCTTTCCATCGACCTGTAAAGTAGAGAGGATACGAACGAACGATGAATAGATTTAGTAACATAATATTTTTTTAAAACATCATTATTTACTAGTGTCAACCAATAAATAATACTTATACTGGTTTTTTTTTTACTTAGTGACAATTATTGATTGAATTATAGATTATTTGTGTTCAAAATTGCTATTGCTTTCATTCTTAATTAGCTTTAATTGGTTTGCACTCAACCCAACCCATCATCAGAAAGAATCATTATTAGTTATTCAAGTTCAACTCGTTATCTAAACCAGTAACAACAAGGAAGCAAGCTAACCTGCCTAACAACTTTATCATCATCACCATCACTGTCAACATCATTATCATCCCCATCATCATAACTTAACATCATTATCATTAGCATCACCGCCATCAACATCATCACTAGTTACATCATTACCATCATCACAATCGTCACTGTAAATATCATTACCAATATCACCGATTCCGTCGACATCATTACCATCATCACAATCGTTACTGTAAATATCATTACCAATATCACCGATTCCGTCGACATCATTACCATAACGACACCACCGTCAGCGTCGTTATCATCACATTCGCCACTGTTAACAACAGTAAATAACAACAGGAGTTTTTAAAAGTTAAGTTAACAATTTCAAAGATCACATACCAACTCGACGTACAGTCCCAACTTGTTCCTATTGAACGTCAAGAGCTTCTCTTCGAGACCCGGTTTCTCGGGCAAGGACCGGTCGGAGGAGGGGCAGAGCTCCCCGAAATCCAGGGTACCGGGTATGAGACTCAGGGAGGAGGCGGATGTTGATTTCAGGGTGTCCGTGCTACCCGTCTGGTAGGCCGAGTCAGATTCATCCTGGTGAAGTTGATTGGAGTGATGATGATTATGATAATGATGACTGAATGGTGATAATGATCACACTGATGACACGTGTTATTTTTTTAAACAGTTTGTATATTTACTTTCCAGTCTGCACTTCCACTGGAGATAAGGAAACTAATATCATTAAGACTGATAATTACAACAATAACAATAATAATTATGTATAAAATAATAATAATAATAATAATAATAATAATAAAACACCGTCATAAATGTCTTAATCGTGATAATCATCAATGAAAGCGAGTAGTGCTTTCGAGATGAAACAATCTCTGTTTACACCTCATTCCGGGACACCAGCCAGAACCAAGAACAACAGCATCAGCATTGCTTGTATTTCAAATGCTTTACGTGGCCACAATAACTCGTACCACGTTTCAATTCTCCTTATCGGCATTCGAGTTACAACGAAATTTTTAGACCCTTAACAAAGTATAAGGTGAAACTTAATTTATTTAAGTTATTATGTATTTTATTTATTACATAACGAGTCTCAAAATAAAACTTCATGCAATCGCTAACACCATCACCATGAATTCAATTGCTCCTGAAGTGATAATATTAATGATGATGATAATAATTTTAACAATGAAATATAACTTAAATTTCCAAAAATGTCGTCCTGTGTTTTAAAGTGATTCATTTGTTTGAATCTCTCGCATTCCCAATTTAAAAAAAAAGCAAAACAGTAAATGCCTTCCCTTTGGCTCCATCAACAACAATTGCATCTCATCAAAACAAGTGACGAGCAATTGGTATCCTCGGTGAAATTTTTAAGAATTAGTTTTTTTTTCTCAATTTTAACAGACTCCTAGACATGCAATGAGCATTATCCAAATATTGCAAATCTTCATCGATGTTCATAACAATGTTAGAAACGTTTGCCAGATAGCTGATGTCTTATTAGATTAACAGAGACATCATTTTCCTATTTAAAAATTCAAAATAACCACAATAAAAAGAAACACAGTTGCCTCACAATTCCTACCATTCAGCAACCATTCATCGAACGACGTACCTTCTTTCCTTCTAGTCCGCAGTCCAAGCTCGTGAACCGATCGGGCAAACCGTGCGACGGAAGTCGTCTGCCGAGACTGTAACCTCCCCGGTCCTCCCCGACCGGTCTCGTGGGGCTCAAAGCGTCGCAAGAACGGTACAGCCTGGAAGTCTTTAAAGATTCGAAGAAGTCCGACTCGAGTATTCTCCGCAAGGACTGTCGCTTGATGCAGTTGGAGCAGGAAATGAGAGGGAGAAGGTCTTCGGTCGACTGGCTCGGGCAATCGCCGGAATGGAGAGGCGCTACAGAAAGTTTGGCACGTGATTAGCATTTTTTATCGGTGAAATCGCCGTTAAAATATTTTGCAAAAAAAATTTTTAAACTGCTCTTTAAAAAAAATTGTTTCTATCTCGTCTGTCCTCGATTGAGAAGATGCACTGCTCATGGAGCCAATATGAGACTGGCATATGTTAATCGAATCAGAGAAGTCTAATTGGCACCCAAGTGTTGCAAATAAACAGATTAAATCTTAATTAATTCGTTCAATTATTTGAATGCAGGTAAATAATTATAAATAAATAACTATAATCTCATATTCGAGCTTTACGGAATCACCGATTGAATTGATCAATCGTCTGCTTTAATTCATCCATCATGACAGGAGCTTCAACAGAAGTTCATGAGCAAGACTTGATAGACAAGAGATCAATAATAATGTGCTGTTATCCCCGTCGGCCAAACGTGTCCATCACTCATTATCATCATCATCAATACTTCCAATCGTAATCAATATCACCACCGTCTCGCGTTCGTCATCACAGGCAGATTAAAGGAATCAGAAATAGTTCGAAAGCGTCCAGAAATAAACCTCGACGAAAACAACAGCAGCTTTTGCAAATGCCACGAATAATTCCAACCCACCGTCTCCGCACTCGCACGGCTGTGCGCAGTTCGACGAGAGTTTCTCCTCTGGATTCGGGAAAGCCAGCTCAAACTCGTCTGCTCCGACCTCGGCCCGGGGTTCAAAGGTCGCAGGGGCACCTTCATCCAGATGTTTCTGATGAGGAATCGAGGCGGAAAATGAGTGGTGGTGGCCAGAATTTCGAGATTTGGAACCGGAATGTCGTCCGAGCGTCGACGAGGAACGTTTGTTTGTCAGAGGAGTTTCCGAAAGCTCTTTCAGGAGCCTATTGAATTCGCTAACCTAAAACACAAAGAACGAGATGCTTTTGTGTGGGCTGTGAAAAACGTAACGACGACAAATGGTCAGGTTTATTTTTATCGCAACCAATTTTAGTTCAGCTGTGAAACTTGTATTGCAACGCTTAAGAAAAGCAGGCTTAAAAATGTAACTTGAGGAACTCAACACCAATTTTTAAAAAAATGGCCTGGTGCAGGGTTAAAGTGATTTGTCATGATTTTTAAACAAATAAAAAAATAAGCTAAGTTGGGATTCAAATGAACGCATTTGCGACAGTGACTCCATTTTGCTTCTATAAAAAAAAAGAATATAAAAACAATAACAAACTTATCTCATACCACCTCGTCGTGTAAAAAAGATTTTGGTCTTTCCTCTGCATCAGTCTCGATGGGGAGGTTCTGCTTCTTAGGCAGAGTTGCTGTCGGTTTGCTGTGATCATTAGTGTAGCTACGAGGTTTAGTCTCAAATTTTTTGGAATCAAATTTTAATGTTGAACTTGGTGAGGAACTGAGAGAAAACGTATCGCTTAGAGAATCTGAAAAGCATGTAGAGTGATTTTTAGAGTAAGATTAATAAGAGTTATGAAGACCAATAAATAGCAAGCAATAAAAATATCACCTTCACCAATAAGAAGAGCATCAAACAATGCTAAGGTTGTCTCAAACTCCCTTTCAAATTTGTCGTCTTCTAGCAAAAAGGGGTTATCATACACGTATTCCCCTGAACTATCAGAATCGCTTCCAGAACAATGTTTATCCATTCCATAGACGTGTAGGAATAACTTACTTTATAAAATTAAGAATAACAGCCATAAGTTAAATGTCCAAAAATATCACATTAGATATGTTACTGAAAACAGTCGCAAAATAGCCCGCAAATCGATAGTAATGAATCCGCCTTTGAAAGGTTACGACTGGGAATTTCAAAGAAAAGGTGGGAAGCTCTGAACAGATCGCTTACGTGCGGTTGTTTTGGTATCGGTCGAAAGTAATGCATTGTGGATCAAATTTTAATTGCACTCTTTGGCAAAAGTGCCAACAAATTTGCTATTTTTAATTACGAAATCAAGCTTATGACATTGAATTTTATTAAAAAATAAAATGCTCCAGCATGTTGCAAATTCGAAATTTAATCCAACGAATGACGCTCCTACACGAAACGAGTACAAAATTCTTGCTTGCAAGCTAATACAATGAGACGTATGCGACCTAAAAGATTTTTTCCTGCAATTCCCCAAGCCAGTGACCTAAACTGCCACGCTCTAATTTCCACCCTGTACCAACATAAGCTAAAAATCACCGATATGATTCTGAGGACAGATCGGCATAAACTGTCGAAAATAACTTAACAAAATATCCTTCAAAATATAAAACAAAAGTAAAACGAGTAAAGTGGCTTAAATTTAATCATATAAAATTTAAAATCTTCAGCAATCAGGACTCTGCTTTGCCCTCAGCCTGCTGGGGCATCTCTTTGTACTTCTTTTTGTTTTTGGTATTTGCTTCTTCTGCCTTGGCAGATTGTGCCTTCTTTGTCTTATAAGTCTCTTCCTCCACTGAATCATTGGCCTTTGATTTGTTGGCAGTATTTAGAGCTTTCTCTGGCTGCTTTTGATCAACAGGCTTCTGAGAAACTTTTGGAGCTTTTTTGGCTTCTGCTTCTTTTAGCTCTTCAATGGTCAGAGGTTTGGGGACACTAGGGGAATTGGGAAGGCTTTCTAGGGAGGACAATGTAAAAGTCATGAAGCTACTTGTTGTTTTTGAATCGGATATCACAGCTACAGATGAGGTGGCCTTTGTTATTTCTTTGAGGATTTCCAGGTGCTTCTGGTTGGAAAATAAATGAAATGAATGTTCTTATTCAATAAAACTTTCCTATTATTTTATACTTAAGGTACAATGTTATTATTATATAGCACGATTGTGCTTAATTAATAATTTTAACTAAACCATCATAACACAAAAATAATACAAAAGTCATTAGGGCTAAATAATCCACCTTATCGTCTGTGAAGTTCTGCACTCTAACTGCAACAATGCATTTCTTCTTCAGCCAATCCAAAATGCTCTCAATCTTCAAAGAGAGGTCTCTCTGAGAGATGTTAGCATTTAGGAGCAGGTTCTTCATCTTGACAGTCTCTGACTTCAGAGCTTTTTTCTCCTTTCTCATAAGCTGTGCATAGGCATTTGCGGAGATGAGTTTGTAGATCGGATGGGGAATAGCTTTCTCGTCGACACAGTGTATTTTCATGTTACTCTCGAGCGCAAGGGATTTCAACTGGTTCCACTTCATCACACCCACTTCTTTACCTGATTCGTCCAAAACCTAAAATGGAAGAGTTCTGAATGCAAATTTTTTAAGTTTCAAAATACTGTATTTGGTCAACTAACCAACAGGGTTGATCTGAGTGCTCCATGCGGGTCCACTTTTATGGCTTCAAACAATTTTGTTGCCGTAAATAAATTTCTCTGCCCACAAATTGGCCCATGTAAAATGTTCTGCGAATTTCTGGTGACTGGCAATCTACAATATTAAATAAATATGAAATTCAAACAATCCTTTAGAATTTGATTGAGCTAACTAATGGTTCTGTTGTCACATGAAGCTCAAGGTTATAATAATATTATAAAGTTCTGAAAAATTTCAAAGTAAATATATTTTTTGTTTTTTGTTTGACTTAATTACCTGGTAGCAAGAACTCCTCCAAACGATTTCAAATTCCTCGCTATGAAGCACAATCGGTTGGAGAAAGCCATGCTAACGTATAGTAAATTTCGAAATTAAACGGCAGAGAGAATGTAAACAATTTCATTAAAGCGCCCACATATCAAATACTTTAAAGAAGTTATATAATGTAATATTAATTGCAACCAGATCAAATAATTTTTGATGAATTATCTATATATAAAACAAGGATCTTGTATGTATGTAAATTTCTTATACAAATCTTTAATCCTGAACCGATTTGATTGAAACTTGAAAGACTTGATTACGTTGACTATGGGGTCCGTTTAGTTTACTTTACAAAAAATATCGATAAATTATTTTGCGTTTTATTGCCAAAAACCTCTTCTGGGCTTATTCTCACTCGAGCTGGTGAGCTTAGGCCCATGCTGATTAATATTCATGTACGTAAGCTTTTAGTTTATATCGTAAATTTTCCATTTTATAATTAATAGAATTTCTCAGGGGTGCGAAACTTAACCAGCAGGGAAAAAGACAACGACTCTTTCTAATTTCTGGCCTGGAGAGATCAAGGAAGTCTGCGTGACCCAATTTATAGATGACTTTTTTTTATCGATTTATCTTGAGTTATTTTTCAGGGAAATATTTGGAAAGTGTAGAGTAATTATAATTTTTTTGGAGTTGCTTGTGAGGATCCCTTTGGGATGGTGATAAACAGTAAACAATTTTATTTTATTAACCAATCGTTTTTTTTTTAATTTGCGAGTGCTTGGATTAAACGAGGAAATCTATTACACTCATGCACGGATGTCGTCGATATTATTATGGTTATAATTTAACAATCATAATTATTATTATTTTTATTTTTGACAAGTTGTTGATGTGCATTGTACTTCGCGATCCGCTGTAAACAAGTTATAAAAATTGCGTAAGGGAGCTTGTTATTGCAACACCTGACATGAGCGTTGATGGGTCAAGCTAAAGGGAAACATAACAAGCATAGCAATGCTTAATTGCGAGTAGCCCAGGCCCGCCGAAGGCCCAGGGAGGGGCGAAGGAAGTGCCCAAGAGCCCGGAAATTTCTTAGGATCAGTTTTTTTCTCTTTTCCATTTTTCCAATTACCAAATCGGCACAACATAGGAGCCCGTGGCTGCTCTGCCTAAGGGCTAGCAATTTCTCTCGTCTGCCCTGTGGGAAGCCATGTAATAACCAAACCGATACAAGTTCAAACTATTTTCAGTAACTCCTTTCCCTTTTAACTATTCTAACAGATTTTATGATTACAATGTTCTAGTGACCAGTTCGCTGTTTTCGCGAGTTGATATACTTTTTTAAAAATATTTTTATGCCTTTGTCTGTAGTGCCGATGTCAGGGTGTATTCGTGGGAAAGACAGAAACAAAGGCTGCCGATCGATATCCGATACGTTTCTTGACGGTTCAAATCCAAACATCCGACTCTGCTCGACAACAAGGGACTATGATAAAAGCACCGAACATTTTAATTAGGCAGTAATGACATCATGACTTCACTTTCAGAACATGTCCTCACATCCGCCCATTCCAGCCATCACCTGGAATTCGAATCAGTAAATTACACATAAATACAAATTACAAAAAGAAAAGAAAGGTCTATCTGAAGAGAGGCATTCCTTCTCACGACTAGCCTCTAACTTAAAAAGCTTGCTATTCAACCAAACACAAACTATAAGGAAAAAAATGTCTTTCAATCTCGTAGTGAACTCGTTAATTGATTACTGAACATATTAGCATATAGCTACGTTGAATAAAAAAAAAACAATTCCATTGAGCAAGGAATAAAGTGAGTTTGCATGTTGTAATACATTAAGTAATTACAAAGCAACAGGTACATCCCTGTTTACAATATTTCCACTCCAATTTTTCTGCGGGGCACCACTCACGTCAACGAAGCCGACAGGTAAATATCTCATCGCCTCGGAAAAACACCGGAGTATTTGCCAGTCTAAAAACTCTCCTCAGGTCTCGAATTTCTGTGTGTTTTTTGACTTGTTTGTTTTTGCGGGTTTTTGACGAATGAACAGCAGCCGCATAAAGGAGTAAAAGTGAAGGGATAAAAGATTAATTATTTTATGAGAGTATTTTTTCCCAAGTTACCGAATTTAATTCAAACGAATTATCATAAAATGTAATAATTTAAATCATTTTTAAGGATTGACATTTTAAGGATTTTCTGCAATATTTCATTCGTTCTTCAAATATTCTAAATATAGCGACGGTACTGTTTGGTGAAAACTGTTTTTAGATGTTCTACTCCATTAGCTAGCAAGCGGCTAACGTGGCAGACGATAATTTTCAAGTGTCTTTGACGTTAATGTTTCAACGATGAGATGATGACCTAAACTTTCCGACGTCACGCCTAAATTATTCGAAGCAGATGGAATAGAGTTGTTCCAGACGGGCGCCCACTCTCAATCCAGTGCACCTCGACCGGACGATTTGTTGGCAGACCGCGAGTGAAAGGAAAGGTTGCCGGTAGAGAATGATGCGTGGTTGTCAAACATAGAAAGGTTGTGATCTCCACATTTCATCATTGTCAGCCTGCTGCAATGGAAATTTTTTTTCCAACAACTACCTGGTACGAACCACCTCCATTTCATTAGGTAACTATTCATCCGAACTATTCATAGTTGTCGAGACACAAAGGCCTATATCATCCTCTTATGACGACATTTGTCGGTTACCCGGTTTTAAATGTTTGGAATTATAAGGCTTGTTTATTCCTGCGATATGTATATTATTTAATATTTCAGAAGACTATATAAATCTAAGAGCTTTGAAATTGATTCAAAAATATTACATTTTCTGACAAAAATATTACATTTTCTGACAAAAATATTATATTTTTTGATGATTTAACATTCGATCTATAACTCTTGTTGATGAACTGCATATTTAGACGTTGAATACGAACCACACACTTATTTCGCATTCAGAAATGTGAAAAAAGGCAATGATTCTCTGACCTTTGCTCATAACTCTTCCACCATTTCCACTTACCCGTCTGTCGATCAAACTTTCTACCCATTCATCCCCAGTTTTAGCAACTAATCAACATGGCATCGATAGGGCAACAAAGGTCTCTCACAAATGAATTATAACCTTCTTCTCATAGAGCCATATTTATTGCCTTCCACCATCAGTACATTCATGTTTCTTTGTTGGGAACTATGCATCCATTCACAAAGCAATGATCGCGAAATAAAAAAAATTTTCGAAGCTGAGAAGGGTTTTGGCATTCGCTCCCAAGTCAGCCATAGGTGGTAGGTGTATCGTTTCACAAACCGACTGAGAATTCAGCATCCTTGCCGGAAAAAGACGAAAGATGGGATCATGTGAAACGCTAGCTGAGATCGGAGCGATAACATTTCTCCCTGAAAAGGTCAACCCGGTTTATATTTTTCAGCATACATGTATTTAGCTTAGATTGTACTGAAGCTTAGAATATCTCTAGACCAAACGAAGAGGCATTTAGGTATTTGGGACAGAAAGCAATAGCTCGCTTTGATTCATTTGTCTGGACCATTATTCAATCAACAAATACACAAAATTTCTTTAAGTCGAATATCTGGTGTCGAAATTCAACTGGCTGTCTTTCGACTCTGCCGTATATTAAGCAGAGTTGTAACCTTGGCCCCGTCTAGAAATGCTGAGAACACAGCTTGTTTAAATGGAAAAACAACTAGATAATCGAATTATTCTATCAAGAAAATACGTTGAGAAGATGTGCAAAGCTTTGATAATAACATGTGGCTTTCTTTCTAATACTTTAATTCGATACTTTTTAGAGGGCGCGTTGTTAAATTTACCGATGTACATATCGGTAAATCGAATAAATTTAGTATGACCTTATTATCAAATACACCAGGTCGACGTATGGAATGAATTTAACAATGCGCCCTCAAAGAAGGTCATAAAATGACGAATATAGTAACCAGTTAAACATTCCA
Organism: Whitmania pigra; assembly: GCA_021613335.1. Classification (NCBI taxonomy): domain Eukaryota; kingdom Metazoa; phylum Annelida; class Clitellata; order Hirudinida; family Haemopidae; genus Whitmania; species Whitmania pigra. The sequence continues at coordinate 1,481,207 of JAJTWR010000481.1, forward strand.
GGCATTTAGTTAAGTTGAAAGGGAGCATGATTGTTCAACTGCGCATAACCGCGACTGATTATGTAAACACCGAGATTCCAAAGCAATCTAACAAGGAATTCAACAAATCCGCGAGTGAACGTACAACCACTAATGCCTTTCAATCCAATTTCTCCAGTTCAAAAGATGCTACTTTGTCGACGAAGGTCATTTGATGATCCAATGATCCTTACCGGGAATTTATTTCGAAGTAGTTTTTATGGAAAACAAGACAAATCTGAGACTCAATTGACTTTGTTTTATTCGTCCAAACATTCGAAACGGCAATAAAACAATTCAAACCAAATTCATACCTCCGATAAAAATACCTCATAAATTTGTGAACATTGAAAACAAAATGCCAGAATACAAATTCCTCACTCAGATCAGGGGACAAACGAACTTAAAATTCTCGCTTCAAATCATTTCGGAGCAATCGAACTATTCCGTGAATCAACCAAAGTATGCCGCAACCGACTTTCGTAGCCATTTTTTTTTGTAAACAAGAGAAGGCACTTAAGAAAGGCTCGCTTGCAGTTGAAAATACCTAGTTCAGTGTTTAATCACTAAATAAATAAAACTGTAAAAATAAAAGAAATGTAGGTTCGATAGGCAAACTAATACTTCATAGGCACTTCATTTAAATGCGTGACACATTCGTGTATTGGAATGAATACAACCCATGCTAGTAATAATATCATCATAAAATTAAAAATATTATTATTAATATTAATTATAAATATAACCAGCCTATGATTATTAATTAACAGCGTTTTATATTGCAAGTTGCAATTATATATCGTAAAAATAACGGCGTCAAACGCACCCTCAAAATACTGACGTCCGTAAAAGTTAATCGAGGCGACGAGTAAAGACCGAGAGATCCTAATATCGGAGAAGAGGTTGGCGGGGATTGCAAGTTACTCTTTATTTTTGGTTTGTGTTACGAGCATTCGATCTAGAAATATTCAACAGATTGTCAGACTGAACAGTCACTTAAAAGACTGTTACTTGGGGAAACGACACTTTGCTTCCGTTCGAATAATCTGGAGAAATTTCAGTCCTGCACATCTCTTCTGCAACGATGTCATATTCTGCCTGGCTGAAAGAAAACGGTGATTGTCAGTAGAGTTCAAGGTCAAGTCATTTCTCCGGTGTCATCAATTTCAAGGTCGTCTTGCCCTCTGGCACCGATCATGGGCTTGTTTTTGTAATTATCCCAAAGGGCTGAGACGATGTCAGCCACGACAAGATCGGTGGAGTTTTTAGCAACCAATTTCAACACGAATACGCCATCTTGACGCAGGTACATTTGAGCGAATTTGCGGGACAGCTTTCGATCTCTGTCGCTGTCCTTGTTCAGCTTGCCCATGACCTTGAGATGCTTGCGGACGTACCTTATCCGCGTATACCTGAATCCGAGGAGCCAAATCCATCGCACGAGGCTAATGGCCGTTGCAGCTGCAACGAGCACCATCCAGAACCAGAGGAAAAGGTAGATCTTCTCATTGAAAAAGTTGATGGGAAGGACGCACTGGACGGTGTGGTTGTGGGTGTTTCCGATGGCATGAATTTGGAAGTCACATAGGGTTGTCAGTGGAAAGCGGATGCTGGGTTTGAGATTCCTCCCTGTAAACAAGTCTCTCAGAACCTCGAAGCCATACAGGTGGTAGTCGCTGCCAAGAAAGGCGTTGAGCATGAAGAGTTGACTGAACAGGTTAACCAGGTATAAGACCTTGGTTATGAGATAGAGAGTCAGCAGGTAGTTCCCCTGTCTGTTACCGCAGATGAGGCACATCTTCCTGGCAAGGAAGCGCCTGACGCCGCCGCAGCAACCACCCTGGTACTCGCGCTGGTAGTCGAGATAGTGGTCGAGATGGCGGATCATGTACTTGATGGTTTTGTCCCTTCTCTCTGGGTAGAGGGCGTTCTGAATGGTGTCGGCTGCCTCGACTAGGTTGTTGATGTTGATTCCCGATCTTTCGCTGAAGACCCTCCACATAAGACATGGGAGGTAGAAGAGAAAAGCCTGCAGTAGCATCACTAATGGCACCCACTGGTAGTAGTTTATCACGCTCTTTAGGTCCGACTGACCCACCAGGGTGTTTCGCGGTATGGAGTAGGTGTAAGAAATCCAGCAGACACGGTTCGTGTAGTCATTGTGGTTGGAGGTGAAATGGCCGGGTGTCCAGCAGTGGATCGGATCGCCGACGTACTGCGAGGTACTGATGATGACCGTGAAGAGGAAGAGGAAGATAACACTGTACTGGTGGTTCATTCGGTCTATCAGGTCGTCGTCGTTCCTAGTCGACTTGAAGACCTTGCTGATGGCTGTGAACATTCCCTCGAGCATCATGATTCTTTAAGTTGACGCTCTTAAGATGAAGTGAATCTTTTTTTTTTCTTTTCTTTTTTTTAAAGTCTAAATGGAAAACTATGCCAGTCTTCCAGGCAAGATCAAAGAAGGGTGTGTGTGGGGATTTTATAGTCAGGAATTATTTTTGAAAATTATTTATAAATTATTTTTCTTTTCGGTTATTTGACCTTCCAAACTATAATTGACTTTGTTCGGTCGACTCGGTCGAACAATTCAGAAAATCCTAATCAATTCCAAACGGCGAGTTTTTATTGGCGCGAAATTCCAGGTATCCACGTACGAACGATTAGTCCCGTGCCTCGGTTTGCCGTGCGGTTGTACTTAGGGGAACCTTTTCCTGCTTCGGTTTGATGATGTTTTTTTCTGCAGGAATCTTTGCCAATTAATTCTCTTTTTTTCTCTCGACTTTACAACAGGGTGTGTGTGCGTGTGTGACTGGTGGATGCTGTGATTGGATTTTTGGAGCCTGGAAGCATCAAATGTGGATTTATTAATTTAATTTCTTAAGACAGTTTTATTTAGCAGTTCATTTAATATGTGTATGAATTAAAGATAAATTAGATAAATCGTAAAAAGAAGCTAATCAGTTTTTTTTTAAGTTTTACTGGATATTTGCAAAACTATGGATCCGTTCATTTGCACGAAATTGGCAGAGATTAAGAACTTAATCTGATTAAGCTACCAATTTCAGTAGTGGACTCTCGATGTACATACGTACATACGTGTTGCTTATTCTATAAATTCCTAATAGCAACAGTAGTAATAATATTATTTATTAATAATAAACCTCTCTGAATGATTATGCCAATCATCGCAGTTCAACCATCATAGTTTGGACAGCAATCGTCGAGCTAGGAATTCGGGATCCATCAACGGATTGAAAGTTGAATAAATGCATAGTTGCATTTCAGTTGCACCAAATGTGCTTCATCATAATTCATAACTCTGAGATTTTGAATCAAATGATTTGATTTGATTTGAGATTTGCATCAAATGTACTTCATCAAAATTCATAACTCTGAGATTTGGAATCGATTCCTTTTGGATGATTACTTAGACCAATCCAAATCTTATGGATCGTAATCCATAAGTCTCCAAGGAATGACTGCGATGCGCACCTTTCTGACATGAAAGCGTTATCATTTACTTGTAATTACCATGTGTTTTTACCATGTTTTGCCATGCTGTTGGATGGAGGACGTGGAAGATGTGGGTCTGAAGAATTGTGGAAGAAATAAGTACCACATCGATAGATGGATAAATATAGAAATGGACAGACGGATGGATGGATGGATGGGTAAATATAAGAATGCATAGATTGATGGATGGATGATGGACAGATAGTGCGACGCCTCAATGATGTCTTTCCTTTGCTTGATTGATCGTTTGAACAGCTTCCCGGTCGAACTTGCCCCGAGGGCTAAGATGCACAAAAAGGTCAGAAAGCCATCATCATCATCATCGTCATCGTCATCGTCATCGTCATCGTCATCATCATCATCATCATCATCATCATCATCATCAATCATCATCATCATCATCATCATCATCCATCATCATCATCATCATCATCATCATCAGCATCATCATCAGCATCATCATCATCATCATCATCATCATCATCATCATCATCATCATCATATCATCATCATCATCATCATCATCATCATCATCATCATCATCATCATCATCATCATCATCATCATCATCATCATCATCATCATCATCATCATCATCATCATCATCATCATCATCATCATCATCATCATCATCATCATCATCATCATCATCATCATCATCATCATCATCATCATCATCATCATCATCATCATCATCATCATCATCATCATCATCATCATCATCATCATCATCATCATCATCATCACACTTCCTCTAAGTCATCGTCGTCGTCATCGACGTCAATTTCATCAGTCAAGCTCATCATCTCCATCATCGTCATCATCTTTATTTGGACATCCGGTGCTTAAAAGTGAATCCACAATGGAGAGGAATCATTCGGATGACGAAAGATTGAGTGAATGAAGTCCTTATCTCAGCCTGGCAGAACTTTGGGCAGAGTTGAGTCGGGAGGTGTTGAATAATGCATTCTTTGAATTCCTTTCCGGGTGGAGAAGGGAAGATTTTAGCGTTCGATTTAATATATTATCATAATTGCCAATTAATTAATCGATAATTGCAGATTTAATTGTAGAGTTCAAAGGTAATATTTCCAGAGAGTTATGGACGGACGCTTAGTTATGTCACGGTAAGACCGAAACGACTTACTGCAACTACAAAACGTCATCTTGCAACTCCAGGAAAACTTCAAGAAAAACGATTAAAAAACTGATTAATGATTAAAAAACAAATTAGTAAAAAAAAAAACAATGATGATTTGAATGGTGGCGCAATTTTCTTTCAACCGGCGACCAGCAAAAGACATCCCTTGATCTACAAATGGAAAAACTCCAGCGCTTTGAAAGCCTGGAAGATGAAGAAGTAGTTTCGATTGCAAGAGCAGAGTTCGCTGCAGCGCCGAAGTTCTGACTCAACGGATGGAAAGATGGAGAGATGGTGAGATAGTGAGTGAAAAAGGAGAGAGAAAATTGGAAAAAGAGAGGATACCTGCCTATCTGTTTTAATCTTTGAGCTCATTTTACTTCTTCAGTGATAAACCGCTTCTTAAAACAATTAATCATTGCCTTTTGCTTGCGAGGCGCTTGTGAACTCGAGTTTATCCGATCACCTGCGCATCTGAGTTTTGAGGAGGTGGTGATGATGATGATGGTTGTGGTGGTGATGATGATGGTAATGACGATGACGACGACGATGATGATGGTGATGATGATGGTAATGACGATGACGACGACGATGATGATGGTGATGATGATGGTAATGACGATGACGACGATGATGATGATGATGATGATGATGTTAATGACGATGACGACGATGATGATGATGGTGATGATGATGGTAATGACGACTAGGGTGATGATGACGTAGTGGTAACGACAACGTCGATGTTGATAGCAATGATGATGAGTTTTAAGAGGTGGTGGTGATGATGATGATGATTTGTTACTGATTGCAATGTAACTGTTTGGACTTGCACAGTTTATTTATGATTAAAAATTAATATAATAACAATAATAGTAATAGTAATAATTATAATAGTAGTAATAATAATAGTAGTAATATCATGAAACAAAAACGTTTCAATAACAGTAATAACAGCAGGCACAGCCATTTTTTTTGTGTGTGTTTTATACATCAAGTGCTAAAGACAAGACTGGAGAAATATAAGTTGTTTTGACTTGAATTCCATAAGATAGCAGCAGAATGATGATGCAAACATTTTCATCCCTTGGATCTTTCATTAAAACCTAAAAATAAGCATAAAAATTGAGAATATTTTCATTTATTCGTTTTATTATTATATTTGTTGTTGTTGTTGTTGTTATTTTTATTGTAATTGTTATTGTAATTATTGTTATGATTGTGATTATGATTATTATTGTTATTATTATTATCATCATTGTTTATTATTATTATTATTATTATTATTATTATTATTATTTTTTAAAGGAAGTGAGAAAATGATCTGCAAATCGCATGAATGAATCATGAAAAAATTTTTTACAGTTCACAATTTTCTCTTTTTTTTTCGCGAAATATCCGGTTTGAATTCAATTTTTATGTCTAATTATTAAGTCAGACACATCTCGTATAATTTGAACAAGAATTTATTTATTAAAATAGACCACTTAAAAATTTTATAAAGCTACAGAATCTTTTATTTTAGTATAAATAAATAAATAACTAAATAAATAAATAAATGATTATCGAAATTAAGTTCAATTAAAGTTCAAGAACGACCGAACGAAAATATAAAAGAAAGAATGCATAAAACAAATCACCTTGACCCTTTTGAGACGGTGACCTATTTAAAAATCTAGGTCAGCAAACAAGGTCGGTCAATTTGGTCTGACCATTCACCAATCAGCTCGAATTATTATTATTATTATTACTCGGTTACATTTTTTGATTGGATAATTATCTGGAATTTAAAAAAAAAACTAAATTTTTTTTTTTTTGCTTGTGGAAAATTTAATTTTTAGCAGAATTATTTTTAAAAGTTGATTTCTAATAAAATTAAAAAATAAATTTCTCGAGGCTAGTGGCTTTTGAAGCTACTTCTCCTCCGAACCTCACTCGCACAATTTGTTATCATTTGGAGTATGCGCTATAAAAATGTTTCAGCGCACACGGAAATATTGCGCTACATAAACATGATATAATCACATCAAATATAACATAATCAAACCCTCTCCTCGAATGAGATTGCGTAATCTGATGTGGTGTAATGTTATGTAATACTCTGGGGTTTTCAATTAATAACGTCAGGAATAATCACGGAATAATCAGTTACAAACAATTCGAGTAACGAAGATATATTGCGAGGATAATTATTAAAAATTAAGAAATAATTTCAAACTTGAATTTTAATACAGAATAAAATATGGTAAGAATATTCTGATGAGATCTGGAATAATGATAAACGAATCCACTCACACCTAGAGATATGGATGATTGATGATGATGGCGATAATAATAATAATAATATAATAATAAAATAATAATAATAATAAAAATAATAAGGTGATAATGATGATGAAGACGACGATGATGATGGTAATACAGCATCTAACAACAGTAAACCGAACAGTAACAGTAACCAGCCACAGTAGCTTTCTCGGCATCTGAACGAATGAACAACTGAACAAGTGAACAACTGAACAACTGAACAATTGAACAACTGAACAACTGAACAACTGAACAACTGAACAAGTGAACAAGTGAACAAGTGAACAACTGAACAACTGAACAACTGAACAACTGAACAAGTGAACAACTGAACAACTGAACAACTGAACAACTGAACAACTGAACAAGTGAACAAGTGAACAAGTGAACAAGTGAACAACTGAACAACTGAACAACTGAACGAATGAACAACTGAACAACTGAACAACTGAACGAATGAACAACTGAACAACTGAACAACTGAACAACTGAACAACTGAACAACTGAACAAGTGAACAACTGAACAACTGAACAAGTGAACAACTGAACAACTGAACAACTGAACAGGAGATGAACGCACTGAGCAACCTCGCGTGCCAATTAGAAGTTGAACAATGGAATTATTTCACAATACAATCTCTCCAATACAATGGCAGCGGAGTGCAGAAAGAAATATTCCATACCGTTGATATTATCAGTTTTGTTTTTGGTTTACAAAGATATTAGATATTAATAAGTTAGAAAATTATTATTATTATTATTATTGTTATTATTATTATTATTATTGTTGTTATTATTATTATTGTTATTATTATTATTATTATTATTATTATTATTAGTATTATTATTATTATTATTATTATTATTATTATTATTATTATTATTATTATTATTATTATTATTATTATTATTATTATTATTATTATTATTATTATTAATATTAATATTATTATTGTTATTATTATTATTATTATTATTATTATTATTATTATTATTATTATTATTATTTATTATTATTATTATTATTATTATTATTATTATTATTATTATTATATTATTATTATTAAAGTTATTGAAAATATATTTATTGTTATTAGACACTGTAACTACCAAAGTTAATAATCACTATCATCATCGTTACGTAGGATAGATTGAAGAAGAATTGATAAGAAAAACATGCTTAGACAGCGTCAATAGTTTTTGAAAATTTCGAAAAAATAAATAAAAAGTCGTAATTAAGTTTCAAAGTTGTTGCTGATGTTGTTGTTGATATTGTTGTTGTTGTTGTTGTTGTTGATTTGTTATTGTTGTTGTTGATGCTGCTGTTGATATGTTGATATTGTTGTTGATGATTATTTTCCGGTTTGAAAGTTTTCAGTTGAAAGTCCTCCTAACGATGCAAAAAGAGAAAATTACGTTCTGAGAGTTTCTTGTTTCAGTTTCACTTTCAAAGGAGAGAAGTGATTTAAAAAGAAGTTGAACGAAGAGGTATTGATGATAATGATGACGACAATGATGATAATGATGATGACGACTACGACGATGATGATGATGATAATGACGACTACGACGAAGATGATGATGATAATGATGACGACAATGATGATGATGATAATGATGATGACGACTACGACGACGATGATGATGATAATGATGATGACGACTACGACGATGATAATGATGATGACGACTACGACGATGATGATGATGATAATGATAACGACGACGATGATGATGATGATAATGATGACGACAATGATGATGATGATAATGATGATGACGACTACGACGACTATGTTGATGATGATGAAGAAGATGACGATGATGACGTTAAATGAATGATGATAGTGACGATGATGATGGAGGCTGATGGATGGTGGAAGTGAGCAATTTAACAAATGCAAAGAAAAAAATATTTAAATATTTATTTGGAAATATTGTTATCGCTTAAATGTAAAAAAAAATAAAGTAAGATTATAAAAAAATCAGAGCATCATTGAATTGAGAGACAAGTGTGTGTTTCAGATAAATGCAGGAAATTTATGTCTTTCATTTTAGAGGCTTTCAGGTGATTTAGTTGCAAAAATGGTTAAATATTGCAAGCTATTGTTTTTTTTAAATAAATTCGTTTACTGCTGATTTAAAAATCAAAAATTATTCAAAAACATTCCAATTTTTCAAATGACAATTAATTTTATTTATTTATTAATTATTATTCTTTTTAATTCTTAAATTATTATATTAGATTGCAATTATTCAATTCGTACCCAATCATCTATTATATTATATTATTATATTATATTATATTATATTATATTATATTATATTATTATATTATATTATATTATATTATATATATATTATATTATATTATATTATATTATATATATTATATTATATTATATTATATTATATTATATATATATTATATATATTATATATATTATATTATATTATATATTATATTATATATATTATATATATATATTATATTATATTATATTATATATATTATATATATTATTATATTATATTATATTATATTATATATATTATTATATTATATTATTATATATTATATTATATTATATTATATTATATTATATTATATTCTATTATATTATATTATACTTTATTACATTAGGCGCTCATAATAAGAGCAACGAACCGTGAAAAGGTATAAAAAAAATTCAACCATCAATGAAGTCACTCTAGAAGTTCTTGGCGCCAAAATGGATTATTCGAGCAGACGATTTCAATCGAGCGAAGCTGAGTCTGTTGCTCTCCATCTTTCGACTGCAAAATTTGAGTTCAAAAGGAAATTTCTGGAAGCAGATGGAAATAAGAAGGAAAGATGAAGACATGAACATAAGATGAAAGAGAAGATATCACTGAGGAATACAAACATGGATGCAAACACGGATACAAACATGGATACAAACACAGATACAAACATGGATACAAACACGGATAAAAACATGGATACAAACATGGATACAAGGACGGATACAAACATGGATACAAGGACGGATACAAACATGGATACAAACATAGATACAAACAGGGATACAAACACAGGTACACAGAAAGACTCCACTTTTCTCGGAAAAGCAAGGAGTGGTTAAAAAGGAGATTTGAAGATAAAAATAATTTTAAAAACTAAATTTATTGGCGCTTGTTTTGAAGTCGTTTTGTTGCTTGTGCTGTTGTGTTCAACCGAAGTAAGCAACCTTATCCTTGTAAGGAGTTGTCTTAACGATGACGACGACGACGACGACGATGATGATGATGATGATGAGGAGGATGAATATGACGATGATGATGGCGATGATGATGATGATGATGATGATGATGATGATGATGATGATGATGATGATGGTGATGATGATGATGATGATGATGATGATGAGATGATGATGATGATGATGATGATGATGATGATGATGATGATGATGATGATGATGATGATGATGATGATGATGATGAGATGATGATGATGATGATGATGATGATGCTGATGATGATGATGACGACGATGCGGATGAATATGACGATGATGATGAGGATGATGATGATGATGATGATGATGATGACGATGATGATGAGGATGATGATGATGATGATGATGACGATGATGACGCATGCATGCACTCCTAATTGATTTCTTTACGACTTTTACGAGCGCAGTTTGAGCGCGAAAAGGCAGACGATTGTGAGAGGTCAGCAGAGGAGGACTTATTGTTATGGTTGAAAGCCTTTCAACTACGTTGGAAAACGAATGGAAAAGGTGATGGAGACGACGACGATGATGATGGTGATGATGATGATGATGATGATGACCATGACGATCGTGGTGATGGTGATGATGGTGACGATGACGATTATGATATGTTTATAAAGTTTAATAAATAATCACAACATAAAAAGTATTTCTCCTAGCAATATTCTATTAAATGATTACAATTTTATGCTTACAAATGTCTGACTTCGCAATGCACTCATTAAGCTGCATCTAATTACTACATCCATTCACGTCACTCGCATTCATTTATTAATCCATTCGTTCATTCATCTAATCATTTATCCATCCATCCATCCATCCATCCATCCGTCCGTCCAGCCATCCATCCATCCATCCATCATCCATCCATCCATCCATCCATCCATCCATCCATCCATCCATCCATCCATCCATCCATCCATCCATCCATCCATCCATCCATCCATCCATCCATCCATCCATCCATCCATCCATCCATCCATCCATCCATCCATCCATCCATCCATCCATCCATCCATCCATCCATCCATCCATCCATCCATCCATCCATCCATCCATCCATCCATCCATCCATCCATCCATCCATCCATCCATCCATCCATCCATCCATCCATCCATCCATCCATCCATCCATCCATCCATCCATCCATCCATCCATCCATCCATCCATCCATCCATCCATCCATCCATCCATCCATCCATCCATCCATCCATCCATCCATCCATCCATCCATCCATCCATCCATCCATCCATCCATCCACTCTGATCGGCAATCATTTGAAATCATTTGCCGTCGAAAACAACTTTCAGCCAAAATTCATAAATAAAGAAATCGATTTAGAAATAGAATCTTGAAAATCAAGAAAATATAAAAAATAAAAAATATAAAAATATAAAAAATAAATAAATGAAATAAAATAAAGGAACAAAGATGAGAATTACTTGAGAAGCAGAAGTTGTTTACGGTTGTTTATCTGCTGGGCTGCTGAAGGTTCATAATTTTACTCATATCGTCTCAAAATATTTTCATTCGAAACGTAAAATAATAATAATTTCAACCTTGAGCTATACCTTGTAAATCATCATCATCATCATCGTCATCGTCGTCATCGTCATTGTCCTCCTCCTCATCGTCATCATCGTAGTCATCGTCATCGTCATCATCGTCATCGTCGTCACAGTTCTAAATATTGAGTTTTATTTTTGTTCTCCTGCTAAAAATAACAACTCTAATAATTATGATGATAAATTATTTGCTCATTTAATTTAATATTTTTTAATCAAAATCAGAATAAAATTTTTGGAGATCACGTCTGAAATCATGAGTCATATTTAGAGTCTGAAATTCTACAATTTCTTTCGAATTCAGAAAATTCTGAATTAAAATTTTTTAATTACAAACTACTAACAATCGTCTAAAGACTAATTTCACATTGTTAAATAAATTGAAAATATTTTATGAATAATCTATTTTTATTTAAGTTATAAATAATTTATATTTATTTAATTATATGCAAATATTTTTAAAATTAATAATTTATCTCCAGAAGATCTCTATTTTGAAACATTTTACAGCAACAACGGCGAAGTGAACTAAAAATAGTGGAATAGAATTTTGAAACAAAGACACAATAAAAACTTTCATGCGCAGCGGGAAGATCGTCATTTTACGTTCGAATACGTTTAGGAAATACTTTTGCTTTTCGCCATTTACATTTTTACTTCTTACTTTTTACGCTTTGTTTTTTTGCTTTTTACTTTTTACTTTTTAGTCCACGGCACAGGTGCTTCCACCCAAAAGAAATCTTTATTTTCTCGTGGGGTGTTTCTGAACCCCCGTCAACCGAAGCCCACCATGGCCTCCACCTGGTTTCGAATCCGGATTTTAATCCCGTGGACGAATTACTTTGACATTCGCGTTTTAATTTTTACATACAAAGTTGTGCATATTTTTCAAAGGATTCGAGCTTCGTTTATACATTTATTCATTTATTTATTAATTAATTAATTTGTTTATTCATTTATTAATTTATTCATTTATTTATTTATTCATTCATTCATTCATTCATTTATTTATTGATTTATTTATTTGTAAATCCCTCTCGACAGGATAGCAAACGAATAAATTCCATGAAATGGATAGAAAAAAAACACGTCAGATGTAAAAATACCTTTGCAATGATAGTCTGGAATAGTCAGGATGATGATGATGATGATGATTATTATTATTATAATTATGATTATTTATTATTATTATTATTATTATTTATTTATTTTATTAAGCGGGTAGAGGACAAAAGCATCTTACACTGGGAAAAGAAGCGAAATAAAAAAAGAAATTATTATTATTACTATTATTATTATTATTATTATTATTATATCCTTTCCATTTTCTTGCTTAAAATAAAATTATAAAAAAAAAATTGACTCACTCTTCGCTTGTAATCGGCAGACGACAAACTCCTGATTGGCGCTAACTTCACCTTGGATTGAGATTTTAATTTTCAATCCCTCGATTCAATCCCAGTCAACTCCGATGAAAATGGTCAAAATTTACAAAAAAGCAATGCATTTTTAAGCCGTGAATTCATTCATTCATTCACTCAATCGCGATATTCTCATTTCGAGGTGAATTAGACGGATTAAAGTGAATAAATAGACAAGTCTTTTAAATTCATTACGACGATTAAATTCAGAAGATATAAATCCAATCTTTATCTGTTCTTTGTTCTTAAATCCTTATTATTAAATGAATTTATTATTAAATGTGTAAATTCCAAATGTTCAACAACACCGCAACAACGCCAAGTTCTTCAGTGTGTTCAGAGAAGAAGCGAGCGGCGTTTTCAACTCATGGAAAAGATCTTCATTCATCCACTCATCCATCGAACCATCAATTCATTCATCCATCCATCCATCCGTCCATCCATCCTTCCTTCCATCCTTCCATCCATCCGTTCATCCGTTAGTTAGCATCGGTACGTTACAACAGCACAATCGAGTTCACCTTCCCAGCAACAACAACAACC
>JAJTWR010000481.1:1502500-1522500 GCA_021613335.1 Whitmania pigra
CTTTAAGCCAGATCTACTGGTGCATGAATTTGATGAATAATTTTTACCCAATTTAAATGCACTGCACATATATTCCACTATCATCACTATTGGAAATCTGGACATATTCATATGTTTGTATTTAAATATCAAGTTAAAAGTTAGTACTGAAGGTGAATTTTTTTCTTACAGCAGGTATAGCAACGGCAATGTTGCGAACTCTTTGTTTCGGTAAAAATGCCATACGCAAGAATGCCCTTTCCTTGTTGAGTGAGCTTCATTATCTTTTTTAAGCTTTATTTCTTCACTTGTTGTTCTCATGCTTTCATTCATTTTTGTTGCAAAGGCCGGTCCATGTCCACGGCTGATAAGGTTGAGCTGTTTGTCGACGATAAGCCTGTCTATGTTGACCCTGGAACCACCGTGCTGCAGGTTTGTGTGGTTCAACTTTTTTGTACGTTACAACTTTTTTATTTGCCAGTAATTTGTTCTAATTATGGAGACATTTAAAAAAAGATAATTGCTATATTTTTGTGCCCATTTATAACATTTTAAAACCTATCTCATTTATCAAGAACCACTGATCTGATTATTGTTTATACATTTATTCATGAAGATGCTTTTATTCCACTGATTAGGGCCTCATTTGCCTGCATGTAACAGTTCTTTTGTAATTTATTTGTTTTCCGGTTTTATATAATTCTCATTTCCAGGCTTGCGCAGAGGCCGGAGTGGAGATCCCGAGGTTCTGCTACCACGAGCGACTTTCCATCGCCGGAAACTGCAGGATGTGTCTCGTGGAGGTGGAAAAGTCCATGAAGGTCTGAAGATTTTGAAAACTAGCAAATTATTTTTTAGTCGACTCGTTTCAGTTCATTGGCTTTCACCTTTTGCATCGAAGAAGCTTTAGAAATTGCTCTGCATTTTTAATAAAAAATCCAGTTACTTGTCGTGCTGCCATAAAGTCACAAAGATCTTCGACGACACAATTTGTTGATGGTTTTGGAGGCGGTATCGACAACGTCTGTAAAAGCGACGACGCGCGTTGTGTTAATTCGAAAGTTAAAAAGTGCTTTTCTGATTCTATTTTAAGCCCGTGGCTTCCTGTGCCATGCCAGTCTGGAAGGGAATGAGGGTGAAGACAAACTCGGAAGTGTCCAGGAAGGCCAGGTAAACATGACATGCTTGTACCTTTGAATATTCACACCTGAGCATTGTGAGGTTTTCCAGGTGTCTTCAGGTGTTGAACAGAATAACAACAATTGCGATTGTGTCACAATTCGTAGACTAACTTTAAGTTTGATAGGTACATCGAGTAATTGAGAATCAGCATCAGCACATTTGAATGAACAGAAAATTTGAATTGGAAAACATTTTTAAAAGCTATAATGAAAGAATTTGATAGCTGAAATTCAAATGATTGGTCGTCTTAAAAAAAACATACCATGCAGTTGTCAAGCTCCTAGAATAAGTTGTTTTATGAAGTGATCGTTTCACGAGATAATATCAATAATTTAATAATAACGATAAAGATGATGATAATTAATAATAATAATAATAATAATAATTGTGATGATAATATAATAATGATAATGATGATGATAATAATAATGATGCCATTTCAATCGCTCGTTCCAGAGAGGGAGTTATGGAGTTCCTATTGGTCAACCATCCTTTGGACTGCCCCATTTGCGATCAGGGTGGCGAATGTGATCTCCAGGTAAATATTTTATTACAAATAATTTTAATTAAATCCAGATGTAAAGTTACAAATTAAGGACTCATTTAAGTGTCATTAGAAGTATTTTCAATTTGACTACTTTTTTCGCTTTTCATTTTGGCCTTATTCACGTTCGTCGATGTACCGCGACTGATTTATTCGCTGATGATCATTATCAGGATCAGTCCATGGTGTTCGGCAGTGACAGGAGTCGATTCACCGATGTCCACTTCAGCGGCAAAAGGTAGTTGCCTCACGAATAAAAATAATAAATAATAAATCGAGGAATAACTTGACTTATTTTGCTTGAATTATTTATGCTTTGATGCTTAGAAGTTGAACGTTGAACCCCGTGCTGCCGTCGTGAGAGGAGCAGCCTTAACCGTTAGGCCATGTGGGCGCACAAGCGTTGATGCTTTGTAATTTAAATTATTTCTTTAAATTAATTTACATAAGGCTTGGTGAAACTCATAATTATTATAATTGTACTACTGCTTAATGCGTATTCATCGACCAAATCCCTCCAGGGCTGTCGAAGACAAGGATATCGGACCTCTTGTCAAGACCATAATGACCAGGTGCATCCACTGTACCAGATGTGTCAGGTGTGTTATTGATTATTATCACACATTATAGTTAATATCATTTTGTCTATAATATAATTATTACTTATTGGTTATTATTATCACATGTTATAATTAATATCATATTGTGTACGATGTAAGTATTACTTATTGGTGTATTGGTATCGATAGGAATAATTTAATTTAAATTTAAGTGCCTTGATTTAAAATGGATGTTTCATTGACATCATGACTACTGTCTTATCAAGACTATTGATGATGATACCACCATTATTACAAGTAATAATAACAGAAACAATAATAATATTAGTAATAATAATAATAATCTACAAAGTTGATTTCACCTCATCATTCTCCAGGTTTGCCACAGAAGTTGCTGGCGTCGACGACCTCGGAACCACAGGTCGCGGCAGTGAGATGCAGATCGGAACCTACGTAGAGAAGCTCTTCAAGTCCGAACTTTCTGGAAACATCATTGACCTTTGCCCTGTGGGGGCTCTGACCTCCAAGCCTTATGCATTCACTGCGAGGCCCTGGGAAATTCAGTGAGCATTTTTTGGTTTTAAATTGTTTAATTTCGTTATTGTTTTAAATCGAGAGTTCATATTTTTGTATCTCCGATCGAAGGGCGAGTAAATTGTTTTGAAGTGCTGTTTATCAGTTTCTAACGTTAACGATCGTCATTTAGGAATTAACAGAATGATTTGTAATCCACGTTCGCTCATTATTTTATTAGTTCACATCGACAACAATTTAGATTCTTTTTCTTCTTTCACCGAGTTTTACATGTTTTACATAAACACAACAGGAAGATTGAGAGCATCGACGTGATGGACGCCCTCGGTAGCAACATCGTCGTGTCGACGAGGACCGGAGAGGTCATGAGGATTCTGCCGAGAATCAACGAGGTACTTGATGATATTTGCCGTCTACGAATAAGTAACCTTCGACGGTGGAGATTTAAATTTAAAATGTTAATTTAAAATAACAAACATTTTTTTTTGTTTTTCCTTAAATTTTAAATATAAATATTTTCTTCTAGCGATTAACCCAATCAAGCAATATTACCAATAGTACTGTAGTTATTCTGTAGGACAATAGGCTGCTCTTAACGGGAACAATTGAATGAAATAAAACACAAAAGCCTTTTTAAACTTCACAACTATTCGCAAAGGAGTTCAATCGCACCCGACGTGAAAATAAATAAATAATTAATTAATTAACCGAACACAGGAAATCAACGAAGAATGGCTGTCGGACAAGAGTCGCTTTGCCTACGACGGCCTCAAGAGGCAAAGACTCATCTCTCCGATGATCAAGGACGCCAACGGACAGCTCGTAGGGTGCGGATGGGAGGATGCTTTCTTCAAGATTGTCGACAAGGTGAGTAGGCCTCTGTGGTTCAGATGAGTCTTGGGTTTTTTATTGTCTATTTATAGTCTGTGGCTAAGATGAGTCAGAATTTTTTGTTGCGAATAAGATTTGCAATTGCATTTACATAGTCTTTAGATGCACACAGCAAATAAATTGTTAAGTCAAATATATGTCATTGTTTTACGTGCATATATTAATAACAACAATCAATTGACATGTCGACCTCCACAGATGATGAGCGTCAAGGGACAAGAAGTCGCGGCCATCGTCGGAGGTCAGTGCGATGCCGAAGCTCTCGTCTCCCTCAAGGACTTCCTCAACAAACTCGGCAGCGAGTCGCTATGCACCGAAGAGATCTTCCCGGATGATGCCTCAGGGTTCGATCTGATTGGCTCTTGTCGATTGCTATTGGGTGGAGCTGTTATGATTGACAGGGGATGACTGTGGAAATTGTTACATTAAGAATAATTAAGGCTAATTAGTATCACCAATAAATAGTGCTGACTTGCATTTAATTTGTTAATTAATTAAAACATTGTTCGTTGACAGAACCGATTTGAGATCAAACTACCTCCTGAACTCCACCATTGCTGGCGTCGAAGAAGCAGACGTACTTCTTCTCGTCGGAACCAATCCCAGATACGAGGCTCCGGTGTTCAACGCCAGGATCAGGAAGAGGTTTGTTGCTCTTGATTTATTTTCTAGTTATCTTCGAATCGATTTTATTAATTATTTAACCATGTTAAAATTAATTTTCTAGTTTTCTAGTTATCTTAAAATTAATTTTATTATTTCATAATTATCTTAAGATTAATTTGATCAAATATTTAATTTTCACAAATGCCTTAAATTCTTGATCTTACGATTTCTTCAATTCATTCAGTTGGATTCACAATGACTTGAAGGTTGCCGTCGTAGGTCCGAAGTTGGATCTCACCTATGAATACGAGGTGACTTATTCATTCGTTGATTTATTTATTTAATATTTCATTTATTTATTCATTCATTCATTCATTCATTCATTCATTCATTCATTCATTTGTTTTGACCTTTCATTTCATTCCCTATTTTTTTGTATCTTTTGAAATGCTTAGCATTGAAATCAAAATGCACCTTAAACGATCAATTAAATGATCAATTAAACGATCAATTAATAATTCAAATTGTTTATCTTCTTCAGCACATCGGTGACAACCCTTCCTTGCTGAACGACCTCTCCAGTGGAAAGCATCCGTTTGCTAAAGTTTGTTTTTCAATTAACTTTGTAATTTTATCTTGTTTTTTTTTTTTTAAATTTATATTTGTTACCAACTTAACTTATATTAATTTATCTCATTCCTTACCCAGGTACTAGGCTCGGCCAAACGACCGATGATCATCGTGGGCAGTGCAGCACTCCAGAGGGGAGACTGTGCGGCCATACATTCCCACGTTTCGAACCTTGCTCAGAACGTCAGAGTGTCGAGCAACTGCGGACAGGAATGGAGGGTCCTCAACGTCCTCCACAGGGTTCGTTGGGCTTGTTTTTGTGATTAATAATGATTGTTTAATAATTAAATGTTCTTGTGATTAATAATGATATTATTATTATTATTATTAAACAGTTGTTCGTGATTTTGTAATTATTTAATATTTTATTAAAAATTCTCCAGATTGCCAGCCAAGTGGCAGCCTTGGATCTCGGATACAAGGCAGGGGTTCAGCACATAAGGGAGAACCCCCCGAAGATTCTTTTCCTCCTCGGTGCAGACGAACAGGTGCTCTCCAGACAGGACCTTCCCAAGGACTGCTTCATTGTCTATCAGGGTAGGATTGATCATGATGATAGTGATGACGACGACGACGACGATGATGATGATGATGATGATGATGGTGGTTGTGGTGGTGTTTGTCATAGAATGAACTGATGAAGGATAGAAGTTGCTAAGGTTGACAGTGTTTTATTGGGTTAAATGAGAACATTTCAAAACAACTTCCAAATTGCAAGGCTTTATTTTAATTTATTTTATTTTTAAATTGTTTACAAGTTGATTAATGATATACATATATGTTTTAAAATGAAATTAAATTGTTGCTCCAGGTTCCCATGGAGATGCAGGCGCCAGCATCGCCGATGTCGTTCTACCAGGAGCAGCCTACACCGAGAAGTCTGCCACTTACGTTAACACGGAGGGCCGAGCCCAGCAGACCAGAACTGCCGTATCACCCCCTGGTCTTGCCAGGGAGGACTGGAAGATCATCAGGGCACTTTCCGAGGTTTCGGGCTTTCCCCTCCCCTACGAGTCGTTGGACGACGTCCGCAAGAGATTGGGAGAGGTGTCGCCAAATCTGGTCCAGTACGGTAGTTTCCAGGAGGCAAACTACTTCAAGCAGGCCTTAGAACTTGCTAAGGTACGTCTTACGGGCATATCTCACATATATTCGAATATTCTTTATGTCATTGAGACCAATATGTTTATATGAAGGTTACTTGTTTCTGCTTGAATTTTGTTTTTATTATTTTAGAATTGTTTTGTTTTTTTGTTTTTTGATAAAGTTTTGTATTTATTTAATCTCCAGCTCACCACAAAGACCCTCGGACAGAATCCACTGACCACCCCTCAAGTTACCCTTAAGGATTTCTTCATGACTGATGCCATCAGCAGGTCATCTCAGACCATGGCCGAATGCATCAAAGCTGTGTCAGAGGATGAAAGCCAGAGAAAATAACTTTTGTGTGTGTAAAAATATTATTAGGGTTCGAGGCGGTGGAAGAGTGGCAGACTTAATGTCGAAATTGGTGTTTTTTCATTTCACCGATGTTGAGTTGATGATTCGTACGCAGGTCCATCAATAAAAAATTTCTACTTCTTATGTCTGAGACTCAATGGAGGTAAAATCAATGGCATCGGTTCGCTCGGGGTTATGTTTCTAGCGGCGGCTAGATTTTGTGGAGGCGGATAAGCTGTTTATAACTGTAGAGTGTGCGGTTTGCCCAGCGGTCACATGTGGCTATCCGTGATTGTAGATTTTAAATGATAGCCTGTAGAAAGACATATGTTCGAATGCTTTCTGATGTTTGTTCGAGTCGATAAATTTAGCTTCGTTCACTTTTTGATGAGACTAAGTTTTTGTTTTGAAGTAAACAACCTTACCTACGACGTGGGGCTAAGGTCTGGATTCCTTTAATAGAGTTGTGTAAAGAAATTTTACAATGTTTAGAACAAAATTAGTAAATGCAGTTGGCATTCTCGGAAGAAAACAAGGTCTGTTTGCAATCTCTAACAGAACTGCGGTAAAATTTCAGGAAGCCGATTTTACCCTGGAATATCTCGAAAATGAATTTAAAGGTTTGAACATTCTGCTAAGGAAATGTTTATTCGAATGATTAATTTGTACCAGAAGCAAGTGTTTTACGATGTCATTTTGTGTTTTCGAAAAATAGGAGTTGCAGTCGGCACCATGACGAGAGTGAAGACCAGAAATGCATTGAGTATGAGCCTCATAACTCAGGTGCTTTGAATTTCTTTAATTTTTTTTTGTTTTAAATCATTTGTAGCACCTTAAAATGTTATTTCTTGTAGTTAAAATCAGCTATGGACTTGCTGAGGTATGAAAATAGCATATCTGTTTTTGTGCTGAGAAGCTCTGCTCCTAAAGTATTTTGTGCAGGTTCCATGGAGTTGTTGAGAATTTTCAAATCACAGCATTTTAAATTTTAAGAAGATAATCAACTAGATAATTATTTATGATTAACTTTTTAACAGTATTACTTAAAATAATAATAATAAATAATAGAAATAACATAAACTTTGCCAAAAAAACTTTTTAGGAGCCGACCTAAAGGAAAGACTCCAGATGTCCGATGCAGAAGTTTCCGTCTTCGTGGCGATGCTGAGGCAGTTGGCATCGGACTTGTCCGACCTTCCGATCCCGACCATCGCTGCCATCGACGGAGCTGCTCTGGGCGGAGGATTGGAGTATGCCCTCAGTTGTGACTTGAGGGTTGCATGTACGGTTATATGGGTCTACGAACGGGTAGCGATTAGTAGAGACTGTGAAATTGTTTTTTATCAGTTATTGATTGGTTGACAGAAACAATAGGATTTCTTGACTGATTGTGGATGACGATTTGCACTTCATAATTTTATTTCCTTTTATTTTTTTTTGTTTCCATAATTTACATGTAATTACAAAAATTATAACTACAGTTGTTTAAAAGTATCCTTTTTATTTTTAATTAGCTGATAATGCCAAGATGGGACTCATCGAAACTAGTTTGGCGATAATACCTGGAGCTGGTTATCCATACTTACTTTTATTTTGTAACTTTATTTTTATTACTAAATCCATGAATTCAGAATATAACTTAACAAATTCGAGGTGCAATCAAATACATGATGATGATAGTAGTTCCTCACTGCCATTAAAACGTGCCAAATCCAACAGGTGGCACTCAGAAACTGCCGAGGTTGGTCGGGCCCTCGGTGGCGAAGGATCTCATATTTACCGCCAGAGTCGTCGACGGAGAGCAGGCGCACAAGATCGGTCTCGTCAACTACGTCGTGAATCAGAACGAGGATGGAAATGCTGCTTATTTGAAGGCTCTCGAAGTTGCCATGCAGATCAACATCAACGTTAGTTTCTTGCCAATCGATCGAATTTATGTGCGACAGAATTTTATTTTTATTTTTTCCCCGATCGCTCTTAGTCAATTGGTTAACAATAAATGTTACCGAGAAGTTGTTCGAATCTGTTTTGTCTGCAGGGTCCCATAGCTTTGAGAATGGCGAAGGCAGCGATCG
Source organism: Whitmania pigra (assembly GCA_021613335.1). Taxonomy (NCBI): domain Eukaryota; kingdom Metazoa; phylum Annelida; class Clitellata; order Hirudinida; family Haemopidae; genus Whitmania; species Whitmania pigra. The sequence continues at coordinate 1,510,942 of JAJTWR010000481.1, forward strand.
ACAAGGGTTACGAGGTTCGTTCGGACGTCTTTTTTAATGTTCGAAAATTGTGAAGATGATTTATGACATTACAGTTAATATAATATATAACAACTTATACAGCACCATTTTATATATGCATAGCGTCAGAGGCGCTTCTTGTGACCATTTATATAGCGCTGCTTCCCAAGGGCACTCATGGCAGTGCAAGCTGGGTTTCGAACACAACGTATTACGACTGTTGCCATTACAGACATATGCAGGAATATAACCCTTTCGGCCAACCTGCATGCTCGGCTGGTAATGTTGAATTATGGTGTTGAATTTTGAAGGCAATGGTGGCTGTAGTAATAAATGCTATGGTGACGGTGGATGGCGATTATTATAACTTTTTAGTCGGTTTTTCATACAGAGAAACATTTACTGTATTTACATTTAGTAACATAGTAACTCACATTTACTATTTACAAATTAAAAAAAAATAGTAAAAAAATGGACATCTATTTTTATGTGTTGATATGAATCTCTCTTTTCGTTAATTTAGAAATCCGAATTTGTGATGACATTATCAGACGCTTCTAATTCTTGCAGGTTGATTTGAAGTCAGGACTTGCATATGAACAGGCTTATTATGCTCAGGTATTTCAAGTGATTAATTTTGATGAGCAATGTAATATGATAATTAATTTCCAAGTGGTTTGAAATTATTTGAAAACCGATATCAACTGATTGAAGAATTGTCTCGATTGATTGAAAATTAAGTAAACGGCTGGCGTAACGCTCAGGTCTTACCGACAAAGGACAGGATCGAGGCACTGAAAGCTTTCCAAGAGAAGAGGCCAAAGAGATTTACAGGAGAATAAACAAAATTATGAAGACAAGATGTTAATGAGAATGCAAATTATTGAAACGATCTAGCCTTTGAATATGATAATCACCATTTTGCATAATAATTAGCCATCCATCGGTTGTTTTTTAATGACTTTGAGGAACTAAGGGAAATGTAGATATGGATTATAAAATCATGTTTATTTTTAGAACTTGTCTTACTAAGATGCCTCAACTTTTCAGCATTTGCTGATGTTGGTAATGACGTTCTCTAGTGTCAGGAGATATTTTTGTTTTGAAATTTATTTGGAGAATTATGATTATTTTATTCTTTAATTTGATTATCCAATTTGTTCAAGCGAGCTGTTATAAACGAAACTGAGTTTCAATTGTCGAGATTAAAACGAATATTGAATTAATAAAATGATAAAAATAAAAAAAATAATTTCCAGTAGCAGTCCCAGATTTACACAGGATCAAACTGTGCCGATACCTAAACCTAACCTTAACCTTAATCTTAACTTTAACCTTAACCCATCCTAACCAACTTCACAACCAGTGCATCCACCTAAGGTAAATCCAGAGGTGTCTGGATAAGGTGGATAAGTTTTAAGTTTCGCTTTGACAAAAAAAAATAAATAAATAAAAACAAAAAACCGCAGCTCTAAAAATCAACGGTTGACATTTTATTCTGAAAACGTCAGGAACTCGATTCAAAAGCAGACGACAAAATGCACAAAAGATAAAGTCTCACTTTAAAACAACGAAGCAAACTTTTCCCGGTCGTCAGCCATCTTGGAGCGACAGACCGAGGTCTAGCAGGCGAATCGATAAGCTGACTGGTGCCCTAAGCTCACACGAGAAAGAGAGAGTGTGTGTGTTTCTACGACCTCATTAATCCTAATCTGGGCGGGGCAAGGTCGCGGGTTAAAGATCAATTCGTGTATCCAAAAAAAAAGACGAACTATCTAAAACACAAAAAAAAAATTTGTATAAATAATTTAAAAGGAGTCTCTAAAGTCATAGGTGCCATCTGCCATCCTTGTTCGACTCCCAAGGATGCTTTGTTATGTAAATGTAGATGTGAGCCACGGCCGTTCCGGATTGGTAGCTATTTCTGAGGTGGACGCTCATGTCCAATTGGAGATGAATGTCAACCGGGTTCTCAACCTTTTTGACCAATTGGATGATGGCCTCGTAGGACTTGACCTGTAGGGAGGAGTCACAAGAAAAATAGGTTAGAACCAATGGCTATTTAAGAGCTCAGTGATCATTAAAATTTTACAGTCCAAATCATCTCAGTTATGCAAAGGACTATAATCAAATAAATAAATAAATAAATAAATTAAACTTTTAATAAAAATAATAAAGAGCTAACCAACCAACCATTAAAATGTAATCTTCAATAAAAAAAATCTAAACCCAATTGAAAGACAATTGAAGACATGCAGGTTGAACATTAATTGCAATTACACCGGCAATATATCTTCATATAATGCATTAAATCAATTGACAAATGGCTGGGGTTAATAATGTCGAGACTCTCATGAATAACCTATTTATCAGACGGAGTGGAGGGTGAACACACAAGTGGGTTGACGGATGGCTGTATGGATAACGGACTGAGCGTACAAGGGTACATCAACACCTGAGCCATATCCACCTATCCCCCACATAAACTACACAATCCACCCTTCACCCATCCAATCATCTAACTACCTGTCTGAGATGGAAGTACTGATCATTGACGACGTTATCCTGTCCTGTGATTTGGTCGACCGAAGATATCACCTTGAGGTTGAACTTCAGGAACTTGTTACTCGACTCTGGCCCTCTCATGGTAAACAAGTTGGCAGGCGTCCTCAGCATGCTAGCCTGGAGAGATATGAAGTGGACCGAGTAGCTCAGGGGAGCTCTCAGGCACTGGGAGTCCCTCATGTCGCAAGGGGAACGCAGCTTTTGGCATCTGATGTTGTTTCTGGATGAATGTTGGAGAAGGAAGATACGTAAATGGTACATATAGACGGATAGACTGATGATGATTAAATGTGGTTTAGTTGAAAAAAGTGATTGTAGCTTTGGTCAATGGCTGATCGATGCCCCCACGATAGGAATAATGGTGGTAGCCTGAGAGTGTTGTAGATGATGACAACCATGGTGGTAATGATGATGATGATGATAGCGGTGCAATGATATGGCTCACTCTGACTGGTGCACAGCATCTCGAACCCTGCTGAATCTGTAGGGACACGTGACAGTTTGACATTTGAATCCACCAATCGTGTTCGTGCAAACCTCGTCTGGTCCTCCGCAGATGTTTGGGGTTTGTTTACACTCGTCGATGTCTGAAATTTTAGGGGCGTGGTTCAAAGACCCCAGCAGGAGTTGAACTCAGTACCACAGAACCAAACAAAAAAACAGCATAATACCTCTGCAAGATCTCTTGTCATAAGATTCCGTGTATCCTGGTGGACAGAAACAGTAGTACGAGCCCGCTGTGTTCTGGCAGAGACCATAGCATACCGGCCCTTGAGGGTTAGTTGATGCACACTCATCGATATCTGGGATGTCATTGAATGGAATGTGTTAGGATGTGGTTTTAAATCGTTTTGGGAGTCTTTTGAACTTTTTACAAGATGCAAGATATTTTTTCGTTTATAAGCCTGGAATTTAAGTTATGAGCTGAAGTTGAAAGTATGTACTCGCGATTAGAAGTGAACTGTCGGTGATTAATTTTGATCAGCAATGTACTCAAGTCATTTCAAATCGTTGAAATTGATTGAAAACTTATATCAACTGATTGAATAGTTATCTTGATCGTTTGAAAATTGATTGGATAATTATCTTTATTGATTGAAAATTGATTGAATTTTGATTGATTCCAATGATTGATAATCGGTCGTCAATGATTGAAAGTTGAAATGGCAATCGATGGAAACTCTTCAGAAACCATGGCAAGTCCTCTTATCAGGGGCCAATTTGTATCCGGCGTCACATGAACACTCGTAGGAGCCCCACAGGTTGTGGCAGTTTTGGTGGCAAACCCAGGGCTGCAGGCACTCGTCCACGTCTTTTTAACGGAGCGAAGAATGGAAATAATAAACTAATTAATAAACTAATTTAACTGTAACGGATTAATTAATAAACTAATTTAACAATAATATGAGAACTATTACTTAAAGTAAAACCGTAAATGGAAAATATCATAATAAGGTCTGTATATGAACCCAGTGTTTTAAAATTATTAGGCTACAAATAATGTTATTATGAATAATACAAATAATTATAAACTCAAAAGTAAATCGATGCCATAACAGACAAAACAAGAGTTAAATATTAAAAAGAATAATTAACACAACTCAAACATTCATAAGAACTTCAAGAAATTACAGGTCACTAAAAATATGACCTGACCTAATAAATGTGACCCGTTCTAATTTAAAATCATATAAACAAGCCCATGCTAATTAAAGGTCATAAAAATGTGACCCAGCCTAATTAAAGGTCATATAGATGTGACCCAGCCTACTTCAAGGTCATATAGATGTGACCCAGCCTAATCTAAGGTCATGTAGATGTGACCCAGCCTAATTAAAGGTCATATAGATGTGACCTTACCCAAACAGGACAGGGGGTTCTTGGGATCAGTCTGGAATCCATCCTTGCAGACGCAGACGTAAGAACCGGGCGTGTTTTTGCAGTCCGCTGTCGACGAACAGGCGCTCGATCCGAACAGGTGGCATTCGTCTACATCTTTAGGGAACGAAAAAACAAATGAATTTGAACCTTTTGAATTTTTAAATGCCTTTTCAAGTATTAGTGATTTTAAATTTTCCAGTTTACTTTCTGTTTGAATGGAAGTTTTTAAATTCATATTTAAATTTTTATTTTTTAAAACTTGGTGATTAGTAATTTTACTTAAAAATATTTTTTGCTTTTTCTTTAAAAAATAACAAACTGAAAGATGATGATGATGATGATGATGATGACGACGATGATGATGATGATGATGATGATCTCTTTGATTCCATCGGTTCATACTCTCATGCTGTTTCAATAGGTTGCAGATGATCGTGATTAAAGTCAGGAGTAATAATTAACTGATAATAAATAATAATAATAATATTAATAATCATAATCATCATCATCTTCATCAACATAATTGCCATTTCCAAGTTTACAAATACAGACAATATCCTCAAGACAATTTATCCAATAATATGTCATCATAATAAACGCATACAATAAAGTATAACAAGTAATTATAACTTAACACCTTTGCTAAGAGAGTAACATGTTGTTAAATATTTAACTCAAATGTCCACGACACGTTGGGTACTTAGTAACTGTTTATTTTGGGTGGTCTCGTTTTGAAGGACCAAAGATAATTCAATTCGAAATGTTGAAGGTGCATGGGTTTATGTCACAAATATCTCAACTGTCACAGAAACAAATTGAATAAATAAATAAATAAATAAATAAATAAATAAATAAATAAATAAATAAATAAATAAATAAATAAATAAATAAATAAATAAATAAATAAATAATAAATAAATAAATAAATAAATAAATAAATAAATAAATAAATAAATAAATAAATAAATAAATAAATAAATAAATAAATAAATAAATAAATAAATAAATAAATAAATAAATAAATAAATAAATAAATAATAAATAAAAAATAATAAATAATAAATAAATAAATAAATAAATAAATAAAATAAATAAATAAATAAATAAATAAATAAATAAATAAATAAATAAATAAATAAATAAATAAATAAATAAATAAATAAATAAATAAATAAATAAATAAATAAATAAATAAATAAATAAATAAATAAATAAATAAATAAATAAATAAATAAATAAATAAATAAAAATAAATAAATAAATAAATAAAATAAATAAATAAATAAATAAATAATAAATAAATAAATAAATAAATAAATAAATAAATAAATAAATAAATAAATAATAAATAAATAAATAAATAAATAAATAAATAAATAAATAATAAATAATAAATAAATAAATAAATAAATAAATAAATAAATAAATAAATAATAAATAAAATAAAATAAGATGCGTACCCTTGCAGTGGCCAGTGGGCAGATCAATTTCGTATCCGTTGGAGCAGGTGACGATGTACTGACAAATGTAGGACCCTCTGGTGTTTATGCACTTCTGGCTAGGTAGGCAGATATCAGCTTTCCATATCTCACATTCGTCAATGTCTGGAGTCAAGGTTGATTGAAGTTGATTGATTGATTGAATGAATGAATGATTGATTGAATGACTTCATGAAACAATCCGATTTATCTTCATGTCAGCAACACCGGCATCTGTGATGATGATGATGATTTGTGTAGCGCCCACTTCAAGGTAATTTGTAATTTATGGTCAGTTTTTTAAGAGATGCTTTTTTTTTAAGGTTTCAATAATTTACGATCGATGAGAACTTGTCATGATTGGTTAGATATTTTTAGATAAGCTAATTATTAATAGACTTTTTTTAAATTAATAAACATGAGATGAGTTAGTGACAAATTTGAAAGTTATATTTAGGATTTTAATTTTGAAACGAATTTTTTTTTTAAAACTTCTCATCCGAGATAAATCGTTTATCTTAATTGCCGTTCTGCTCCGCAGGTGATGTGAAAATGATGCAAAATAAAAAATATGTATTTATTAGAAAATTAAAAAAAATATTTTTTTTTAAATAGATGGATAGCAATATGAAGGAATTAATATTGGCATTAATAACATTATGTTATAAATATTAATAATATTATGGTATAAATACTAACATTAAGATATAAATATTAATAGCATTACGATATAAATATTAATAGTTTTATATTACTAAAAGAGCCCATAAATTAAATTAAATGGAGCTCCAAAATAAAACGCACTCATTGACTTACCCACGCACTCATCTTCATCGGGGTCAAACCGAAGACCTTGGGAACACTGGATTGGTTCACACCTTCCACTCCCAGGAGACAACCTATAACCTGGGTGGCATTTTTTCCTCACGCACCTGAACGATCCTGGCTGGTTGAAGCAGTTTGCAGTAGGCGGGCAATTGTGCGTCCCCTCCTGGCATTCGTCGACGTCTGACCAATAGAAAAGCAGGGAGCTGAGGTTATGGCATCTTATTGGTTGAAACAATAAAATTTGTTGAAAAGATCTTGATAAGTGTTTTTTTTTGTACTAGACAAATTTAATTGTTATACACAAATTAAATCAATATTTATCGTCATTAAATTGATCAAATTAGGAATAAGATCGATAACGCATTTTCAACAAAAGACTTTAGGAAGAAAGTCAAGTAATGAAATTCAAGTCGACACAAATTGTTCTCAAGTATCCAATGACGAAGCTGACATTCGGCTGTCAGAACTGACATAATTCCCATCCAAACGATGGATGGACGGACGGACGGATGGATAGAATGATCTTCCGAGTATTTAATAAATAAAATAAAAATTACAAATCAAATTGAAAGTCTGATGGAAAAATTCATCAATGTTTGAGATCAATTACTCGCCTGCCGATCTAATTCTCCAGGCAAGAATCTATTTAAAGATCAGCTATCCATCCACTCACTCACTCACTCACTCACTCACTCACTCACTCACTCACTCACTCACTCACTCACTCACTCACTCACTCACTCACTCACTCACTCACTCACTCACTCACTCACTCACTCACTCACTCACTCACTCACTCACTCACTCACTCACTCACTCACTCACTCACTCACTCACTCACTCACTCACTCACTCACTCACTCACTCACTCACTCACTCACTCACTCACTCACTCACTCACTCACTCACTCACTCACTCACTCACTCACTCACTCACTCACTCACTCACTCACTCACTCACTCACTCACTCACTCACTCACTCACTCACTCACTCACTCACTCACTCACTCACTCACTCACTCACTCACTCACTCACTCACTCACTCACTCACTCACTCACTCACTCACTCACTCACTCACTCACTCACTCACTCACTCACTCACTCACTCACTCACTCACTCACTCACTCACTCACTCACTCACTCACTCACTCACTCACTCACTCACTCACTCACTCACCCATTCGCTGGATCAACTCACCTATGCATCTGGAAAGATATCGGTCCGGCTTGTACCCGTCAGAACACGAGAGTTGTTTCTGAATGCATTTGTATGAACCGAAAGTGTTTTCACAGGTTTCATTCTGCTTGCAGACAGGGGGATGAAGGTCGCATTCGTTGACATCTGCAATGGCGAAGGGTTAAAGTTCACAACCTTCCGATACAGTGCAACCTTTAACCCTATTGAACCCAATCCTGACACCGCATCCACCAGGGTTCACAAACTCAGTCGAAATCGTAGTCAAACAAATTGGCTTAACGAGGTTCGCTATAAATTCCATCGGAATGGCCAGGTGTTGAACATAGACCCTTCAAAACAATAAGTTCAACCTTAAGACGTCAACTTAACTTCACAATGCCTGGGGCTAAAATGCTTTGCAACATTTTTTTCTAAGGATAAGCAAGCGTCCTTGTATCATCGACGACGTCATCGTTATCGTAATTATATCCTTAGGGCAGATGATGGCGTTGGCATTTAAAAGTCAAAACAGCAACAACAGCAGCAATTAGCAACAGCGTTGTAGCCATAGGAATTTATCAACAGATTTAGAAGACTTTAACTCGACTAGAGCAATTTTTGGCTAAGTAGTAATAACAACAACGATAAACTATTTTATTCAACATTTACATTGTTATTACTACAGCAGTATTAACAAATAAATAGTAATAATAAAAATAATTTTCAGTAATAATAATATTATTAACCATTAATAGCAATAACAATGAAAGAGTCAAATAAGTTGTTGAATGTATAAGAAAATAAAAAATAAATATCTATAAAAAAAACGCCGAAAAATACGCAAATCCAAAATCACCAAAATGATAAAAATTCGATGCCTTACCCAAACACTTCTTGAGCAGGGGGCTGTACTGGTAGCCCCTGGGACAAGATGGCTGAGAATTCGGTTTCACGACAGAATTTTGACCCTGTTGCACAAACTCGTCCTTTTTGAATCTCTGATCAGAGGTCACAAAGTGGTACTTGTAATAGTTCGGAGACTCATAGTGGGTCACCTTGATGACCGGATTGGTTATGGGAACCACGGGCCTGTGGGTAGGAGGGGTAGGAGTGGTTGGGGAGGACCTATAGTAGTAGAGACTTCGAGTCGAGGTAGGGGGTACATCAACGTGCCCGAGGTCCCGAGATGAGGAGGTATGGGCTGATGGGTCGATGAACGAATTGTCGACTCTTTGGTTGGGCGTCCTTATAGGCCATTGGTTACGGACGTCGATACCGTGCCTTGGAGCGACTGTGGTGGAGGTGGTGGTTGGTGACGGTGTAGTCGTTGTGGTTGTTGTAGGAGCAGTTGTTGTTGTCGTTGTTGTCGTCGTCGTCGTCGTCGTTGTTGATGACGTTGTGGGATGATTCTTGACATCGGTGCTCCCATTGTCGTACTCACTATCGTCGTCATCGTCGTCATAGTTTTTGTAGTCGTCTGTGAATGTTGAATTAAAAGCGAATTTTAAAAATTAAATGTAATAAATGTGAAATTAAATGTTTTAAAATATAATGTAACAGGTTTATGAACTCAAGTTATGATTTTAACACATTCCAGAATGGTTTCATCTGCAACCATTAAATATTATTTCTTTTATTAAAGTCGCATTCACGATTTTAATATTGACGATTATTGGGAAAAATAAAATTATATTACAATTACAATTGTAATATTATTATCTGATATAGTATATATATCTGATATAATATATCTGATATTTATTTAAAATCCCAATTTCTGCAACTCCACAATTAACAAAATAATTAATAATAAAAATAAACAATTGCCTCCATCATCTTCGGTGTCGTATATGTCGTAATTTTCGTCTTCGATGAAATCACTGTAATCCTTGCACTCGAATCCGCCATCTTTGTTGAAGCACATGTCCAATGTTGCGCAATCGTGGAATCCTACAGCGCACTCATCTATATCTGTGTGGGATGGTTATTATGTGTGTTATTATAATTATGTTTATAATAGTAATAATATTAATAATAATAATAAAAACAGTGACGATTGTAGTAATAATACATTTCTTAACAGTCATTTATTGACTGTAGCAAAGAATTGAATAAGTTGACATTTTAAATAAATCTAAAACAAATATTATATTTACGTACCTTCCTTATCATCCACAATCTTTGCTAAGATAATTATTATATTTTTATATCCTAAGATAACTATAATTAAAAAAAAAGAAATTATTATTATGATTAATTTATTTTCTCCTAAGAAGCCGAGTTCGATTTTAAAAATCTGGGGACAGTTTTTAGTTGTGCACTGAATGCTGCTAATAAAAATAATTTTCTAAATTATAACCTAACCGCATAATTAATTTATTTACATTTAATTACGAGTCTCAAGGTTTTGATCGTAAGGACAAACTCGTTTGATTTTGGCGAGATAATAATAGGTTATAATTAGAATGGCGATTTATTTAATTATTGTAAAGTCATATACATTTCACAGCTATAATTTAACTTAACTAACTTTCATGTTTCAGCATGATATTAAGAATTAAATAAACAATTGAATTCCATTTTATTACAAATAATAAAAAAACTTTTGATTTGATTGTTTTTTATTTTAATCCCAACCTTCGCATTGTTGCGATATCGTATTCCAAGCGTAACCAGGTGCACAAGCGCTTGTTTTACCAGGCTTGTTCACGGTCGTGGTTGGTTTTTTGGCAAAGCTCAGGTAACCGGAACTCCTCCATTCGTCCACTGTACCCCCGTTGGGTAGCAGTCTACCCTCTTTCTCAGGTGGGTAGATAGGGTGGGGTCTGTCCTCGTGTGGAGTGTGGGGAGGATTGCTTTGCAGATCCATGAGGGAATGCTTGTCGGAGTGGGTGGATTTTGACTGGAATTCGTTCCTGATTGGTCGTTAAAGTTTGTGCTAATTATAATATTTATACATTAAAAGAAAGATACGGATTCGACTAACGTCCATAAATTAATTACGCTTCAATTAGTCAATTAACTAACTAATTTAAATCAAAACCTTTGATTAACAGAAATCAAATTTGTCTCTAAAAAAAAAAAAAATTTTTTTTTCTTTAATAATAACCTTTAAAGCGAGATGCAAAAAATATTAAAAACAAAAATAAATTCCAAAAACTTCAGAGACCCATGCTCTCCAGCATCAGCATCATCATCATCATCATCACCACCAGCATCAGCAGCTGTGGTCATGTTCTGGAAGATGAGCAGGTTCCTGATGATGCTCTCAGAATCCCTTGAGCAGCAGTCCACGAAGGATTCCAAACAATTGGCGCTTGGTGTCAGCTGAACTGGAAAGAAGCACTTTGACTTGTCCCTCTCTCTTTGGAGGATGCCCAGGTGGCAGCAGTTGCAACAGTCCTGGAATTAGGTTGGTTGTTGTTTTTATTATTGTTGTTTTTAATTTATTTACATTATTAATGTTATTATTATTGTTGTTATTATTATTATTATTATTATTATTATTATTATTATTATTATTATTATTATTATTCTTATTATTATTATTATTATTATTCTTATTATTATTATTAATTACATTAATGTTATTGTTATTATTGTTATTATTAAGTGGACGTTATATA
>JAJTWR010000481.1:1527500-1530000 GCA_021613335.1 Whitmania pigra
ACTGTTATCAGGCTCTCGTTCCGTTGGCAGCAACAACAACAACAGCAACAATAATAATAATAATAATAATAATAATAATAATAATAATAATAATAATAATAATAATAATAATAATAATAATAATAATAATAATAATAATAATAATAATAATAATAATAATAATAATAATAATAATAACAACAACAATAACAACGATAATAACAATAATAATAACAACAGGGACAATATTAATAAAAATAATATCAACAACATCAAAAGTAATAGCAATCATATAATAATAACCAAATAATGCATAAATGTAAATAATAAATAGATTATATAATAACAATAATGTCAACAATGAGTCGTTGCTACGAAATATCATCTGTCATCTGTTGTCATTGATACTGTCGATATCATCATTTAGAAGTTGTAGTTGTTGTTGTTGTTGTTGATGATGATGATGTTGTTGTTGTTGATGATGACGATGTTGTTGTTGAGGTTATTATTGTAGTTATTCTTGTTTTTGATGTTATTGTTTATGTTATTATTGTAATTGTTGTTGTAGTCATTGTTGTTAATATTGTTGTTGATGTTGTTGTTGTAGTTGCTGTTGTTGTCGATGAGCAGAATCCAGAAAATGGAGCATCTGAGCAGATAAAAAGTCGAACAAAATTTCCTTATTTTCTCGACAGTTGTTCATTTTTTTTTTGTGCACAACATCATTATCATCATTACTTTTTTGGCTTCGACGTAGGTGAAATAAATTACAACAATGTTGAAAAATATATTTAAAACGATGATGCACTAATAACGACGTAATAACAATTATTATATTATATTATTATATTAATACTATAATTATTATAATTATAACTATTTTTAACTATTTTAAAATTATTATAACTCTAATAATAATTATTATATTATATTATTATATTAATACTATAATTATCATTATATTATATTATTATTGTTGCAGTAATAATTATTACGATTACTTATTAATAATTTATTATAACTATATATATTAAGTTATTATTTAATTAAATAAATGATAATGTTATGTCATTAACATAATATCGTATAATATTAATAACTAGCACAGTAACACCTCGGATAACCCGCCAACCCAACCAAATTAAGTCGACATTTTTGGAGTGAAACCGCCAAATTCCCATTTTGCATTGGCATTTTCTCATCGTTTATGTCGATTCATTTATGTCGCCGAATCCAATTCATCCTTAACGATTTTGTCCGAGGGGTATTCATGCTGTAGCTATTCTGTTTTTTTTTCTATTTTTTTTTATATTTTCGTTCTAAAAATGTCTGGAGGTGTTAAGAGAAAACTGGACATTTAGTCAAGAAAAATAATTATAAAAAGATTTCTATCGAGAATCGACGGTGGTAAATCTCTGCTGTTTTTAGTTGGTTCGCAACAATTCATTTTTGTTGTTAACAAACTTGTACATACGTGTTGTTATCAATATCAAATATCAATTGATGTTGCGTAACAAAAACCTAAAACACGTGCATGTACAGTCTCACTTATTAGCGCGCTTTACGTACATAAAGAGGCTGCAAGCACATGTCAATATACGGTCGCCATATTGATTTTCTGTTATCTCGATCATCGGTTATCTCGACGCTTTTCGGCAAACCCATAAGCCGGCGATATAAACGGGTTCGACTGTATTAATATTTACATAATGTCATAATGTCATTTAGATTTCACACTTCCATTGCACCGCTGTAATCAACAATGTCAAAATTATTTCATTGAAATTCAGATTAATTAATTATTAATAAATAATAATAATAAACATTGTTTTTTTATTAATAATTGCTATTACAATAATAATTAAAACACTATTAACAAATAATAATAGTAATAATAATTAATAGACATTGTTTTTAACCTCATATTTTTAAATTAATTAATTAATGCTTCATCATTGAGGTGTTCAATTGCAAGCAAGGAAATGTGAAGTCATAGAGCATAGAGGAGTTCAAAAAGGTCAAAAACCTAAGAAGGTTCAGAGGTCAACATTCATTGAAAGGATAACAATAATATGATAAAATAATGATAATGCTGGTGGTGATGGTGATGATGATGCTCATGTTGACGATGCTAATGGAAATAACCAAATATTATTATTATATTATTAGTATTATTATTATTATTATTATATTATTATTATTATTATTATTATTATTATTATTATTATTATTATTATTATTATTATTATTATTATTATTATTATTATTATTAATTATTATTATTATTATTATTATTATTATTATTATTGTTTTGTTATTATTATTATTATTATATTATTATTATTATTCTTATATTATTATTATTATTATTATTAGATTATTATATTATTATTATATTATTGTTATTGGTATTATATGATTATATTATTATTATTATTATTATTATTATTATGATTATGATTATTATTATTATTGAGACGATTAAAATAATTTATATAAGAATCATCATCACTATCGGCGT
>JAJTWR010000481.1:1540000-1542500 GCA_021613335.1 Whitmania pigra
CATCATCATCATCATCTCATCATCATCATCATCATCATCATCATCATCCTCATCATCATCATCATCATCATCATCATCATCATCTCATCATCATCATCATCAATATCATTATTATTATTATTATTATATTATTATTATTCTTATTATTATTATTATTATTATTATTATTATTATTATTATTATTATTATTATTATTATTATTATTATTAATACTGTTATTATTAAACGTTGACAATGTATTGCAGTAATATTGTTATTGGCGACTAAAATATAGTTAGTTTGCAATTAATTAAATTGTTGCAACAGTTGCTAATGGATGTAATGAATACAAAGTATATAAAAGATATAAAGAATATAATGGATATAATGGTTATAATGGATATAATGAATATAAAATATATAAAAGATGTAAAGGATTATTATTAGAACACTATCATTATCACATCAGGACATCTCATTGCTTAGCAGCAGGTTATATTGAAGATCTATTTTTTTTTCTCTTCTTTCAATCATTTCTTTTCATGTCTTTTGTTGGAAATCCAGGCACTTCAGAGAAACTATCTTGTTGCTGTTACCTTTATTATTATTATTATGATTACGATCATGATTATGGTAATGATTATTATTATTATTAATTAATTATTTCTACTATTATTATTATTATTATTATTATCAATTAATTAATTATTTCTATTATTATTATTATTATTATTTATAATATTATATTTTTAATTATTATTGTTAGTACTATTATCATTGTTATTATTATAATTACTATTGCCTTCATCATTATTCTTTTTTTATATTAATATTATTATTAATATTCGTTGCAATAAGCCGCCGTTGACAAAATTATGAAAGGCAATTTCTGCGCTCATATCGACGAATAAATATCTCTTTTAATTCTTTGTGGGCGATAAATCAGAGCCATCGTTAATGCAAACACCCGTTGTTATCTGAGGATTACCCGCCACTTTATAGGCTGGGGGGAGTTGATCGGTGTGATCTTGTGTGTGATGTCTTGTGACTGAATTGTTATTATTGTTGTTATTATTATTATTATTATTATTATTATTATTATTATTATTATTATTATTATTATTATTATTATTATTATTATTATTATTATTATTATTATTATTATTATTCTTATTATTATTATTATTATTATTATTATTATTATTATTCATTCTACATAGTTTATTAATTGTTGTTAATTAATTTTATTGTTATTTATTACTATTCATATTAATATTCATAATATTATTAGTTAAATTTGTTATGATTACTAATCATTTTTTACTATTGTTTGATCGGCATTTAGTAATGTTAAATATTTGTACATTTGTGAGAACCCTCAATTACGTTGGAATGTTTAATGATAAATCATTTCTATTTTTATTATTAACAAATTTATTTGCTTTTGTTCGCGAGTTTCGCTGCGGACAATGTAAAATGAATAATAATAATAATTATGAATAATAACAACAATAATAATGAATTATATAATTTAATAATATGAATGTAATAATACATAAATATATATATAATATATTCTTATTATTATTATTATTATTATTATTTATTATTATTATTAAAAATGTTAATAATGACTTTATTATTACTATATGGACTTTTTCATATAAACCATGCCACCAAAATTTTTAATTCTTCTTTCATTAAATTGATGGTTTTTATTATATTTATTTTATTAATTTCATTTTTATTATTATTACTTATTATTAATGAGTTAATAATAAAGATTTCTTTAACGATTATGATATGAAATTCAAACCTTAACCTATCAAATTAAAGCGTAAATCAGGTTGAAAAGTGTTTATTCTTAAATTACAACTTAATGTTCTCCTGTCAACTTCAATTATGGCACTTTGAATTTTTATTTTCAAACAAATCATCATAAATTATAATATAATAACTTACCATAAATTATAAAAAAAATTACTGTACGTTATAGTATTTTATTCAATTGGAATTCAATCGTGGAACATTGAACAATGTCAAGTTAGTATAAAATAGTCGCCGTTAATTGCAATGTTATTGTTATATATTTATTTATTGAATTGATTAATTATTTATTTTTCTAATAAAATTAGTTATTTATATATTTTCTTTTTTAATTTATAAACACTTGCTCAATATGTATTTGCACGACAATTGTTGATGGCTGTTAGATGTTACAGTTTGAGTATCAATTGTTCCAACAATTTTATAGTTTTTTATCAAAATCACTTTTTAATCAAGAAAAGAGTTGGAAATATTAATGGAAAGGCAGACGTCATTTGTAAAGGCGGGAAAACATGGGAACATGTTTCGGGTTTGTGCTCCATCTCAGGTGAACTTTTACGATGGTGGGAAGTTATAATGAAAGAAGGGAACTATTATGGGTTTCATTGTTATTAATATTATTATAATTGTTATTGATATTATTATTAGTTTTTTTATTGTTATTATTATTACTTTAATTATATTATTATTATTA
>JAJTWR010000481.1:1545000-1572500 GCA_021613335.1 Whitmania pigra
CAGAATTACCTCACAATGTACAATAATAATGAATAAATTATTTATTTAATAAATCAATCGAACAAAAAAAAAGAAAAACGACGTAATAAGCAATGAAGTTTAGCGACAATGAAGATGACAACTCACAATCAGCTTATCATCAACGGCATCAAAGCTGTCTGCAAAACTTACTAAACCGACTTAACTGATCTTAGGTAACCTTCTAGTTACTACTTAATTAATTAATTAATTTAAAAACGTTAATTAATTATGAAACTATTAAATTAATTACAACGAATTGATATCTAAATGAATAATTTACGACAAACCACTTTCGATGAACACGAAAGTTTGAAAGTCTTTCGCACTGGACGCCTATTTATAGAGAACAAGAGCGTGCGAAGGAGATTCCTCGTTTCGTATGACATGCGCTAAGCTACCAGGTATCATGTGGTATCGCATGGTATTATGTGATGTCATGTGGCATAATGTGGTATCGTATTCTTATATTATCGTATTATGTGGTATTCTGTGGTATCACGTGATATCATGTGGTATCATCAGTATGGCAGAGAGGGAGCAGTGGGGCAAGTGCCCGAAGGACCAGCAATTTTTGTGGCCTGCCCGGGTATAAAAGTATTACAACCGCAATCATTACTTTCCTTTATTGCTTTTCCATTATTAAATCGACATAACATTGTCTGTGGTTGCTGTGCCAGAAATTTCTGTCGGGAGTCTGATCATCATGTGGTATCTTGTATTAAGGAGAGTACATTTTTAATATTAATTATCATTATTATTATGATTTAGATATGATTGTTAATATTATTACAAATGTTAATAATATTATTATTATATTTTTATTTTACATCAATCAATAGTCTTATTATTTATTACAGTTTAATGTGATTATTGTAATTAGTTTTTTCTTTATTTCATTGCTTAATTAATTTCGTGCTGCGGTGAAAAATTTCAATTTAGCGTGGGATGTCAAATTATTGGTCACGCGAGTATTTGGTCACTCTCCTTTGTATCCTCTCCTTTGTATCCTCTCCTTTGTATCCTCTCCTTATATCCTCTCCTTTGTATCCTCTCCTTTGTATCCTCTCCTTTGTATCCTCTCCTTTGTATCCTCTCCTTTGTATCCTCTCCTTATATCCTCTCCTTTGTATCCTCTCCTTTGTATCCTCCCCTTTGTATCCTCTCCTTATATCCTCCCCTTTGTATCCTCTCCTTTGTATCCTCTCCTTTGTATCCTCTCCTTATATCCTCTCCTTATATCCTCTCCTTATATCCTCTCCTTTGTATCCTTTCCTTTGTATCCTCTCCTTTGTATCCTCTCCTTATATCCTCTCCTTATATCCTCTCCTTATATCCTCTCCTTTGTATCCTCCCCTTTGTATCCTCTCCTTATATCCTCCCCTTTGTATCCTTTCCTTTGTATCCTCCCCTTTGTATCCTTCCTTTGTATCCTCTCATTTGTATCCTCTCCTTTGTATCCTTTGTTTACATACTCTAATTCTTGGTTGTTGGTCGCTACTGGAAAATACACAGCATTGAATAAATATCATATTATTCATAAATACATCACCAGACACTGTAATTTATTATTACTAATAATAATACTAATATTGTGGTAATGCTAATATAATAATGATAATAATAATTTTGTTTATAAATTATTCGACACGAGAAGCAATTCATTAAAAGTTAGGAGGACATGTTTTATGAGGGTGAAGTAGATTTCTGTAATTTGATTTTTAAATTATGAGACACCTGATACCTTATGCGTGATTATGATGACGACGACGACGATGACGATGACGATGACGACGGTGATGTTGATGATGATGATGATGATGATAACGAAGATGACAATAACGCTCGAACGGGCGCATGACCAGTGATGCGTTAAGATTGCGTCTGCTGTAGCGCCGCTGCATTGTGACGTCATAAGTCTGGATTGCAGAATGTCCGAGATAGCCTTTTAAATAGACTCTTTTAAATGGCCGCCGTCTGGCTCTCATTTTTGCTTTTGGCGGGAATAAAAATGAATTTTAAATAAAAATGAATTTTAATTTGAAATATAATTAAATTCTTGATATTTTCTTTTTTTAATTATTCGAATTCGTCTATCGATTTTGATGTATTTCCGAACTTGCTGATTGATAAGCTTTTGAGATAACAAAGTAATTAATAACGATGACGTTGACGATGACGATGACGATGACGACGACGATGACGTTGACGATGACGACGACGATGACGTTGACGACGACGACGACGACAACGACGATGACGATGATGTTGATAATGATAATGATAATGACCACAGTGAAGATGGTGGGAGAGTATTTTTGTCTCTCAATTAGTTTCAGTAATTAGTGGAGAATGGTGCGTGCCTCCGTGGATTTGGAGAGTGACGTCTGCTCTTTTTTGTTCTTGTTGTCATGGTGATTGTTCTTGTTGTCATGGTGATTGTCCTTGTTGTCATGGTGATTGTCCTTGTTGTCATGGTGATTGTCCTTGTTGTCATGGTGATTGTTCTTGTTGTCATGGTGATTGTCCGTGTTTATATGGTGCTGATATCGATAACCGTTTCTATAGTTGTTATGCGTGCATTAATTGGTCTTTGTTGAAGTTACACATTTGTTACTAATATTACTAAAGTATTATTATATTAAACGTTTTAGAGAAATTTTAAAGGGTTAAATTTTAAATAATAAATAAATTTTAATGGAATAAAAGATTTTTTTAATTTCTCTTGAGAGCTCCTAAGAAATTTTGCATTTAAATTAAAAATGCACAAAAATGTTATTAATATTGCTAAAGTATTATTATATTAAACGTTTTAGAGAACATTAAAAGGTTATATTTCAAATAATAAATAAACTTTAATGTAATAAAAGCTCTTTTTTCAATTCCCCTTGAGAGCTCCGAAATTATTTGACATTTAAATTGAAAATGCACAAAAATGTTGAATTTCAGGAACGCCTGCTTCTAAATCAATTTCTTTTAGTTAAATTCACAATAAGGCTGTAGCTCTCCGTCGCCGCACCGCTTAAATTATTCTTATCTTAATAATAATAATAATAATAATAATAATAATATAATAATAATAATAATAATAATAATAATAATAATAATAAAATAATAATAATAATAATAATAATAATAATAATAATAATAATAATAATAATCATAATAATAATAATAATAATAATAATACTAATAATAATAATAATAATACTAATAATAATAATAATAATAATAATAATAATAAAATAATAATAATAATAATAATAATAATAATAATAATATAATATAATAATAATAATACTAATAATAATAATAATAATAATAATAATAATCAATAATACTAATAATAATAATAATAATATAATAATAATAATAATAATAATAATAATAACAATAGCAATAATCATCATCATCATGATCATCATCACTACTGTCTATCATTTACTTAGTTACAAAAATGAATTAATGTAATTATTTATTGTTATTGTTGTTGTTAATGTTGATGTTGTTGATGTTGTTATTTCTTACAACCATCCATCCACATTCAGACATCTTCGTCTTCCAAGGACTGAATAATTAGAAATTTAGAATGAGGAAGCAAGGACAAGTCATTCATTCACTCACTCACCCACCCACTCATTCACTCACTCACTCACTCACTCACTCACTCACTCACTCACTCACTCACTCACTCACTCACTCACTCACTCACTCACTCACTCACGCACTCACTTACTCACTCACCCACTCACTCACTCCTTCATTCCTGACTTGAAATACTTGTTCTTTTTAATGGATTAAGAAAAAATAATTCATTCTCACCTTAATACATCTCAAGATCATCATCATCATTATCAGATTTTTAAAGCATAATTATTCTTGCTTTCGTCGCATTAAACTCTTTTTATGCAAATTAAAAAAGTGAATTACTGAAAGCAAAAAAAAGTGTATGAGTCAAATAAATAAATGAGTCACAAATTTATTTAATAATGAAAAATTAATAACAAAGTAAATAAATAATTTTAATTAATTAATTAGCTTAATTAAAATAAAAATATTGAAGCCAACAAATAATTATTGAAAATTTTGACGTCGAAATTTATTTTCATGTTTTATGTGGTTATTATTATTATTATTATTATTACATTTAGTTATTATTACAATAGTTTACCGCACCGCAATTTTCAAAGCTTTTTTGACAATAACCTAAAAAATTCTGTCCAGATGGTCCTCATAATTTAAGGAGGTCATTGTCAGGTCAAACAATCAGAAGACAAAGAAGTGTGAAGATGCCTGGATATATTTATATTTTAAGAGATTTTCTAAATTAATTAATTAATTTGTAAATGAATTTTATTAAAATTATTTTGTACTAGCTAATTATTCATCATTATCATCTTCATCATCGTCATCTTTACCGATTATTATCAATCTCATCCGCATCACCAATTATATCAACACCATTATCATCATC
The DNA here is from genome assembly GCA_021613335.1 of Whitmania pigra. NCBI lineage: Eukaryota > Metazoa > Annelida > Clitellata > Hirudinida > Haemopidae > Whitmania > Whitmania pigra. The sequence goes on from JAJTWR010000481.1 coordinate 1,549,493, forward strand.
ATCGTCATCGTCATCATCACCATCACCATCATCATCAACACCATCATCACCATCATCATCATTATCATCATCATCAAAGCAACCACATATAATGACGGAGACTTAGAAGTCGACAATAGCAGACGTCCGGGCGTCTAAAAAACCGCGAACAATAGTCGTCTGCTCCCAATCATTGCTCGTGCCGATACCTCGTTCATCATCATCACCATCATCAACATTCAGATAAATATCCACTCAGATACTCAGCTATACGTTCGTATACACATTCGCATTCGTATGGATCATTATCATCATAATCATCATCATCATCATCGTCATCGTCATCGTCATCGTCATCGTCATCGTCATCGTCATCGTCATCGTCATCGTCATCGTCATCGTCATCGTCATCGTCATCGTCATCGTCATCGTCATCGTCATCGTCATCATCATCATCATCATCATCATCATCATCATCATCATCATCATCATCATCATCATCATCATCATCATCATCATCATCATCATAATCATCATCATCATCATCACCACATCAAAGGCGACCTCGTAATCTGCATTGTGAGGCAAAAAGACAAATTATGAATTATAGTGTGACCAGTTATCCTTTCATGCCGCAAACAGCCGATCAACCGTGACTCTACTGTAATTATTATCATATTTTATTATTATATTAATAATAATAATAATAATAATGATTTGTTTTATTTTATTGTTTATGTTAATATTAATAATAAGGAACAATATTATTATGTTTTATCTTTATTGTTACACGCATAAATAAATTTATATACATTCTGAAGAAGTTTTCGTTGCATTATTTTTTGCCTTTGGCACTTACCGAGGTTTAAGAACATATATATAACTATAAATTAATAAATTAATCGTTACAAATCAATAAGTTAATGTAAGGGAATACATAAATAGATATACAAATTAATAAGTAAATAAATAAATATATTCAATTCGCAACATTCGAATATTCCACAACACATACCGTCAGCAAATCTTCGACAGCAACCAACTTAGGTAACCACTGAAATTGGGTCGAGTTCTTCCCATTACAATTGTAAAACCTTTTCATCTTCTTCGACAAACGGTTGGTGTCAATCAGTTGACCTAAAAAAAAAAAAATATGGAGGTTCTCAAAATATTACGTTTGTTCGTTTATTGCTTCGACTACATTGTGAGGTTATAAGTAATTTTTACTGAGCAAGCTCATCGATCGGGATTATTGAAAGTGAATATGCCGTATTTAGTCATGGTTGGAATGTGCCAATACAAAAAGATATGAGCCTCCATCACCAAAAAGGACTTTTTGGCTTTTAAGGGGGCAATACGACTGGGACAGAGGCTTGTGGGCATCCATCACTAAACTGTGCTGGAGCATGTTGCGTTACTCTTTAATCCATTGTTATTTTTAATTATTTTATTTTTAACGCCCGACGTTAAATCAGAATATTCCAGACGTTTCTTAAAGTCGTCTGCTCCTAAAGTAGGGATGTACCCCAATTGGATGTCCCGACTATGGGACAAAATTAAATTGTCCTACCGTCCTTCACCTTGTTAAGTCCTGAGCTGCTCTCGAAACTTATAAATGACTGACCTACAAAAATTAAAAGTATTTCGATAATTTCCCAAACTCTAGCGAGTCATTTTGAAACGCTTAAAAAATTATTTTAAATTAATCATAATTTTGCAATTAGATAACATGATAAACTTGGGTACAAAATAAAATGTTATAACAATTAAATTGGTTGGTAGTTTTACCTGTGGAGCCTTTTAAGCGTAAACAAAATAAATATGTATTCCTGCGAAACAATCCAAAGATTATTCGGCCGAATATAGCAGCGCGGTCATGATTCATTTTTGTCACTAAAAGTCAATTTAGCAGAACAAATATGGACCTCAAAAGCAAGCTCATCTCGTTTCTCACCGATAAAAAAGTCATAAGATTCATTCTTATATTCCAGAAGCAATTTGAGGTTGTTTCTTTGTTATCATCTGCTTATGTTTTGTAGGAAGTCCAGTCAAGTCAATTTGAAGATGATGCAACGAACGACGAGTGGATAAATGATTCTGGTGTGGTTAAGCTGAAGGTACTGTGAACCAAATGTCACTGTTTCTGCCACATGACAGATGTTACTCTTATGAAATCGTTTCCAATAAGAATATTGACCAATATGATCTCTGTTAGCTGTTATAGTATTCATATTTTATTTTATATTTTGGCCTAAAAATTAATTGAAGTTTCGTTTAGATTTGTATCAAATGCTATTCATTTATTCAAACTATGTCTTTGCACTTAGAGTTTGAATACTTATTGTGAGGAATGACTATTTAAAACTATTTATTCCAAATGCTAAAATAGTTTTGGAAATTGAGTTTGTCTTTGAAAACAGCAACATTGCACTCAGGCGGTCCAGGATCCACGCATTGACAAGGAAGCCATCGAAAGCATCGACAAGTGTTTCTTCAGCGACGACGAACCGTTCGATGCTGCCGAGTTTCAACTCAGGGTGGGCATTTGTTTCCTTATTCATCCACTACTCTGGGCGATGATAATGTTGATAATGATGATGGACAATTGTTTGAAAAGTGGTTATTGAGAATATTAAATATTTGAAAGTTTTCATAGGGTAGTAAGACTGAATAATTTCATTACTCTTTCTTTATTATCCCAGAGATTCTCAGAGCCACCGAACCAACATGCAATAGAAGCAATGTGTGCCGTCCTCAAGACTCAGCTCCAGGCTGTAATTAATTAATTAGTTAATTAAATAAATAATAACTAAATAATTAATCATTATAGTAATCAATATTATGGTTAAACAACTAAATATTAGCTCGTTTCAATGCTTCACTATATTTTCACAATCCATTGAAACTTCTTATCTTTAAAACTACCATATCAATACATTGCTTATAATTTGTAAGTAATTGTTTGAAATCAAAACTAAACGTTATTTAAAATTATTTTGAAAATGTCCGCATCTTCAGCAGCGGAGTATTTTGTTTTGTTTGTTTTTCTTCCCTCGAAGGTTTCGCGAAAGATCAGCGAATTGGTGCTCGAGAACCACCCCTCGTACGTCACCGAACTGGAAAGAGTCATGGAACTGCAGAGGTCCCTGGAGAAGGCAGTGGCTACGTGCTCTAATGGAAGGAGGTGATGATGATGACGATGATGATTAATTAAATAACTGATTATTTAATTACTCCCTGAAAATAAATTATTAAAATATTATTATTGTAAAAATAAATATTCTCAGAAAATAATCTAATCATTAGTTAACTGGAGTATTTATTTATTTATTTATTTATTTGCTTACTACTCTCATCTCAGCTGCCTCTCGGACGCCAAGAAGAACTTCACGGGCACCTCGTTGAGATTGCTGGCAAACTACAAAAAGAAGCAACACCTGAGCCTCCTGTTAGGATCCCTGCACACCATCAAAACATTGGTCAGTTGAATCTGCCATTATGTGGTGGAGATGATGGTGGTTGAATGGATGGTGATGATGATGATGATGGTCGCTATCTGGATGGTGGTGATGATAATGATGGTTGTGTGGATGATGATGATGATGATGATTGTGGTTGTCTGGATGGTGGTGATGATGATGATGGTTGTATGGATGGTGGTGAGGGTAATGGTGGTTGTCTGGATGGTGTTATGCAATAGATGTTTATGGTTAAGCTAGGACGGGTATTACAATTACAATGATGTGGGTAATGAAGCATTTAGGGTTCTTATTGTTGCTGTTATTGATTAGTAATTAATTATTATTATTTATATTTAAAATTTGAGTTTGTAAGAAGCTTAGAAAGATGTCTTTTTGTTTATTTTCATAGCAAAGAACTGATAACAGACTCAAGGAACTTCTGAAGGTCTGATTTTTGATCATAATTTTAGAATTCCTGATTGTTTCCTGAACTAAAATTAATTTCACCAGTCAATATTTAACTTAAATTAAAATGTTGATCTTTTTATCTTTCGATCTCTTCGTGTTATTCTTGTTAATTTAAATCAAATATTGAATTAATTAATTTGAAAGTAAATTAAAGATGGTAATCAGCAAATGGTGAAAATAAGAACAAATTAAGCAAGAATTAACCCAATACTTTTAAGGGTGTCATTTCATCCATGTCGGTTTCCATCCATCCACTTGTCTACTTACTCAACCATGCATCTGTTCATTTACTCATTCATCCACTCATCCATTTGTAGGAGGAAGATTATCCAGGAGCCATCCAGCTGTCGTTGGAGTATCAAAAAGCTGCCGATACCTACAAGCACTACAGGTGCATCAGGTGTGGCGATTGGCTTTATTTTTTTTTTCACGTTCAATCCTTTCGAATTTAATGACTACCGATTGATACCAAGCAAAGCACAATAATTTTGATTGATGCCACCCAAAGCATTGATGCCAACCGAAACCCAATAATTTTGACAGATAATACTGATTGATATTAACTGAAATGCAAATCTCAAAAACACAGCGAACTGAGTCACAAACTCCAGGACAAGTTGGACATGATCGACGAAGCCTTGGACGTCGCCCTCTCCAGGACCTGCTGCGGATTCGACGTCGACTACTACTCCAGGATACAACAGGCGTATCGTCTGCTCGGCAAGAGTCAGGTTGGGGAATTTTTGCGTCAACCCTGATGCTCACTGCATCGTCGCCATCGTAATCGAAGCTTTAAGAAGTTTTATCAGTAGTAATTGTTAATTAATAAATTGGTAATTGTTAATAACGAACTCCTAGTAATATCATACTTTTCCTTTTTTTTTTAAATTTTGGTCAGCCTGCAGTTCTTTTGGGAGCATTTCCTGTGGAAGTTACGAATTAAACCTGACATTAATATGACTAAAAATGATTGATTTTGCACATTTGTCTGCACTTCCAAATCTTTAATCAAAGGCATCAACTTTGCTTAGATTCTTCCATCCTTTCTTTGGAATCGAACACCAAACCAAGTCACGTTCGTTTCCTACGACTAGATTTTTCTAATTTCCACCACCAGATGGCCATCGATCAGCTGCTGATGCACTACACGAGCATCGTCCACAACACGTCATTCACGAAGGTCCTCGGGTACGTGGAGCTCTGTTCTGGTTCGGGGGACGGATCGTTCCAGAAGAAACAGTTTCCCGACCTTTGCAAGGTGAACTTATCAGGAATTTCTTTGTTTCTGTATCGATTTTGGGAGCTTATTTATTCGTTGAATCTATATTCTGATCGTAATGATAATGGTACCTATAATAATGATACATATGTTAATGATGGTAATGATACCTATTTTGATGATGATAATGATATGTGTAATGATGGTTTTAATGATGATCGTAACAATAATTTCTATTTACTGAAATTGAAAGTCTGCATTAGTTAATTAGTTGGATAATTAGACCATTTTTATGCCACTAACATAGCTTCTATGATATAACATTGACTCTGACTTGTTAAAATCTCCTGCAATCTATCTCATATGCATGCAAATTATGATAATCAATGTTTATGTATTCATGGTTTGAATATTAAATCAGCTCTTAATTATTCAAGTAATGTATGTGTTAATTTTTTTTGCCTTGCAGTTCATAAAGGCAGAAGTGTTCATGCCTTGCCTGTTCGACCTGTGCAGAGCTCTGTGGGAGGTGGTACTTAGCTACAAGAAGACCAGTGATTGGCACTCCATTTATGATAATGAGGACATCCTCCTCAACAAGTCGTCATCATCCGGAGGTGATCGTCTGTTCCTGTCAGCTCATGTTTATTAATTAGTACTAATGGAGAGATGTTAATGAGAGGATAAGATGTGTCTCAAATCCAGAAGCTTGTGATTGAAATAATAATAATAACAATAATATTAGTAATAATAATAACAATAATATTAACAATAATATCAATAATAATAACAAACCTTCAAGTCCTCAATGGCCACGGCCAGGACTTGAAGGGCTCTGTGAAGACCTCTTCGACGATCAGTGTCCAGCAACTCGACGTGACGACGATCCACTACATCAGGAACAAACTCGAGGTCGGAAGGTCGAGAATCTGGGGGGAAGTTCAGCAAAAGGTCAGTGGAAGTTCAGCTTTGGAGTTTGGAGCTTGAAAGTTTTCTTAATTTGGGAGATGATAATTTAATCATTAAGGAATGATGATATTAATTTTAGGGAAAATATTAGTTTATGGAATAATTATATTAATTTCAGAAAAAATAATTTAAGGGATAATTATATTAATTTGGGGAATAATATTAATAATAATAATGTGTCCACTTTGTTGTTGGTTTAAATGGTTCAAAAGTCAACAATTGTTTTTAATTTATATATAATTTATGTATAAGTTAAATGTTATTATTATTATTATTATTATTATTATTATTTGATATAATCATGAGAGTAATTAATATAATTACTTTTCAGGTCAAAGTTTTCCTATTGTCGACCGACCTGAGCACATTCAAATATGAGGAGTTCATAAAAGTTCTCGATGTTGTCAATAGGTGGACACAAATTCTTTATTAGTGATGATAATGATGGTGGTGATGATTATGGTGGTGGTGATGATGATGATGATGATGACGATGACGATGATGATGATGATGATGATGATGATGATGATGATGATAGTGAAAGTGGTAGTGACATTTGGACCTTTATTAAATAATTAAATCTGGTAAGATTAAAAATGGGAAAACATTCATAATAACATTAACATCTTTAAAATAAGCAATTAAGTAAAACCTGAACCTTGTTTGACCAATCAGTGCGTTCTTGATTGCATTAGTTATCAAGTAATTTCTTCAGTTTATACTAATGAACTTATGACCTTTAACCTTTCCATATTTGGGTGGTTGCAGGTTGATGAGGGTGGGTGAGGAATTCTGTCGGAGCAAATCCGAGGGACTCGAGGAATCCATGCGGAAACAGAGCATCAACTACTTCCGAAACTACCACCAGTTACGCTTGGACGAACTCAAGATGTTCATGGAGAACGAGAGCTGGGAGATATGCCCGGTCAAGAACGGTTTCAGCATCTACATGCTGCAGGTGACCGCGTAATCCTTGTTTCTGCCCACATGAATATATATATATTACATTATAATATATAATATTATATTAATATAATTTGTATAATATAATAATCAAATAGATAAATAAATATTACATATATAAACATATTATGCAAATGACTAATCGGTAAAACTTGTGCCATTACGCATATGGGCACTCCATAAAGGAAGTGCATTTACATTTTGCATGCCTATATTAGTTACTTAGTTACACAATTGATTATAATCGAATAAATAATTAATTACAATTTGCATAAGACTTCCTCACCATGGCTCTATTCGAATCCTGACCATGGGCACCAATATCATCATCATCATCATCGCCATTATCACTACTACTATTATCGTCATCATCCTAACCATCCAGTAATGTAACAGACATCATTAATAAATTAAATTAACAATTAATAACAATCAATCAATCGATCATCGTTTACGTTTCTATTAGAATGAAAAATGTCGAAGAAAATAACCGCAAATCTAAATCTAGAATGATCATCTCATTTCATAAGGAGTTCAAGTTCATGAAAGGTCACAACCTGACAACTGCGCAACAGAACAAAAGCACGACGACCGAACACGAGGAAAACTTTTTTGAGAAGTTCACTTCCGGAAGTCCGTTTGACGAGCAGTCTGATGATGATGATGTCGAAGATGTCATGGATGATGTTAGTTCGATGAGTGGAAAGTGGTGGATGATTGCGGTGGTTGTAACTGATGATGATGATGGAGAATAAGATGATGATGATAATGGTGATAATAGTAGTGTTAATAGCGGTGATGATGATGGCGATGATGGTAGTGACGATGATGATGGTCACATCTTTTCCAGTTCATGTCAGATCGCAAGAACACAAACGACGCTGTTGGAAATTCGTCGGACAGTGATGATGATGATGTTCCAGAGGAGCTCAAGAGGGATTTTGTGGATGAGGGAACTGGTGAGACAAACGCCACGAATGCAAAGTTTGTATTTCATACCATTTTGGTATTATTTATTATTATTTATTATTATTATTATTATTATATTATTATTATTATTATTATTATTATCATTATTATTATTATTATCATTACGATAATATTTATTATATTATTCTTATTATTATTATCATTACAATAATACTTATTATATTATTCTTATTATTAGAAACACTTAAAGATTACAAATTACTTTGCATTATTATTGTAAGATTGCTTTGTTGGTTCTGTGTTTTGAGCCCGAATGTATATTATATTTATTTGTATTTACATTTATTTGGAAGCGAGATGCACGTTTACGAACTGTTTTTAAGTTTTAAGCCGATCAAAGCGGCTCAAAAATTGCAGGAATCCGAAAACATACATTCAATGTTCGTCAAAATTTTTTTTTATCAAAAAGCAAGCCAGCATAGCAGAGGTGTTTTAACGAAAACATGATAATCTTTGAATAATTATTCAATTTTTTAGCTTTTTAACTATTAGATTCTTTATTAATAATAATTAATTAATTAATTGTTCAACGAATATTAATAATATTAATTGTTCAACGAATATTAGCTTAACTTATTTTTACAATATTGCAATTACAATATCACAAAAATCAACTTGCCGACAATATTCCAGAACTTCTCAAATGAAATCAAAACGTCGCCATTCGAGGCTCACCCTGAATTCCCTCGTCATCACCAACACCACCCTCAATGTCTGCCGAGTGTTTGGTTGGCAATTTTATTGTGATTAATGATTAATGTCATTTTATGTAAAAAATGCAAAATGCTTTCTTTCCTGAAATCAGTTCCTTGAGAGGATGTAGAATACCTAATGTTATTAATTAATAATTAATTAATTTATTGTAATAATGTTAATTAGATTAATAATTTATCTGTGAATTTGCACGTATTTTTTTTTTTTTTTTTTTTTATTTATTTAGCCAATTTTTTTGAGTGCCTTACGTATCCCAACAGGATGTGAAGGCACTTAATCGACCTACCATTTATATAGCGCCCCTACCCCAGGGTTGCGAACACGACACGTAACGACTGTTGCTTTCACCGTCGTTCGCAGGCCATTTTTTTGTCGATAAAGATTACAAACTAGAACAAATAGACTTAATAAAAGCGAAGTTAAAGTTATGGCACTAATGTCATCCGGTTGTTTTTATTTCGTCAGGCAAATACGTTCAAATGTTGTCTGTCTTGAAGTCCATTTCATATGATGTCGTCTGCTGCATGACTCAACTCATGGACTATTACCTCTTCACTGTAAACATCTTTTGAGTCTTAATAAGTTAATTGAGACTTAATTAAGTTAAACTTAAGTCTCAGGAAATATTTCACATATTAATTATTTGTTATTGTCACACAAAGTAGATGAATTCATGGTTTACAAATTGAATTTCAAAATGGTGATGTATATTTCTTTTCTGAAATCTCTTTTTTTGTAACCCAACAGGTCTATAATTTCTTCACGAGCGAAGTCGACAAGGTGATATTGAGTTTCTAATTATTATTATTATTGTTATTGTTATTAATTGGGCTAATTAATCATGAATCACTCCCACAGTTCACAGAGAGTGACCTTCTCGGCTCGAAATTCCGAGCGACTCTGAAACGAATCAGAGAGGATTTGCTCATCAACAGCGATGCAAACTTCCCGGGCAACGGAAGTTCCTCCGAGCAGAGCAAAGCCAGGGGGGATCGGATCAATAGGGTCGGTCCGGCCTGCCTCTCTCCTGTGGTGAAGATCGACAGCCAGAAGGATTTATTTGGTCTAAAGTCAAGAATTGTGGCCACTGAATCATTGTGAGAACGATTACACTTGTGGTATTAGTGATAATGATGATAACGATGGCGGTGATGACGATGACTTTATCGATGATTGGAAATGGTAACTTAACCATATCATTAGTAATGATTATTGTATTCCTCCATCATCCAGAATGTTCCTGACAGAGCAATTCAAACTCCTGCAGCCACACCTGGATGAGCTGATGCCACCAGCCAAGAAAAATTTCCTCCAGCAATACATGATCCAGGTGAGAGAAATGCTCTGAATTCTTACACTCTTTTTTCTTGAGTTTTGGTTGATTGTTCAATCGAATCTAACCAATCATGTGATGGACTGCTGCATTTAATTTAGTTAAATAATTATGATTATTCAAATGGTACTGGTTTTAATCAGATTTGAAGGCTTGACCTTTGAGTTTGCTCATCAAAATTTGTAAACTGCACTGATGAGCAAATAAATATTAATATAAATTGTAGATGACTAATTATAGATGATTATATTATTATTAGAGATTATTAAATGACTACCCCTAATTTTCACCCCTCAAAGACCCTGAACGTAGCGTGGGAGGTGAGGCGACCGGTATATCGTGCGGTGGTAGCGAGGTCGCTGGATGCCGACAACTGCCTGCTGATGATGGCTTCCGTCAAGTGGGACGTCAAGGACATCATGTCGCAACACTCTGCTTATGTTGACGCCCTTCTAGATGTTAGATTGTACATTCTATGTTGTGTTTAATTTATTATTATTATTATTATTATTATTATTACTACTAACATTATTATTATTATTTTTATTGAAAGTTGTAAATATTGTTGGAAACCTGAGAATCGTCACAACAACTGTGGATATGAGGATTCCGATAGATTCAGTTCTAAAATAACAAAGTTGAATATTCTTTAACAGTTTAATTTTTTAAATTTTGTTAATGCAATTTTTTATGTTCATTATTTTTGTATATCTTAACATCGTCAACATTGTCAACATCCAGGAAATAAATAAATTTTTGTCTCTCTTGACGTCATCAACATCCAGGAAATAAATAAATTTTTTTCTCTCTTGACATCATCAACATCCAGGAAATAAATTCCTTCCATAACAAGCTGGTCGAACTTTCCAAGCACTTTCCTTTGCCAGTTCCAGTCAGCAACTGCCTGTGGGAGCACGTGTCGAAGATTTCCAGCCAAACATTGGTTGAAGGGTGAGACGTGTTTTTGTGCGTGACAATTTTTATGGACCTTGTCTCGACGAGTTGCAGAGCAGAGATTTTGATTCACCCTTGACGATTTTGTTAAACACAATGTTTGCAAATGCCTCACTCGAGTGTAATGCTCGATGATCCTCGATCTTTGTAATCGAAAATAACATCTACTTGACGATATTTTCTGACAGACGTTTTTCTCGCGGCTGTCGTTATTGCGATGTCATTGCAACCATGCTTCGATCCGACTAATGACATATAATAAACATGACTAAAAATAACTTTCCATCCCAAACACCAACCCCCCCGCCACAGGTTCTCCTCGGTCAAGAAGTGCACGAACGAGGGCCGAGCGCTCATGATGCTCGACTTCCAACAGTTTCTCGTCAAATTGGAAAAGTTCACCTCCCTCAGGTAATGAGTGTCGTGGTCATCATTGCCACTACCATCATCATCATCACCATCACCATCATCAATAATATTGCAATAATCTCAGAATTGTTCAGAAGCACTTAAATAACTGCAGCATTAGAAATTACATGACTAGAAAATTTGTCTTTCATAAAAATCTTGTAAAAGGGTTGAATTATTCATTGAGTTCATTTTAATCTTTATTATTTGTATCTAAATAAATTGCATCTACTAAATAAATAAATAAAAAAAAATTTTTTTAAATAAATAATGCAACCGTTCGTGCAAATGCGTTACTATTTGTCTTGCGATCCCTTCAGACCGATTCCAGGCAGGGAGTATGTCGAGGCCTACATAAAGGCCTTCTATTTGCCAGAAAATCAACTGGAAACCTGGATATCAGAGAGAAAGGTTAGAATTATTTTCTAGGTTTGCCTAAAAAAAAACAACTAAAAAAGCGTTTTTTTTTAAATAAATGTTACCATGCTTTCCTTCGAACGAGCCGACTGGAATTTACATTCTTTGATATGTTTCGTATCTTCTGGTCGAGGTAAACGCTTGTAAATTATTCTAACAACTTGTAGGACTACACCCCAAGGCAACTGACGTCACTCGTTTCGTGTCTCGGACATGTGAGCAAGAAAACGAGGCAAAGGCTACTGACCATGATAGAGGAAGGTGGAGAGAAGATGAAGAGGTAACGTGCATGCGACAGCTCGTCTGCCGTGCACTCCCGCCAACCGTTTGCAGATCAACAGACTCCGTTATCTAATTTAGGATCTTTTCTGCATTATTTCTGCATAAATTATTGAATTTTAAATTCCTGAAGAGATTAGTATGAGTTGTGACCAGGTTTACTATTGATTTAGAATGACTGATAAAGTGCTTATTTGCAGCTAATATGAATTTTGACTCTTTCTCCAATTATTTCTTTTTAAGAATCATGGTTGTTTCCTTCATTCCACCGTCAATTAACGATAACTGATGTAACTGAGCGATGATTATTGTCGTTGGACATGCGCAATAAAACGTTTCATTTGTCTAATCAAATCGCAAATTAGGTTAGACGGGATGTTCAAATACGTAATTAAAGTTAAAAGTAAATAAAATGGTTTAACATAAAGTTCGAAATGTGTGTTAGTTCCCCACTAAATAAAATTCGACTGGACGAAATCATTTTGCTCCTAGCGCACTGAGAAAGAAGACAAAAGTTCGATTCGCTTGAGCTATTGGCTGCTTCTGAGTTTAATGTTCCTTTTCGTTGCAGAAACCTTGGTAAGTATCTGGTTTCGTTAAAATAATCGAATATGTGATCCGGTTACGAATAGTCGTAATTAAAATTGATGAGGCGATTGGGCAATAAGTGAGAGGTTTACGGTGGGAAAGTTTACGTAAAAATTCCTTTCATTAGAGTCTAATTTGTTCAATTAAATGATTAAAATGAGCTCAACACGAACGTGGCCATCGACACTGTTCGCGAGCGTGTTTATGTGTCATTTATCTAAAAGCGGAATGCTATCATTGTTACTGCTTCTCAAAATCCTATCCTATGTTGCATAAATTCAAAGCGATAAACATAATTTTACATGTTATATTAACATATTTTCTTAATAACTGGTGCTTGTACGAAAAGATTTTATTGTGGGACACAAGTTTAGTTTGCAGAAAGTCCTTACTTACTACATCTATTTAATTCCAGGAATTGTAAATTATTATTTACTACTTCAGTAAACCTGTTTCTTTTAGCTTTTGCTTGAATAATAAACTCATTATGGCTCATCGACCCAGGGCTGCTCGGGGATGTAATGACTTAGTTATTTGATTGCTTTGCAATTATGTGACTATTTTCCCGGAATCAATTATAATAATGTGTCGCTCAGCGATTCTTTTGAATCCGCAGACGTTTGAAATTGAACTTAGAGGTAGTTTTATACTTTTATCACTTAAATCAACGTATTGCGTCAAAAGTTAAAGTGCCATGGGACATTATTGCAAAAAAAAAATCCAAAAAATTCAAAGTTCAAGTAAAATAAACTTATAGGGCCGGTTTCAGATTCGAAATCAACCGAATTTATACAGCTTTCTCTATTTTCTTTTGATGCATTTTTAAAGTTTCTTCTATATAAAACACGTAAAAATCTACGGATTCTTTCAGAAACATTCTTTTAATTGCTTTGAATAATGCGATTACCGATCTGTTTTTCACTGATACCCTTAGAGCTGTTTGATACCCAGACGTTCTTCCTAAACCGCTATAAATTATTGTTAAGTTGAGTTAAGAAAACTATTTGATTCTTCAAGATTCGGTTGTTGACATTTGAAAGTTTAGAGGGTCTTAAACAACTTCAAAGTCTTGACAATCCTTGCAACTTATTGAATCGTTTTCTAGATGATCAGAACTTTAAAGATGGGCGATGCATTAGCGTCTGCTTTGGCCATATCTTTACTTTTCCTCGTCGCTCAAATACTTTCAATTCCATTGAGTTTCCAAGGAGATGAGTTTCCCGAGAATCAATTCGAACATCTGAAACAAAGAGATGCCCTCCAACAGGCAGAGAGGGAATTCGAACACAGAGACTGGAAATTGTCAGAAGTTGGTTTTAATTTCATTTTCACATTTAATATTGACAAGTATGTTAGTTAGTCTTTCAAAAATGCCATGCTAACATTACTTCAATTAACTATTTATTTTCCGCTACATTCTATGCCGTTCATTTGTTTTTCAATAAAACTTGAAATTTTGGTAAAATAAATATGGCTTTAAAGGTCTTTTTTGGAAGATTTTCTATAACTGTAATCAAGATTTTATTAGACCATCCTCAATTTTTACTGAAATTTTATTTCTAGATTTATTATTTAAAAAAAAAATAACTGATATATATTTGAAATATTCAAAGGACGAGAGAACCGCTGACCAGTACTTGGCTTACTTGAAGTGGAGAGAGTTCAAGAACACCTTAGACTTGGACTTTAACCCATCGAAGCCCATCGAAAAAGTTCTCAACAGAATCGTCGAAAGTGAACTTTACCGAGTGTTGACAGACTTTCCAAAGGGAGGAATCCTCCATTCTCATGAAGGTGACCAATTATTTAAAGGATTATTGGAATAATTCAATTTATTCATTCTCATGAAGGTATCAAATTATTTAAGGGATTATTAGAATAATTCAATTTATTCATTCTCATGAATGTGTCCAATTATTTAAAGGATTATTGGAATATTTCAATTTATTCATTCTCATGAAGGTATCCAATTATTTAAAAGATTATTAGAATAATTCAATTTATGACGAGCGTATTTAAATGGGCGTGGATAAATGCATTGGCGGTGGCAATGGCGACAGAGCACGAACTTTTGACCTTTTGATTGATTTACAATTGTCTTACAATTAATTAGGAAGGATACAATTAAAATAACAAGGCATTGCATCCGAGATGTTTCTGGACCAAAGAATTTTAAACAAAGACAAACTGGAATTCTTATGATGAGCACTTTTTTCGTCACTTTTTTGTCATTTTATGTTTATCTTTGCCCATCAGCTGAAGATGAGATCTCATTTGGCGAGTTGTCAAAGTCGTTTTGATAGACAACCATATAATCAGCTAATCCAATGTGAATATGATTACAAATTAAGTCGAACCAAAAAATTAAAACAAACGAGGAAACAAATTTTAGGGAATATTTAGCATAGAATAAATGATCTTTAAAAAAAAAACTAAATGTGTTTTTTTAAATTAAGTGATTATTTTCAACTTATACAGAAATATATTTTTCCAGATCATCAGCTCAGCAAAAGAACGCTTTTCGACATAATCTGGATTTCAGAAGACTTCGACGATTTGTACATAATTCCTCCTAAAGCCAGCAAGCATGCCTGGAATATGGACTTTTTTGTCAACCCGCCCACTGACGAACCCTGGATTAAGGTAGCAAAACTTTCCTATTTCCATGTTCGATATTTGTGTGGTTCATATTCATGGAGAAGCGGAGAGGCGAATTCCGGAGAGGGATCCGGCAATTTCTGTCGGCGACCCTGTGGACAACCCCCAACCCACGATGGGAGCCCATTTGGGAAAGAAAATCAAACGACTGTTGCAACGAAATAATGTTACAAATAAATAATGTTTCCCGAACCAATGAACTCAGTTTTAAAAATTGCATTTTTTTTTTTTGTAATTTATAAAAGGTAAAAGACTCTGGCCTGACGAAAGAGGAAATCCTCAAACAGAACACTTTGATCGGATTGCTGACAGAAGAAGCTTCGAACAATCCGACCGATTCCGGTCTTAGATGGCAGATCATAGATCCACTGTGGACAAGGGCCTCCGTCCAGTTGATATCCAACGTGAACATCAAGAAGAAATACATCCCTGCCATGCTGGAACACTGCTACTCCGAGGGAGTGACCTACGTCGAATCTAGGAGAGGATTCGGCCTCGATCTTCCGCTTTATTCTCTCGATCGTAGTGGACTGAGCAACAGGACCAACGGGAAAAAGTTCTTCGATTCCAGTCACGATTACGAGATCAATTTTACACGTCAGCTCGTCAAGGAATTCGCTTCCAAACATCCGCTGTTCATCGGGCACAAGTGGATCTCGTACGCCACCCGAGCCATGAGTAGGGAAGCGTTCCAATCGGTGATGGAAGCGGTCGTTAAGCTCCACGAAAAGTACCCTCAAGATGTCATTGGATTCGACAGCGTCGGTCAGGAAGACGCAGGTCACTCGTCTTTGTACTACCTCGACGAGTATTTGTCGCTCCACAGCAAGGGCAAATCTAGGGTCCCCCTTTACCTTCATTCTGTGGAGACAAGTTGGCCCGAAGATCTCAAAACCAGCTCGCTTCAAGATGACTTGGTCTCGACCTTGGAAAACGCCTACGAGACCGTCATTTTCCAGTCGAAGCGGGTCGGGCACGGAAAGGGGTTTGTCAAGAAGCCCTATTTGAGGAAGATCTTGAGGGATCGTAAGATTGCTGTCGAAGTGTGCGTCATTAGTAACCAGGTGAGACGTTTTCAAAGCTGGGGTTCTTATTTGCAAAATTTACTTTATTTAATTTAATTTAATTGTAAATCAATAACGATTTGTCGATTAAATAATAATAATAATAATAATAATAATAGTAATAAGTAATCCGATTATTATTATTATTATCATCATCATCATCATCATATCATCATCTCATCATCATCATCATCATCATCATCATATCATCATAATCATCATCATCATCATATCATCATCATCATCATCATCATCATTATCAGTATCATTATCATTAGCATTATCATTATCATTATCATTATCATTATTATTATTATTATTATTATTATTATTATTATTATTATTAATTATTATTATTATTATTATTAATCCATTTAATTAACATAGTTGTAAGATGAAAGAACCAATTGAAAAATAATAATAATAATTCAAATGCATAATAACAACATCCACCAACGCCCACATCAGATCCTAGGCATGGATGTTGACATTCGCAATCACTACGGACAAATCCTGTACAAGGAAGGCATTCCAATCGTACTCTCACCAGACGACCCGGGGACATTCGGTTACGACAACACCACCGTTGACTGGTACTCGGCCTTCCTGTCTTGGGGTTTGAACCTAGGAGATCTGAAGCAGATTGCCCTGAATTCCATCGAGTACAGCGGCTTGACAGATTCTGAGAAGAAGGATGCTATCGAGAAGAAATGGAAGCCATCTTGGAATGCATACGTTTCCAAGACGAAAGCAACGGCTTGCCAAAGAGACTTCGTCAACGAAGCTCTTGTCGAAGGACGAAGCGTTTCTTTCACTCGCCTGATGCCCGACACTGGACTTGAAGGCACCAAGATTCACATCTTCGGCAGCAGTTTCGAGGCCGCCATTTGCAAGGTCCCCAAGTGCAGATTCGGTGCTCGATTTGAGGTCGATGCCGATTACGTATCTAACGGCCAATTGACCTGCATTGCTCCAAAGTTACTCGGTTCTCGAGCTAATTCGACGCTGCCTATTTACGCGTCGCTTGATGGAGAGACTTTTCAGTATACCGGGTTTTACTTCACCTATGCAAATGTAATCTAACTTTACCTGTTATTCCTGGTTATAAAGTTTATTGATTGATTGTTTATTTTATACTAAACTTAGCGTAATTTCAATATGATCAGCATTATTGATCTAAGTTAACTTTTATCAGTTGATCAGTAATAAAAACCCCGACACGTTGAAATTTCCTAAGACGAACTGATGACGATGATTAGCAACATTAAGAAAAGGCTTCTAGAATAAGACCAAGTCAGGTCAGAAGCAGGTCAGAATTCGCTGGTAACTTCACAAGAAAAGTGCGAACGTGACGAGATACATGCCTTTAACTTAAAGGTCATTAGGACTAGTTTTGTTTGCATTATTTAACGCTTTTGAGGCGCAAACAAACAATCACCGTTACAAAGGACAGGCTGGCTTTTGTTGACACTGTGATCCGAGAAAATTGAAAATTAGTTGTTGGTTCGATTCCTATTTGATCCAGTTTCTCAGATGTCGTAAAATATCGCGTCAGAATGTTTCCAATGATTACGAAAGTTTGACTCCGTAATGACTGAGTAATTTCGTAATGATCTGTCATAAGTTATGCTTGGGTTTGTATGAAGTAAGGGAACAACATTCGTAATTTTACATTTAAAAAGTCGCTTTTAATTTAAAAACATTTTTAAAAACTCGACTTTCACGTCAATCAAAAGATTGTCAAAAATGTATTTACAAATCACAATTTCAAGGTTACAGAATATCACAGAAGCTACTTGTAAAAATTCTGGTAATGAACTCCATTATAGGGAATGCTGTTTGCAGGATTGGGATGAACAAATTGTCCCCAGGTCTGAAAGTTATTGGAAGTCGAGGCATTTGAATTCCCGAACGGCATTGCGTAAAAGTTTGGTCGAGTTGGACGCTGTGTGTTCTGGTCGAGGCTGCCGAAGTTTTGCTGAAAACTGTTGCTGGAAAAATTGCTCCTCCATTGAGACGAATCATAGTAGTATCGTTTGTTGGGGTTATTATCGATGAAGGAGTAACTGCAGTCGCTGGTCTGTAAGTTGTTGTCGTTGCCGTTGTAGACGCCCTGAACCGCTCCGGACATCCAATAGTTATCTACATGCTGGCCATAGACTTGGTTGCCGAAGGTACAATGCGTAGAATCATCTGGAGAGACTTGCATAGAATGATTTGAAAGGAAGGACTGTGATTCAGAACTGTCTTCATTGTCCACTTTTTCCTCTTTCTTTTTTCTCAGTCTCTTGACTGGCTTTCTGTGTCTGTAATCTCCTCGAGCAAATTCATCGAGACAATCGGGATGGATGGACCAGTAGCAGCATTTTCCAAACTCCGACTTTTCACTCTTGACGAAACAGCCGTTTGAAGACAAGTTGTGTCTGACGCTGTTCTTCCATGCGTGGTTTCGAGACTTTGTGCTCTGACGGGAATTGTCGGCATTTCCTAAGGCACTTCCACGAGCAAAGTCTCGCACGTCCGACTTGTTAATCTGCTGGGCGTAATTTTTAGAAATAAACTCGTAAATGTCGCAGAGCATGAGGCGTTTCTCAGGAGATGATAATATGGCTCTTGCAATCATGCTCACGTAAACATTCTGAGCGTTTCTTCCTCTTTTCCGAACGTAGCTAGGCCGAATTACAATCGGTTGTCTAGAAACTTGAGACTCGCTTTTATTTTCTTCGTCTACTCCGTTTTTCAATGTGTTCCAATCGAAATGAAAACCGCTCATTATAACCTACAGTTAATCTAACGATACTGGAAGTTTTTAAAAGTAAAACAAAATAAATATTTCTAACTGAACTTCTAGAAATACAGAATTCGGCCGACATATTTTCAAACCCGAACTTTTATAGCAATTTGGCAATTGGATCGCTCTGTGGGATAGTCGAAGATTGTGGCAGCGTTTCACAACAGATTTCTAAAGCGCATTCACTCCCCCGAAATTCGTGTTACTGGGTGGTACATACGTACAGGAAAGTTAACAAAAAGAGACAGTTAATCATGTCAAGAAGAACGCAACATGCCACCGTTAAAACTTGTCACCATTGTTTTAGAGTCAGAACTAGAGTCTCCTAATAATATGAAATCAGACCCAGCATGAGACGAGATGTTAGCAAAATATTCCTGCTATGCATGGCATTGATGGCGATGACATCGCGAGCTCTTCGAAAATACTAGAAGCGAAAATGGATTTCAATTTGTAAATTCATAACGACTGACTGATTGGAGGTACATTTCTTTTCTTATTGAGTTTCAAAAGTGTGTGTGTGCGCGGCGTGTATCTGCATTCGAATCGGATATTTCACAGGCACTGCTCGCTACAAAGGACCAGTATAAATAAGAACGGGTTAGCCGGCCGCTAGTTTTTCTTCTATTAGCTTCGTTCGGTATCCATAATATTTTTCTCGAATTTCGTCTCTGAAAAAGAAAATTCTGCTAAACTAAACTAAACTAAACTTCGCTTGTAATGTGTGTCATGAGAATTTACAGCAGCTGATGTTATGAAGTTCAACATGGAATATCACAATTCTTGCACGAATAAGTGTCAAAAGTTCGAGCCGAACGTTTTCAACAAGTCGAAATGTCAAGCTTGTTTCAAAGGGAAAGATGAGCATTCAGCTCAAGCTTTGGAGAATAACAAGGTAAATAATCGATGAACAAATGATTTATTTTCGTTTTAGTTTAATTTTACTCGGCAAACGAATTCATATTTGATTTTTTTTTCGGCGGGACCGTGAAACATGGCTTGTTGATATTTTAAAAGTTGGCTAAAAGGTGTTTCGAGACAAGATGGCCGAAGTATTTTGCTAATTTTCGAGACGATTTTTATGACACACTTATGTAAATCATTCGTGTTTATGTATTTTTTATTGTAAACACATTTTTTTTGCTATAAACAACATCAGATGGCATCGACTCGACTCGCGCGAACTACTTTACTGGGTTTGATTCGGCTTTAAGCCGTTTGCCGATTAGCAGCAATGGCCAGCAAAAGTTGATGCTAATTAGACTAACGAGCTGAAATTATGCATTCCGAAGTGTCGTATATCACTTGATGTCATTCCCGCTATCAGTGGTCATGTTTTCCGGTATCCGATGATAAGTTTGGACATTAGTTATGGATGCGAATCCAGAATTTTCTATCGCCTCTGCTGACGTCTGCATTGGCAATTTGTAGAACTAATCTGCATTTAGAAGATTAGATGGCGAATATTCATTGTTTGCGCTCCATAGCACATAATGACACATTTGATCCTCTCTAATTTATTTGGCCACGGGTGTTGAATTTGTCATCCATTCGGCTTTGGTAATTCAGGTGTAGTAGTAGTAGTAGTAATATTAGTAATAGTTTTAATGAGGTAGTAACTTTACTTGCTTCTGTTTGCAATCGGCTTAATCTTCAACGGTTGAATACTTTTCAAGCCTCGAACCTTTGACAATAAATAAACATTTATTTGGAAAATTACTCAAAAAAAACTATTTGATTATCAATCAGCTATTAGTTCTTAATCTTTAATTGATGTCATTGGCGATTAATTAGGCAAAGATGATTGGACAAGTAACGATTTGCTCAGAGCCATTGTCGTAATGGTTGCATTTCAATGTTGAACATGGCATAATGGCCATGTTTACGGTCGGCCATTGAAAGCTTAATGTACGCATTTGGAGCCATACAACGCATTCTATACAATTGCGAAACATACAAAACATGTCAAGTCGGCATTACGTAACATTCGATGCCCGTCCTGTGCCAGTTAGTTGGCTTTCTGAACGGTTGTCCAATTATACGTTTAGTTGTCGTCGTTGTCGTCGTCGTCGTCGTCGATGTTAACAACAATAGTAGTAATAATAACTGTCCGTAATGCTGTTACCAAGACAACGAGGTCCTATTAAGAATACAACTTTTTGAAGCTCCCTCGATACTGCTTCATGCCAGTATGGACTTGCATCTGATTTTCTTTCATCTGATTCGATGTGTACATTTTTGCAAATGGCCTGTAATATTGTGCTGATTGATTGATGGATTGATTGATTGATTGATTGATTGATTGATATTGCAAGCAATCTCTTCTGTAATGGATGTAATGGCTGCCATTAGATGCATTTGTAACACATTTGATCGTTGATAGGATTCTTACATGTTTGGACTTTGTTTATGTGTAGAGTTCTAATCATCATCACCATCTTCGTCATAGTCATCAGCAACACCCTTCTCAGTTAATAATAATAATAATAATAATCATAATAATAATAATAATAATAATGATAATGATAATGATAATGGTAATGGTAATGGCAATGGTAATTGTAATGATAATGATAATGATAATGATAATGATAATGATAATGATAATGATAATAATAATAATAATAATAATAATAATAATAATAATATAATAATAATAATAATAATAATAATAATAATAAAAAATTTGAATTCAATAAAAAAAGTAGTGACGTTTCTTTGTTGTAAAAAACATAAAATTGCTTTTCTTCACACGAGTTGACATCTGCACAACTCCACAATGAAACTCCTCCAGGCCAACAGATTTCTTTGTGTTTATTTCCCATGAATATTATGATATATTATTATTATTATTATTATTATTATTATTATTATTATTATTATTATTATATTATTATTATTATTATTATTATTATTATTATTGTATTATTATTATTATTATTATTATTGTTGTTGTTGTTATTATTATTATTATTATATTTATTTTTTGAATTTATTTAGATAAAAAATACCCAAATGAGTTTTATTAAAATAAATAAAATTGAAACAAAAAAAGTAGCTTAATCTTTTTAAAAATTATTTATTTCCACAGATCTCCAGGAAGATATTGCTCTGTGATTATTACTTTGTGGCTCCAAGTTCCTTCAATTTTGACAATCCTATGGATAGGACAAGGGTTGGTAGATTTGCTTGACTTCAATCAATCAATCACTAAATCAATCAATCAATTAATCACTAAATCAATCAATCATTCAATCAATTAATCACTCACCTTCATAACTGTTAAGACCCATGTAATCAATGTCTCCATCTAATGCATCTGTTGACATTGTTTACCTTTTTATTTGATGTCGACATATCATCACCAATCAAGAACAAAATTTTAATCCATCAATGATCTCAAACAGAATTTAAAAACTCGAAAATTTTAATTTTAAAAACTGAAGCTTTTTTTTTTATAACATCATCACAGTGGCATGCATTATCAGCACATTTTCATCACCACAATTACTTACCACTTCATCATCGGGCTCTTTCTGATTATGAGCTCAATCGATTTGAAAATAATTTGGGGTTTAAAATCATTGGGTATAAAATCATTTTGGTTTAAAAATCATTGGGTGGTCATAAAAAAATTGTTGTCTTTGTAACTAAAGAAGTTAAAGTTTCAAATTGGATCAGTTCCAGACTTTGTTTGGCAGTCTGTAATTTGCTGAATGGATCATTTTAATGATAATAATTATTATTGTCATT
>JAJTWR010000481.1:1577500-1620000 GCA_021613335.1 Whitmania pigra
ACTTCTTCTTCTTCTTCTTCTTCGTCTTCTTCTTCTTCTTCTTCTTCTTCTTCTTCTTCTTCTTCTTCTTCGTCTCTTCTTCTTCTTCTCTTCTTCTTCCTTCTTCTTCTTCTTCTTCTTCTTCTTCTCTTCTTCTTCTTCTTCTTCTTCTTCTTCTTCTTATCCTTCTTCTCTTCTTCTTCTTCTTCTTCTTCTTCTTCCTTCTTCTTCTTCTTCTTCTTCTTCTTCTTTCTTCTCTTCTTCTTCTTCGTCTTCTTCTTCTTCTTCTTTTCTTCTTCCTTCTTCTTCTTCTTTCTTCTTATTCTTCTTCTTCTTCTTCTTCTTCTTCTTCTTCTTCTTCTTCTTCTTCTTCTTCTTCTTTCTTCTTCTTCTTCTTCTTCTTCTATCTGCTTCTTTCCTTCTTACTTCTTCTTCTTCTTTCTTCTCTTCTTCTTTCTTCTTCTTCTCTTCTTCGTCTTCGTCTTCTTCTTCTTCTTCTTCTTCTTCTTCTTCTTCCTCTTCTTCTTCTTCTTTCATCCCCCCCCCCCTCCTCCTCCTCCTCCTCCTCCCTCGTCCTCCTCCTCCTCCTCCTCCTCCTCCTCCTCCTCCTCCTCCTCCCTCCTCCTCCTCATCCTCCCACCCCCCCCGTCTCCGTCCCTCCTTCTTCTCCCTCCCCTTTGCTCTCTTTCTTGCCCTGCCGCTCTTTCCCTTTTGCCCTGTTTCCCCTGTTTGTCGTCTTTGCCATCCCTCCACCTGTCGCTCCCGTCTTGCCGTCTCCGTCGCTGCCGCCGGGCGCGTCCCCTCCCCCTGAAGGTTGCGTCCGTTAAGTTTGTCATGTTCCAAGTCGAAAGGTAGCGAGTTCGAAACCCGACTACGGACTCACGTTTTTATCAATGGCTGATGTGGTTGCTGTTGCTGTTACTGGGGAAATCGAAAATTCATTGACAATTTGTAGAAACAATTGAGTGATGATAATAACAGCAATTATATTGGAAAAATGACGATGGTAACGATTATGATGATGATGATGATGATGATGATATTGAATGTTTGTTTTTAAACAGAGATGGCAGAGGAGGCTCTTTGTACTCTACGATGATGGGGAGCTGACGTATTCAATTGATGAGAATGTAAGTTATCCATCCATCTATTTATCCATCCATCCATCCATCCATCCATCCATCCATCCATCAATCCATCTACCAATCCATCCGTCCGTCCGTCCATCCATCCATCCATCCATCCATTCATCCATCCATTCATCCATCCATCCATCCATCCATCCATCCATCCATCCATTCCATCCATCCATCCATCCATCCATCCATCCATCCATATATCCATCCATTCATCCATCCAGCATGCATACATCACCCTACTAATCTCTTGACCCAAATACTTATGATGCCTGGATCTTATTTTGGAAACCTGAAGCTGTAAAGTGGAAACAGTGGATTATGTGTTTCTGTGTGTGTGTGTATGTGTATGTGTTTATGTATGGTTGTTGACGACGACGATGATGATAGTGATGATGAAGATGATGATGATGATGATGTTTTCAATGCCACTCTCACGTTGTAAATCTTTTTTCCGTTTTTTTAAAATAATTTTCTTCCCTTGATCGTGATACGATGGCTGAGTGAATGAATGAATTGATGGAATAGCGATATTAACAATTTTGATACTCATAATTAAAATGTAATAACACCGATGATACTGATAACAATAATAACAACAATAACAACTGCAGCAGCAACAATAATAACAATAGCAGCAACAACAATAACAACAATAATAACAATAGCAGCAACAACAATAACAACAGCACTGGCAACACGTTCAACCAATTCACAAACAGTAGATCTGTTTCTGATCAATTGATGGACTGATTGATTTTGTTTTGCAATCGTAACCTTTGAACTCCACCATTGAAGGTCAACACAGTGCCACAGGGGTCAATCAACATCTGCACCAGTCAGGAGATCAGTGATGCTGAGGAAATCACATCTCATCAGTTCTCCATCGTTGTTGTGTCTCACGATGGAACCAGGACTTTCATTAAGGGATCCAGTAAGGAGGAAACAGAGAGGTGATTAGTTAATGCAATAATTAACTAATAAATGCAATAATTAACTAATGAATGCAATAATTAACTAACTAATTATGCGCTAAATGAGTAATTAATTGTATAGCAATTAACTAGTTAATCACCTGCTAAATAAGTAATTATTTGTGCAGTAATTACCTAATTAATTATTGCCATTAATAAGAAATTAATTAGATGAATGAGTGAATAATTTTTTTAATAAGACTGGATGGAAAGACTCGAGGTAAAAGAAAGGATGATTGTTTGATGATAATTTCTGATATTACATCATATTATTATTCTAGAATAATATTAATAATATTAATAAAAAAAATAAAGAAGAATATATACAACGATAATAATAAATATATTATGTAACATGTTAACAATAGTAGAAGGTCGTATGATTATTATTGTTGTTGTCGTTATTATTATTATTATTATTATTATTATTATTATTATTATTATTATTATTATTATTATTATTATCATCATCATCATCATTATCATCATTATTATTATAAGCTGATAAAGGATCTGATTAGTTGCTCTTGGCGCCTGAGATGACTTTATCAACGATGGAGGCGTGGGAAATTAATAAACTATTGAACGAGCGAATGAATGAATGAATGAATGAATGAATGAATGAATGAATAAATAAATATATTATATTAATTACATTAGCATATTTTAATTGCCCGACTACGGCTGATGTTAATGAGATTGGACTGACGCCATTGACTTGACGTATTTGTACTTCTGCCTACAAAAATGGATATTTTTAGATCCTACTATGCTTTCGTTACGTCCTAGCCTTGACTGACTTGAAGTTCTTTCGAAACTATTAGTAACCTGTGGTGATGATGATGATTTGCTGATTATGATTATGATTATTCTGCTGCTGATGATGACATTCAAAATGCATTAGTTTATCTTATAGGAAGAATTGAACGAAATAATTATCCTATTTCTAGACAAACTAATTTCTTGAAATTAATTAGTACAGATGATTCTTAGAAAAGATATTTTTAACTATTCGTCGTCATTGCTGCTAGCATCATCATCATCATCATCATCATCGCCATCTTCCACGTCGTCGTTACAAGAGCCTCATCCCAGGATTCAACTCACTACCCGTGGGAATGGGATGAACCAGCATCCATCCATCTGTTGTCACCTTTCCTTTCAACTGCTAATCTCAACTCTTTGTGTAAAAATCTTTATCTGAATCAAGTAGAGGTTTTGTATTTTGTTTTCCACCATTGGGTTGTGAAGTTGGTTTTTCATTCTTTATCCCTTCCTTCGTTTTCTCACGTGCATTCGTTCATGCACATACACTTCACACATTCAATTGCTTGCATCAGAGCAATGCATTGGCAGTGATCTCCATTCCCGTTGGATGGATGGATGGATGGAATTGTGAAAGTGTGAATAGATGGATGGAGGGTGTTTTGCACTCATCTGATATTTCGGCGTCTTTCCCTTTGTCATGGCAACGCTTGATTCCAGGTTGAGAAGCAGACTGAAGGGCATTGTGGATGGAGTCAAACCAGTCAAGGTCAAGAGGAACTTCACCATCAGCCACTCACCCTCATCAGCGCTGGAGAGAAAGGTAGCCATGGTGATGACGATGACGATGATGATGACGATGACGATATTGTATCTAATTATAATGCCTTACGTATGCTTACATGCAAATCTGCTCTAGTAGTCGATGTAATCATCGTTATTATCATCATCACCGTCGTCATTACTATTACTGCCATAAGCATCGACATCAGCATCATTATCGAAATCTTTCATCACAATCATCATCATCTTCACAGCTGGAACACTCCACCAATCACAATGGCTCGGTGTCCAGCTCTCTGAGGAACCACTTTCTCTCCCATCCCTCCCTCTCCCTGCCCGTCAAGTCGAGGGTCCTCTCTGAGATTTCCAACAGGGTAACGGGGCACGCCAGGGATGCCGAGATGGCACAGGTTCAGAAGAACGACTCGATGAACGTGGAGTCCATGGACGTTGTCGATTCGGGTGAGTCGGGTCCTGTGGTTTGTAATTATTATTTTTAATTTGTAGTGATGTTTTTTTTTAAATTTTAAGTTAATTTTAAGTCGATATATTTTTATCCCACATCAAACTTAAATAAATAAATCTTACCTATTTATTACTTATTTATTTATTAAATGTAGAGTTAAATTTAGTAGAATTAAATTAAATTTAGTAAATGTAGAGTCATTGTCATGAATCTAAAAATAAGCTAAATAATTCACCTTAATCTTCATCCATCTGTCAACCAGATGAATAAATTATGTTAATTTACCCACAAAGCCGCTGACTCTTCGAGAGAGAGTCCCCAGAAGCCACCCAGCTACAGGAACCTGAGGAGACTCAAAAATAAAACCCACGACAAGATGAACAACTCATTCAGGAAGTCACTTAGCCTTCAAACACTCAGTGATGGTTGGTTGTGGTGATGATGAAGGTAATGGGTATGATGATGATGATGAAGGTAATGGGTATGATGATGATGATGAAGGTAATGGGTATGATGATGATGATTGTGGTAATGGTGATGATGTGGGGCGTATAGGTTAGCGGGGCATGCAGGTTAGCTGAATGGGTTACGTGCTTGCATGTGGCGGTAATGGCAACAGTCGTAATGTGTCGTGTTCGAAACCCAGCCTGCACTGCCACAAACGCCCTTGGAAAGGAGCGCTATATAAATGTTTACAAGAAGGGCCTCTGACGCTATGCATATGGCGCTATATAAATGAAGTTACAAAAGTTACTATAAAGCCGCTTGATTTTTGTGAAAGTCAATGAAGATTTTGATGGTAGCAATTAAAAGTCATCGTCGTCGTCATCATCTTCATCAAAGCAATAAGACTTCATAAATATTTGTGGATTTGCAAATACAAAATATACCCAGTTGTAATATCATCATCTGTTGAGTGGCTGTATTTTTCATCTGGTGATATTATAGTTCATCATCATCATCGTCGTCATCATCATCATTATCATCGTCATCATCATCATTATCATCGTCATCATCATCTTCATCATTGCTTGTAATTAATAATTGGTATTTTTTATTTATTAACAAAGTAATTTGTAACTGTTTAACATTTAATATGATTTATTTATTAACAAAGTAATTTGTAACTGTTTAACATTTAATATGATTTATTTATCTGTACCGAGTTTT
This sequence comes from Whitmania pigra, assembly GCA_021613335.1. Classification (NCBI taxonomy): domain Eukaryota; kingdom Metazoa; phylum Annelida; class Clitellata; order Hirudinida; family Haemopidae; genus Whitmania; species Whitmania pigra. Next base: position 1,582,774 of record JAJTWR010000481.1, read on the forward strand.
AATCTCACTTCGTCCCGGCCTTGATTGAAGCAGACTGGAAAATAATATTTAAGTTCGATGGAATTTTTTTTATTGCCTATTTTATTTTATTAAGCGGGTCTCTCTGGCTAATTATTCGTCTGCCTGGTTGGACGTTGTCACATCCAATCGAATTGTCCCCTACTGCTGCTTTGCATAATTCAATCATTATCTACTGATTGTTTGTTTTCAAATTCGATTTGATTGATTGCCACATTGCCTATTGAGTGCAAGGTTAAAATTAGGTGATAAAAATTAAATTAACATGGGTGGGCCCTGAGATTATAATAATATTTTATTATGTATTCAGTTTGATAAATTATTACAATGTAAAAACCGTAATTCATTGATTTATTCCACCTAGGTACATCCTCGGACATCGATGGGGACATTTTGGCTCCGAATTCACCCACAAGAAATGTAAGCGGTTTTATTTAATCAGTGAATTTTGCATTAAAATTTGAATTTTATTCGTCTTCCTGTTTTCAACCAATCGTGGCATGGTAAGAAAATGATTGGTCTGCACCGATAGGAGAATCTATTTTCCCTTTCTCTCCAGGAGGAAAACTTTTATTCTGTTGTATATTTAAGATGTTAATTCTTCATCTGATCGTCTAACACTGGATTTGATTGATTCCATTCCAATCGATTTGATTGATTCCATTCCAATCGATTGACATTTAAAGCACCGAAAACATCGAAAACACGAAAACATTGTAATGAAAACGTGGTCCTAAAATAGCTCGTTGCTTAAGTCTTTCGTCTAAGGAGTTGTAAAATGTTTTATTGTTTTATTATCGAGAGAGGTTTGCATGATAAATAGCATTTTAATATCGCTCAATTCTCTGAACCCCTCGAAAGAATCAAAAAGCAGACGAGCAGCACCTCTCGCCACCCGACCTCTTCCTGAATCTGCCCGAAAACGCACCCAATGTCACCCTCAGATCGTCCAGATCGAAAAAGAAATATCGAAGGTTCATCAAAAAGGGTGGCCAGGAGAATCTAGACAGGTTGAGGAGCAGATCTCTGTGCCAAGAGAGGGAACAATTCCCGAAGGGGGGTTCGGTCCTCGGCGCCATAAGGTTTTGGGAGGAAAGATCGAAGTCCTGCGAGGCCCCGAAATCCCGTCGAAACTTTCCTCTGTCGCACGTCGCGGCAGGCGGACCGCTCCGGCCGGACCTCGACTCCAGCGACAGCTGCGAGAAAGTCCCCCATCGATCGAGAAATTCTTCTCGAAGGGCCGACTTCAGATCCGCATTCTCGTGCTTCGATTCTGCTTCGACCGAGACCCTGAAGAATCGATCGTGCGAGAGGCTGGCTTTCGACGAACTGTCTTTGGACGAAATCGTGCTCCAGAATTCAGACTGCCGCTTGTTGGCAGCCAATCCTAAAGGACGTCCCCCTGCAAAGGGTCTGACTGCCCCTGATAAGAATTTTCAGAGTGTGAGTTGTGATGCTGGGCGCTTCAGTGATAGCTTGGTTAGATTCGATTAACGGTTCAGTGGAACATACTAATTGGTTCCTTACTAACAACTTTAATTAACCAATTTCTTCTTCTTAGTTTTTGTTAATTATTTTTTTTTGAGGTGAAAATGCTTTTGCTTAGCTTGGGAAGGGTTTTTTTTTAAGTTTTTAGGGATTTTTGTTCGATTGCGATTTCGTAGCTTCGCTTTTAATGATCTGCTTCATTTTAATTGGTTTCCTTTCGATTAGAAATTCACATTTAAAAAAATAACATAGCCCGAAATATTCTCAATTTGAAATTCTCCAGAGGTCTAAAAACTACTTTAAACTGCTATTTTTTCAATACACATTTTTTAAAAAATAATTTCACTTATCACCATTTTTCAGTCTGATTTGATTTTCATTTTAATCAACAACCAATCACCTCCCTTATCAAATAATGAATCAGTTATCAGAAAATTGATTTGTCGAATGGTAGATGGCTATCTCACCAATTAACTCATCGTCCGATTGGATAGGCAGCCTTGTGACCTTGTGTTTGATTGGTCATTTCAAGGACTTCCTGGACCAATCCCTTTCGAGGAGCAGCAGCCTGAAGAGCGTCGGACCTGTGGACAGTACCACTAAGGAAGACCACTGGAATTCTAACAACCAGTTGTAAGTCGTCGAAATCATTATCATTACCATAATCGTCATCATCATCATCACTACAACAATAATGATGATGCTGCTGCTGCTGCTGCTGATGATGATGATCATTATTATCATACCAAGCTACCAAGATCATAATCACTACCATAATCATCGTCGTCGTCATCAAGGAGAACAACAACGACAACATGAACTTTTAACAAGTCTGGTTGGCGCCAAGAAAGATGATGATGATGATGATGATGTTGAATTTACTTTTTTTTTCTAAATATTCGTTTGCGGCATGGGATGAGAACCTGCTTGTAACTTGTTTTATGTGCAAATGCACAAATCGTCTGCAAATCAAGCGGGATTTTTTGAAATGTTTATTTTTATTTTGGAGAGGGATATTTTAAAAACTTCACTCTGGGCTACACCGATTCTCTTTGATGAAGATGATGATGATAATGATGATGATGGGGGTGATGTTAAATGTATGTACATGACATTTATAACTGGTCTTGATTATCATCATCATCAATTTCGAATTCTAATTGAATTAATTTAACTTTCTCTTCATCACTTCCTCATCCTCCACCTCGTCATCGTCATCGTCATCATCATCATCATCATCATCGTCGTCGTCGTCGCCGTCGTCGTCATCATCATCATCATCATCATCATCATCGTCATCATCATCATCCTCATCATCATCGTAATCACACTTTTGTATCCACCAATTTTTCCACTGCAGTTCCAACTCTCCATTGTTCGCCATCTCCTCCCCAGTGAGCACAACCACACCATCGATGATGATGATGATGATGAGGGTCAACAACTGCACCTGGCCGAACTCGTCCAATTCACTCTCTCCAGATTCAAACTCCAGTCATGAGGTGGTTTTACGTGTTCAGACCTGTCGTTGTGATGTTGTCGTTGTTGAAATGTTGTTGTTGTTGTTGTCGTCGTCGTCGTTGTGATGTTGTCGTTGTTGAAATGTTGTTGTTGTTGTTGTTGTGTCGTTGTGATGCTGTGTTGTTTCATGTTTCATGGTGAACCACAGTGGGCCACATAATGAGATGATTAGTCTCAGAGGGCACTTGTGATGATGACGATCATGATGATGATGATTATGATGACGGTTTTGATGATGATGATGGCAAGCCAGCTGCCATTCCATTTATTAGTTGGTTATTATGACACAACAACCCACACTGATTTCAACAATCAATTTTGATTTCACCTTCAAACTTGTCAAAACAAGCATCCATCTACCAAAGATGTTTCCTAAACTGGTTCACCTAGACCTTATGATGATGATGATGGATTGGTTGTTGTTGATGATGATGATGGCTTGGTTGTTGATGATGATGATAGATTGTTGTTGATGATGATGATGATGGGTTGGTTGTTGATGATGATGATGATGGGTTGTTGTTGTTGATGATGGTGATAGATTGTTGTTGATGATGATGGGTTGGTTGTTGTTGATGATGATGATGGGTTGGTTGTTGATGATGGTGATAGATTGGTTGTTGTTGATGATGATGGATTGGTTGTTGTTGATGATGATGGCTTGGTTGTTGATGATGGTGATGGGTTGGTTGATGCTCTGAGTTGTTTTCCCATAGTCCTGGAAAAAGAAATTTTTATGGCTATATGGCTGGCTTGTGTGGATGGATGTGCAGTTGGTTGTCAGGTTGGCCTGTGTGGCTTGCGTGGATCGTGGATCATGGATCTTATGTGGATGATTTGTTTGGATGGTTATGTGGTTCTAAATTATGGAATTCAAAATGGGACAATACAAATATTCCTTCCTCCATAGTTCGAGATATCGCATTCCAACAAAAGATGTTGATTTTTAACCTTCGAAACAAAAATTCCTCCGATTGATAAATGGACTCATTTGTTTTAAACATGTCTGTCCTAAGCCACCTACCCCATCGTTTCCACGTTGCCACGTTTCGTAGTTGTCATCTTCATCATTATCATCATCATCATCACCATTGCCATAATCATCATCATCATCATCATAATCATCATCACATCATCATCATCATCATCATAATTATTTGTTTAGGGGAGAAAAGGTCGTGAGGGTCGAAGGTCATTGGACCTGGGAGGGTTTGAAAAGCATGAAGAGGTCAAGGTACTGCTTTGGAGGACTTAATTTTTTATTTAATTTATTTATTTGTTTAATTTATTTGTTTACCTTGGTATTAAAACATATATAAGTAAAGAACAATTTAAGACCTATTTTTGTACAACACATTATTTTCATTCTTAACAACGTCATCAATCTCATTAATTGTTTTTACTACTATTAATGCCACTACCAACATGAACATGATCATAACCATCACATCGTCATCATCATCATTATCATCATCGTCATCATCATCATCGTCATCACTATCCTTACTTATCTTTGTTAAATTTGTCTTCCTTTCAGCAAAAACTGGAGGATGCCCAGAACAACTTGTTAAACAAGCAGAATATCATCTCGGTGGTGATGACACAACTTTACAAACTCATCAATCCATCATCATCATCATCATCATCATCATCCACTCTCGACAGGAACAACAGCAACCAGTACTCTCTCTCGGAGGTTGGTATTTTGCTGATGACAATGATGACTGTGGTGGCGATAATGACGATGACGATGATGATGATGATGATAATGATGATGATAATGGTGATGATGATGATGATGATGATGATAATGATGATGATGATGATGATGATGACAGCGGTGACGTTGATGTTGAGGAAGAAGGGAGATGGTTATGCAGTTATTTGAAAGCCATCTCTAAATCAATTTGTGGACATTTGATAGAAAAAAAATGCCGCTTGTAATTGTTTGGATTTACGACCTCAAACGAGGGGTAATTTACCACCAGGCCTTTTAACGAGCATGTTTTGTCATTTTTAATTAAATTTAAATCATTCGAATGATTTTTTTTCCTAAAAATAATCAACATTCATTTGTTCTGCACCTTCACCTTTCCAGGTCCAAGAAGTGCTGATGATGCTGCAGGAATACATCAGGAAAACAAACTCCGAAAAATCGGAGCTAGAAGCGTCTCTCCAGAGAGCCGAGAGAGGAAACACTTTGACCCTTTCGAGCACCCTGAGGGACTTCAAGGTCCAGAACGACCTTCTCGCTTCAGCTGTGGCCGACCGAGAAGCCCTGGTGAGGCAGCTGAAGGCCGATCTCGAGGAATGCGCAGGGAAAATCAGGGCCAGGGATTCCACGAACGAGAATCTCGAGAAGAACCTGCAGCACCTGAAAATGTCCCTGAAGACCTCGGAGATCCGACGGGGCATGCTGGAGAGGAGGAACTCCGAGATACTGGAAGAAGTTGCCGATCAAAATTCTCCGATCGGGTCGAGAGAGAATTCGAACCGGAAAAGGACGAGTCTGGACGGCAGTCCGTCGTGCTGCACTGCCGTGAGGTCGGAGAGGGACAACCTCCTCCAGGTGGTCGGCGAACTTCGGAACGTGGTTTCGAACTTGGAGAAAGATCTCGCGGACGAGAAGATGTGCCGAGAGTCTGCCAGGAAATCGTTTCTGAAGGAGTTGGCAGACCATAAGAACAGGGCAGAGGAAGACAGGATGGTCGTCAGAAACCTGCAGCAGGACATCGAACACCTGAAAGCCGATCGAACGAACGCCCTGTCGGCTCTGAACGAAAGGAACACCAAGATTTCTCTGCTCTCCGGCGACCTGAGCAAAGTCGAGCAGGAGTTGAGAGAAGCTTTGTGCCAGAACGACGAATTGGCCTCCCTGTTCAGAGATTCCGAACAACAGACGAAGGACTTGACCGTGACTCTGGACTCTCAGTCGAAGAGGATTCTCGCCCTGGAAGCCGACATGAGGAAGCTGCTGTCGGAAAATGAAGAACTCAGCAACAGGCTGGACTTCAGTGTGGCAGAAAAGTGCTGCCTGACGGACGAACTCGAGAGATTGACTCAAGAATTCGAGGCTCACAGAGGGCAGGTGGAGGATCAAATGAATAATTTTCAAAAGATCGGATCGAACTCTGACGACGTCCGAGAGATTGCACAGTTGAAGGAATACGTAGGGGAGCTCGAACGCGAGCTAGAAAACCACAGAAAGTCTGAGGAGGAGTCGAAGGTCGACCACCAAAAACAGGTCCTCCAGCTGGAGTGCCAGGCAGGAGAACTCTTGGAAAAGTTGAAAGCCTCGGAAAAGGAGAAGGTCGCGTTGAACGACAAAAAATCGCAGATGGAAGTCGATTTGAAGCGACTTTCGGCAGCCTGCAAAGAGTTCGAAGGAAACTTGACGGCAAAAGAAAGGCACTCGAAAGCTTTGGAGAAAGAACTGTCGGAGTTGAAGGCGAGACCGGACAAGAGACTGACGGAGGAGTCCGGCGAGGCGACCGGCACGAAATCCAGGACGGCAGAAATGCTCTCCGACCAGAGCAAAACCGTCGAACTCGAGAAGACCAACTCTGCTCTGAAACAGCAGCTGAGAAAACTGGAGGTCGATCTGGAAGATGCCAGATCCTCCTCCTCGGTCAAAGTCCAAGAACTCTCGAAAAAGTTGGACCTCGAGCAGAGGAGATGCTCTCGTTTCTGCGACTCCTTGAGGAGACTCGGAGGCGACGACCGGTCGGAAAGCTTGTCCGATCACCTGGAAACTTTGATCAACGAACTGGAAACTACCAGGGTTCGGCTCCAGGAGACGGAAGAACGAGCCGGCCTCTTGCAGAGCCAGTTGGAGAAGTCAGAGCTCGGAAAACGACCGATCGAAGACATGCTCCCGGAAAGAGTGGAAAGCTCTGGCGATGTTTTCATCTCCGACGGAGTCGTCAGCACTCGAGAATGCGTGGTGAGTGAATGGGTTTGTGGGAGATTCTTTTTTTTTAAACTTGAAAAAATTTATTCAATTTATTTTGAGGATTATTTTCTCTCATAAAGAAATGCTCGCTGTCGTTTACTCCCGAAGTGATCGATCAATCCGCAGATTTAAAAAGTTCTCAAATATTTATCGATATTTATTTTTAAGATAATAACATAAGCATGTACCCTCAGAGGGTTTTGTTGTGTTGCTAATGTCGTTCGAATGAGATGCATGTTTTTAGGCAGAAACCTTGATCGCATTCTGCTCAGATCGAGCCAGGGTTTGAACTCGTAACCCTCGGATTTGGTCGTTTTTAACTTTTTACAAAGATGATTTTTTTCAGGACTCCAAGTCTGTTGAAGTACTAGAAGAACAAGTACGCCAACTCGAACTACAGCTCAGAAACATAAAAGTACGACTGACTTGAAATTATTTGCTATCGTCGTCAACATCATATTCATCATCATCGTCATCATCATCTTCATCGTCTTCGTCGTCGTTATTGTAGAGATCATTATCATATTCATCTTCTCTTTTGTCGTTATGCACTCTGTCACCGTTATGGCTATTGATTGAATAGGATTTCATTTTGAGTAGATAATTAGTAAAGTACTCACCAGACAGACGTCAGTTACTGTTCTGATGATGATGATGATGATGATGATGATGATGATGATGATGATGATGACGTGGCGTCGGATGGTGATTATGATAATGATAGAGTCTGAGATTTAGCACTACCAGATTTATTCACTACCGGACGTGTAATCACATTAGTGATTGAATGTCGACAATCCATTAGACCGACCGATCGTTTCATATTTCCAAAATTGCCGACCAATAACCAAAACCCAACCCCATTCATCCAAACCAAGGACGACCACCAGCACGAACTGGCCGTACAAAGGGCTGCCCACAGGAGGGAGTTGACGATGAGCAGGGAGGAGACGCTCCGGAAGTTGGCAGACGCCGAGGCGAATTCTTTGCCGATCAACGAGGACAGCATCAGGAAGAAGTACAGCAAAGATGTCAACAAGATCAAGGTTGGTTGATGCTTGTTTTTGAGTACTGGGTTGAGTAGTTGGTTGGATGGTTGAGTGGGTAGAGGGTGGATGGTTGGATGGGAAGTAGGGTGGGTAGTTGGGGATGGTTGGATGGGAAGTAGGGTGGGTAGTTGGGGGGTTTTAGTGAGTGAAGTGAGTATTTGGTGTCTGCACGTAGTGGATGGAATTTTTTTGGAGCAGTGAACTCTTTGATGGAGAGATATGGAAATGTTGCTTTCATGTTTTGATTTTGACTTCTGAAAATATTTTTGTTTTTTTTAAATATTTTTTCTCTTTTTCTAAATATCTCAATTCCACAATTTCTTTCCCACTGAATTCTGATCTTCTTGACATGAATGTTTACTAGTTTAAGGATCTTTTGAGTTATTTATTTATTAAATAACTAATTTAATTTAAAATATTTAATTATTTATTTTAAGTTATTTATTTATTTATTTAAATATTTAATTATTTATTTTTTTTACTTTTGTAAGAACTTTGTTTTCTTTTCTTGATCTCCATTATAAGGCTTCAAAATGTTGTTGTTGTTTACTTGCACTTTTAAAAAGCTTTTGTTTGCATTTTGCAGCACCGCATTATGAATTATGAATTGTGAATTATGAATTGTGAATTGTGAATTATGAATTATGAATTATGAATGGATCACACCGGGCCATTTGCCAGAGGCTTTGAAGATATTCAAAAGTTGTTCGTGTTGTTGTTTGTTATTGTTGTTGCTGTTGTTTCTTATTGAATGCTTGTTGATCTCCTTTTCTCTCTCTATGCAAATGTCGTCTGCCTTTCTGTGGTTTGAGTCTTTTTATCATTCTGTTCAATTATTCAAACAATGAAACACTAGCGATGTTATGCTTTCATGACTCATGAGGGTGATGATGATGGTAGGGATGACAGCAATAATGATGATGACAATGGTGACGACGACTACTATGATGATGACAACTATGATGATGATGACGATGATGAACAATACCTGTCGTGCCAGCATTCTTACCTTTTGAAAAGATGTTGGAGACACTCCAAGATTCTCACCTGAACCTCACCTGCAGGTCAACTGAGTCATACTTGATACCAACGACTGTTTTAGAAGACGAATTGTTGCAAATTTAGCAGAAAATATTAATTTAATTTTCTTTTCTTTTTGATTTATGATTCCTTTGTGAGACATGAGTCAGGAACATGTTGCTATGGCATCATTATCATTGTCAATCTGCTTTCATTCCTCCGTCGGTCCATTCGTCATTTTCGACACTTTCTGTAAAACAGTACCCAGCAAAAAGAGAGGGCACTGGTATTGTGTTTTTGAGTTTGAGAAGTGCAGTCGCATTTATCATCGGACATCGGGGAAAACAACTTATCAACAATCAATTCGTTCAGCCATCCATCTTAAGGATAGGAAATGCCATGTAGTCATCATCATCATCATCATCATCATAATCATCATCATCATAAACATCACCGTCATGATCACCACCACAAACAACAACATCATAGTCATCATCATCACATGTTATAATCGATCAATTATAATTAATTGAACATTATCTTCATCACCACCAGCATCAGTATTAGAGTTTACAATCAGTCGGTCATAATTGGTTTATCATTATCATTAACAGCATCATCATAATTATAATTATCATCATCATCATAATTATAATAATTATCATCATCATCATAATAATAATTATCATCATCATCATATTAATCATAGGAGATGTACAACAAGGGCTTCCACACGTTGGAAAAGTCTCAGCAGCAGACGATAGCAGAGCTGAAGAGGAACCACTCGTTGGAGATGGAAAGACTTCAATTGGAAAAAGAACAACTCCTCAGGGAGGAGGTTGCAGCCACTCAAGCGGGTGCGTGATGATGATGATGATGGTGATGGTGACGATGATGATGATGATGATGATGATGATGATGATGGTGACGATGATGATGATGATGATGGTTATGATGATGGTGACGATGATGATGATGGTGATGATGATGGTGACGATGATGATGGTGATGATGATTTATGTAGTGCTTCACTAAACTTTATTTTAGACTAGAATTGATTAGAATTAATTAATTAATTAATCGTTTAAATTAATTTTTTCAATGCCATCTAATTGTGAATAGTATCATCAGAATATTGTCCTAACGGTTGCTAGTTACGCTTTGTAACTTTTATGGCATAATTTACAATACTACTGACACTGAATTTAGGTACATCAACTGTGGTTTGGTAAATATTTGTTTGGTGGTTGACTGATTGATATATTGATTGATTGCAGCACTCAATGCCACTAACACTGAATTTATGCATATCAACTGTAGTTTGGTAGACGATTGGTTGGTGGTTGATTGATTGGTAGGTTGATTGGTCTATTGATTAATTAATTGATTGATGTATTGATTGATTGCAGCACTCGATGCCATGAAGAAAGCACACGAGGCAGAACTGGATAAGGAAAGGCAGAAGTTCATCGACAAACTCTCACAGACGTACAGCATCACGGACATGAAGGCCCTCCAGAAGAAGCACGAGTGAGCTTGATGATGATCTTGATGGTGACGATGATGATGATGATGATGATGATGATGATGATGATGATGATGATGATGATGATGATGATGATGATGATGGTGGATGATGGTCTTTGGTGATTAAATTGCATAATGGTGATTGTCAAAGCAGAAATGATGATGATGATGATGATGATTTCTGTGCTCCATGTTATTCTTTGTCCTCAGGGAAGATGTGAAGTTCATCGAGATTGAAATCAGGCAGCTTTCCGAGCAGTACTCCATCAAGTGCCTGGAAAATGCTGCCATCGGAGAGCGGCTCAAACAGCAGACGACTTCGCTGCACGAGAACCGCAAACGAGTCCAGGATCTCCTGGCGAGGTTAGATTAATTAAATTATTGATTGACTGATTGATTGATTGATTGAAGATTGATTGATTTATTGAAAATGAAATGCTCTTTTTGCATTTAAATTTTTTATTTTTATTTGTTAATGTTACACATATTTAGAAGTTCTAGGTAACAAGTTTAATAGATTTTCATAATTACTTTATAGTCTGTTTACAAATTGTATTTTATTTTGCCCTTTAACCAGGAACGAGGAGCTTGTCTCGCACATGAAGTACGAGATGGAGAAACTACATCGTCTCCTTGGAAATCTATCCTCAGACAAAATCCACACCCAGGCTGCTATCTTTGACTTGAAGGAGGTTTGTGAGGCAGACGAGTTATTTTTTGTTTTTTACAATTTGAATTACAATTTGTTGCAAGCACAGTGTCGTTACTTTTATTGGTTGTTGCTTTTGTAATTGCTGTAATTATTGTTATTAAAAATTGTATTTATTAATCGTTATTAAATATCATCTTTAATAGCATTTTGTTAATTAATTACTTTCTCCTTAAGGCAATAAACCAAGCCAAGCAGGCCGAAATCTTCCAGCTAAAAGAGCAGCTGAAGAACGCTCACCTGCGATTGGACACTGCAATTGAGGTCAGCCAATAAATGTGCTTGTTTCTTTTCTGACACACTTTACCACATTTTATTTATATATTTGAGATTTTATGATGCGATCAATCCTAACTTTGAAACCTGGTGTAATTTTTAAAATTCCAATGTAATTTCATCTAAATTAATTAGGTTTCTTTCATGACAATAAATTCGTAACTAATCCATTCTTTTGCAATTTATTATTTTGAAAATTATTTTAAATACCAATGCTTTCCTTTGAAATAGTGCAAGAAATAAACATAATGCAATCTGTTTTTCTCTCCATCATCACCACCATTGTCACAACCTTTATGATGATGATAAACATCATCGCCATCATCATTATCACCATCATCATCATCATCATCACTACCAGGAGTTGAGAGAGTTGAATGAGAAGCACCATAGCCTCCTGGAGAAGGTCGAGGTCATGCGAAGGTCGTCGAACCTCAGCAGCCTCGACAACAGTACCAACGATGCCGACATTTTCAGTGAGCACTTTCACAAATTCTCGAAATATTTTCAACCGTTGTTTGCTAACTAATTAATTAACTGGTTAATGTTTAATCAATTGACTGATTGATCAATGAATGGTCTTGTAAGTACCATTGTCTTGTTAATTTATTAATGATAAACAATTACCTTGTAACTACTATGGTCTCATAATTGATGTAGTCTAATCAATTAATTAATCAATTACTTATTAATTAATCATATTTTGATTTTGTTTATTTTGTATTTACTTATTATTAAAATTTTTATTTTTATTTATTTAACTATTTATTACTCTGCAGTGTTGCACTAATCTAGTTCTCACGTTTTGCTGAAATAATGTCGTTGAAACTAAATCCTCTGATGTTACTTTTTAAGACATCTTAAAAAATAAATGTAAAAACATCTTATCAAAATATTTATATTTTACACAAATTCAAACTTTTATTTATTTTTCCCTTAAAAATAAAATTAGTTCAATGTCTCAGATGATACATCATGATATGATACAAATGACATTAAAAATTTCCTGAGTAACAGAGATTTTGATTGGTTTTCCAGAAAGGGGAGAAGATCTTGACTCCACCCTCACCATCTCCACTTGTTCTGATTGGTCGATTGCAGATCAGCCCCCTTTCACCTTGGGGTACGAAGTGCCAAACAGGGGCTCATCCAGAAAACTTAGCTGGAAGTTTAAAGGTTTAAATTAGCTAAATACTATATTATATTATTTTATACTTATTATTATTGTTATTATTATTATTATTATTATTATTATTATTATTATTATTATTATTATTATTATTATTATTATTATTATTATTATTATGTGATGTGATTGTAATTATTATTAACATTATTGTTATTATTATGTGATTTGAATTTTTAAATTGGTTATTTATTTTAGCAGTTAATTTTTATAATCTTCATTTCTTAATGCCTCATTCAGTTTATTTGAACCCATCAAAATTATTTATTTCGTTTCGAACCTGGAATCTGCCGATAAATGGATTTAAACTAATCGTAGAGGCATTTGAATAGCTCAACTCCTCTTCCCATTGATTGATTGAATGAATGAATGAAATGATTGAATGAATGAATGAATGAATGATGAATGAATGAATGAATGAATGAATGAATGAATGAATTCTAGATCCCTATCTTTAGCTTGTCGTAAGTCCATCAGTGGACCTCAATGTAATGAAAAGCCAACAATTACATTAATTACAAACAATTATTAATAAATTAATCCCAACAGGCAAGGACAACCTGAATGCCAGACTGACCCTCGAAAAGTCCAAGTCCATGGACTCCGACCACTCCGTCAGCTCTGTGGGATTTCCGGATTCGAACGTCCCCGATGGCTTCATTGCCGCTCATTCCAGCGACGAGTCCGAAGATGAGGCGACTTCCGAACAATTCAGATCCTTCAGCGATGGCTTGGCGGAGATGATCTCAGGCATGGACGGCAACAACAACGACAACGACAAGAAGAGGAAGAATTTCGACGGCGAGGGTTTTGTTAGGGCTCAGAAAGTCCCCTCCTTGACCCCCACGGACCTCATCTCCGAGGCGACAGGGGTGTGACCACCGTTCCCCTACTTGCCAGAATTTTATTTAATCGCAATTTTACTTTGCAGCTTCTCTTCTGATGCACTCGTCTCTCTTTTTTTTTATTTTATAGTTAAAAAACGCATCGGATGTTTAATTTTAGTTGGTTCAGTCAGTTATTTGTAAATTTGGTTGTTTACTCGTTTATTCGTAATTGCCAACTTTAATTGACTATATGAATATGTAGTATGAATATTATATGAAACATACGTTCAGTTTGCCAAGTTTGACCTCTGTTTACCTGTTGAACTATATTTCCTCTTCAATCATACTGAGATCTTATGTCCTTTCTGCCCTCAAATGGTTTTTCTTCTATTCTTTTTTTTTAAATTTATCTTTTTCTACAGAATCTGTGACTTGAAGAATCTCAAGGAATTGTTTGACCAATGATTGTTTAACCTCTAATCGATTTTTTGGTTTCCCGACGTGTGTTTGTTAAATTTGTTTGATAATGTATGTATGTATGATAAGAAAATGATAGCAAATTGATGACGGGATTGACGGATGAATGACGTGCGAATGTGACATCGTATCTTGTTGTATCTTGGCGTATCTTGTTGTGCAACACAATCAACATATCAGGCCGGAATTCATTTCGTGATTTTCGCGTCTCTTTTCTACTTCTTCCACCAATATTGTAGCATTGATATTCAAGTGCAATTCTTATTCGCCGTTTTTTTGTAGAAAATTCTTGAATTTTTCATTTCCTCGTGGCTTCTTTCCGTTCTGAAAAGTTGAAAACAAGATGGCTTTAATATTTAACATGTCTGAATGTTTAAAATCTAATTATGTTTAGTATCTAATTTCTTCTAATGCAATACGTAATACTCCGAAACATCAGGAGGTTTTGAGACTCTTGCAAGTTTTTCTGTGTAAGCGTAACAAAATTGTTTGCTCCTAGACAATTGGTAAAGCAACGCCAATGGCTTTCTGGCTCTGTTCGAGTTGTGGTCATTGCATTGTTTTAGTCCGTGTAGGAGATCAAAGTCTGCGTAACTTTTCGTTCCCATTGAGTGCCTTCTATGAGTGCTAATCCAACTGCATTGGTCCGTCTGTTTTGCGAATTTTAAAGTTTTTCTGAATAAATCTTTTCAAGTGTTTCATAAATAATTCATAAATAACCGTAGACTGTTTGTGAAAGGCGTGAAGCTGTGTTTTACTAAGTTCTGTAGTCATTTGTACTCGATCACTTGAAGTTTGTTGAGGTAGTTCAAAGTTGCAAATGACTGCAAAGCATTTCGCTTTCAAGAGAGTGCAAGTTGAAACACTCCTTTTAGAAAATAGCGAGGAAAGGACGGACGGTTTAAGCTGTTCGAATCGTATTTCCAAATATTCCATTGGTAAGTTCGAATCTACCTTTACAAGCCCAAAAAGAAGTCCAGAATGCCCCAAGTGATATACCTGGAAACACTTACTGCCTAAGACCAGAGTATAGAGTTTGTGACATAATTAGATGTTCTTGATTTAAATTTAGGGGACTCAATTAATCACAAAGAACCTAATGCTGATTAAATGGTCTAGAGATTTTTTAGACATTCATTTTAACATAAATGTAATACTAATACCGTATCTCAACAGTGTTAAAACAAATTACATTTTGTGATATGTGATAGTTAATAATTTGCAGCAATAATTAGTTTAATTAAGAAAAATATTAAGATTTGAAATAAGTTTCAAAATGTTGTGCGCTAAAGTGTAAAAGCCTGCATGCACACCTTGCCTTTCGGACTTTTGCCGAGTCAAAGCGGATGCTCGCTTAATCGTATATTGCTATTTTTGTTGTTGACAACCATAGTTTTGCATGAAATACAAAAGTCGTTGAACGGATTGCCATGGCTGAAGAACTTAAAACCCTTTTTAAAGGTTATCTATTTAAAATAAAACTTGCTGGCGCAGTTGTGTTCACTCGATGCCTCTGTTAGCTGTGGATTGAGTATTTTAGTTATCATGAATTTGAAAACATCTCACTAGAGATTTTAAAGCTTTTTGTATGAATTCGTATCTAGAAGCTGTTTGGGATGCAACTGGTAGACAATCAGGCAATATTCATGCTCAAATTGTACAACTTGAAGTGAAACAAGACAAATTTGAACAGAAAGTTTTGGCAAGGAGTTTGCTTTGCAAGTAGTTTAAGATAGACATCTTAAATGTAATTCCCTTTTACAGGCTGCAGAAGAGTATCGACTGTTAATTTTTAAAACTACTAAGCCATTGAAAGTAATCACATTCTATGTCTTTTCTTTTTTATTTATGATCTCCTTATTAAGTAAGTTTTCATGCATTAGCTGGAACAGAGCATCCATTATTGTGACATCACAGAAATACAGTGCCATGACCTTTCTAAGGTAGGTGATGAGTGACTTATGCTAGAAAAATGAAAGCCTTAGGCAAATTAAATAATGATAATATTATAATGAACTGCCAATTTCAAGAATTGTAAGCCCTCAATGACGACGAGAACTTTAAATGTTGCAGTTGTCAGTGTCAACCGAAGGCAAACAGGTTCGATTGTCCGCCCAAAAAGGCAACACGTTTTCGAATCTTCTGCAGCACGTGTTCGAAAGAATTTCCATCGTCAACCATTCGGTTCCTCTCGAGTGAGTTTCTTGTGATCGCTTGCACGGTGTTTTCATCATCCTACGTTGTTAATGTTTTATCGTGTGTTTATTTTTTTCCGATTATCTCACCTCAGTACTTACCACAGCAGTCCAGTGCTGATATGAATTGAACAAGTAACAATGATGTTCGATGATCTAATCACGGCAATCGTTAACAAAATTCGTCCACAATGGTCTTACGACTTTATCAGACATTTAAGCCGATAACTTATTCCTCGTCTTAATGAAGTTTGACAATATCATTTCCTCAATCATGTTTTGTCATTGCACTCGTACTATGCAATGATGACCACTTTTCTGTTATTGCCTTACCGTCCGCACCACAATTAACAAATGTTGAGTACTATTTTAATTTCTCTTTAGTCCAGTGGGTTTATGTGATGTTGATGTAATTAAACAAAACTAAAATTAAATAAAACTCAATATGCATTAATAAATAAAATCCCGGTCGATCATAAGATTTTTTTTACTCGGTAACTTTCTAATCATGTTGAAATTGAAGTCGGGCGCTTATGTTTCTCATTAATAACAATTATTATTGTTGTTGTTGTTATTTTTATTCTTATTATTATTTTACTATTTACTATAAACTACTATTATTATCTTGTTCGATTTGATCGACACCATCAATATCTTATTTCACTATCAGAAAGAAGATCCCAAAAATCGAAGCTACGGACGAAATAAAGAATGAAATTTATGGGTCCCTGATCATTGCCAGTTCTCTACCATACCTGGTCAGCCCCTGTGGAAACTTGTCGAACGTCTACCACTCCAAGTGCGACCAGATGGGCCTGGAGTGCCACGAAGATGTAGCTTGGGTGAGTTGTTAAATATTTTTTTAGTAGTTAATGTCTTTGTGTTAACGTCTTGGAATGTTAATTTTATTTATGTTAATGTATTTATGTTAATGTCTTAGAATGGTAATGTCTTAAAATGTTAATTTTATTTATGTTAATTGTCTTTAGGCTAATATCTTAGTAGTTAATTATCTTTACGTTTGCTGTTGGTTTGTTTGTTGTTATTATCTCGATGAACTGTATTGTTGGCGATTTGAATTAACTGGGCTGTTGTTTTTTATTAATTATTCTTGTGTTTTACGAAATGAAATATTTCTATCGGTTAATATTTCTATTAATTAATATTAATAATATTATTACAGCTCTTTTTAATTTAATAAAAATAATAATACTCCTTTAATTAATTACTATTAATTAATAATAATTACTATTAATTAATGTTTCATTCAATGTTATATTTCTATTTAAGTGGATTTAATTTATTAGAAGTTCATGTTCTGGTTGTAATATCTTACTTTTGTTAGATTTCTATAACACGTTATTTTTATCAACTCAAAACATCAAATTATTACAATGCTCTCAGAACTTAAGTGTTGTGCTCTATGAATTGAGGTGTTAATTTTTATTGAGTGACAATTAAGTAATAAATTAACAGGTTTTTAGTGCCTGCTTTGTTGTCATGCCGTGTTATATTGCATTATACCATATTATACCCCATATTATACCATGTTATACCATGTTACATTGTATTACACCATAATATACCCCATATTATACCATGTTATATTGTATTACACCATGTTATACCATATTGTACCATGTTCTTCCATGTTATTCCACATTGTACCATGTTACAACGTGTTACTCTGAATTATACCATGTTATGGTGTTTTGATTAAAAGTCCTTGTTTTAGAGTTTAGGAGTTTAAACAAAGAGTAAAAAAACTGGATATTCATTTTTAAATGTTTTTTTAATCCTGGGATGTGGTGTTTTAGGCTCGAGCTAAAAACATTCAGGCCTCGTAGTATCGTATGTCATGTTTTTCATGTTTACAATTTCAGGACATCGATGCTATTTATAACTCTCAAAACTGCTTCGAATTGAACCTCTCCGATTTTGACCACTTGAGTCCCAAGTAAGTAATTCGAAGCTCTAGCCGGGTCTTGAACCTCCAACCTGAGACTTTGTTCGCTTGTCATTCTAACAGGAACATGATTCCTCTGCTGTCTTCTTTGGAACACAACAACTGGTTTACGAAGCTCAATCTCTCAAACATAAAATTGGTTTGTTGAGTTTTCCTCATGTTGACGATTGATTGTTTGGTTCTTTGATTTGTTGTGTTTTCGTCCATGTAAGTGTTGGTTACTGGATTATTAATTAATTAATTATTATTATTATTATTATTTTCATTTTCATTATTATTTATATCGGATGACAAAGCAGTTAAAATTAACCTAATGAGCTGAGGAGATATTTTACAAATTATTATGATGACAAAGGAATTCATAAAAAGTCCAAAGCTCTAAATGTTTCATCATGTTTGAATAGACTCCCAATTCTTTGCCATCATTAATTAGCTTCACTACCATCATCAACTCCACCACTATCGTCATCATCATCATCAGCATCATCATCATCACCCACCACCATCATCGCCATGTCAATAAATATCTTTGGCCAGGGTTTTGAAGATTCTCTCTTAAGAGAGCAGTTATCACAAGAGAAGCAATTTGATACAATTTGAGCAGTTTTTCATTGCTATGACTATTATTAGTTATTAAACGTGTTGTGAACCATTTGTCAATCCTCAATCTCAATTTTGTTTCTTTTTAAATGTTTATAAAGTTAAGTTTAATTTAATTCAGAAAATGTCCTAGTTGTCTTGATGCGTAACTTTGCCTTGTGGCATCTGCTTATTGTATGGTTTTAATTTCATGGACAATTTTTGATGTCCTGAGTTATAAAATGTTTGGAATCTATTATTTCATTATTAATATTAATGTTACTTTTATTACTTATTATAATTAATTATTATTATTAACATTATTTTGAATGTGAATCTGCATCAGTTTGACAATTTGTAAACAGGAATACAACCTGTCCACCTTGATTGTTGTTATCATTGTTGTTGTTATCATTATTGTTGTCATCGTTGTTGTTGTTATCATTATTGTTGTCATCGTTGTTGTTGTTGTTGTCGGCGTCGATTGCAGACTGCAGACCTGCAGAACGAGTTGTTGAAGATCTTCAAGGAGAACAAGACCATCGAGGATGTGAACCTGTCAAATACAGGCATAAGGAGGTGAGACTTAGATGCTGTCTTCTCTCGTCTCTGTCTCGTCTGAGCATATATGCTTTGATGATGATGATGATGATTCTATGCATGTTTCATGACTATCTCTGAAAATGCTTTTTGTATGCATGGATACAAGTTTTTGTTTCTATGATGATTTCTTTTTTATCATTTTGAATTCAACGATGTTAACCAAATAATTGAATTGAGGACTTAGTCATAAAAAGATCTTGTTGAAGCAATCAAAATTCTTATTGACTCAAAGGTGTCGAGTTCAAATCCCATTTAATACTGGCAAATTCAATATTTAGCAATGAGTTATTTAGGAACCTTTGGTTTTATTTTTAACTCTGCATGTGGAATGAAAAACTATTTCACCAGCGACCTCTTGTCTGTTCGTTCCATCAAATTTTTAATTTTTCTTTCAGCGATTTCCTGTCGAGACTATTTGCAGTGGGTTGTTGTTCGTCCGTGTGCTCGGTGGACTTGTCCAGCAACAACTTGGATGACAAAGGTGGGATCTGCCATCATCATGGTTTTGATTTTCAGATTCGATTTGATTTGATTTAGTTTGATTTGATTTGGTTTGGTTTGATTTGGTTTAATCGTTCAATGTGGGCGCTTATGCTTGTTTTTTATTTTTTATAAAAGTGAATGTACTTGAATGGGATTGTTATTGAGAAATCCATGTTTCCTTGAAAAATGAGTCACAAATTCAGGTTTTCAATTACAACATCCACGATAACAACAATAACTTTAAGATCAGCAATGCCATTAGTTGGTGACCTGATAATTCACTTTTGTCTGAGCACTCGATGCACTCATTGTTTCTTAATTTGAACTTGTCCATTGAAACAATCACCTTTTAATGTACAGTACTGTAGGACCTAGCTCAATGAAACTGCTGTTTATTTGAAGCTGGTGATGTGATGATGTGTTGATGTGGTGATTGAATGAGATAAAACACCAAACGATATTTCTATCACTTTCTTTCACATTTATTATCGACTAATTAATTAATTAATTCCATTACTTCATTATTTTAATAAACGATAACATTTTTTTGTTATTTTTTAATAATTATTAAATTATTAACACGCCACTTTTAGCCGTAGTTCATCTTTCCAATCTCATGAAGTCGTCGCGTAAGGGCATGAGATCGTTGAACCTGTCCAAAACCTCCATCACCTCAGCGGGGGTCAGTGCCCTGGCAAGGGTTCTCTCCAACAACCAGACCAACCTGACGACCTTGACCGTGCTCGACCTTTCGGGGAACTTGCTCAGGGACGAAGCCACGGTGATTACGCGAATGTTTTTTAGTTGCTGTTATGGTTGCGGTTGTTAATAAATTATTAGCTCATTGTTGATGATAACTTTTAATTATTAATTAACTGGTTAACTTATTAATTCGTTAATCTGCTCAATTTGCAGGCCTTACAGAATTTCCTGGCTCAGCCAAACAGGCTCAAAGTGCTCAGACTTGCCGACACCGAAACGCCTTTAGAGAATGTCAGTTCGAGTTGTTTTTGAACTTGTGAACTCATGACCTGGGGTTGTTGAGTGCATTGAATGAGTCGTCCGAATGAATTAAACAAAATGAAAAGGCTAATGAATTGATGTATGTCAAATTTGTGCACGAACCGAACCGGTGAATGAATGATGCAAAGGTGAATTGTGCATGCACGCACGATTGTAGATTGTGGTCGAACGAATTGTCGAACGACTGTCTCGTTGTTCTTCTAAGTGCTGAAGACCTTTTGTCGACACGATGCCTTTTGATGTTTTGTTAATATTCCTCTTCGAGTAATTATAAATCCATTTAAAAATTAATTGTGTCAATTCATGCAATTCATTGTTTTGACTCGAATAACTCTTTGTTTTTGAAATGTTTCTCAGAAGTTAAGAGAATGTACTCCACCTCTGTACTGTTCTTGTCAACATTATCATAATCAATAATATCACATCGATCATCACCATGACTGCCATAATCATCACCATCATGATCATGTTCTTCAGTTCTTCGCTGCCTCTCTAAGAGGATGCACCCAGCACTTGGAAGTGCTCGACCTCTCCGGTTGTCAACTCTTCCAGAGTGCAAGGAGGGGTTCCACGGTTCCCATGACCTGGAAACAATTCTTGGCTCCGTGTCTTCGCTCAGGTCCGTCAACTTCTCCAACAACAAGTTCACTCCAGAGGCCTACAAGTTTGTTTTGATTCTACTGCGTCTCGAGATGATTTTTGTTTATTGATTGATTGATCAATCGCTTGGTTTATTTATTTATTAAGTTAGTTTGCTTGGTTCATTGATTGTTTAATTGATTGATTGATTGGTTTATTTATTTATTTATTAAGTTAGTTTGCTTGATTCATTGATTGTTTAATTGATTGATTGATCGATCGATTGGTTTATTTATTAAGTTAGTTTGCTTGATTCATTGATTGACAATCAATTGGTTTAACAGATCTATGATGCTGATGAGTAACTAATTAAGAAAGTTTAACAAGTTCCGCATGCTTGTGTTCGTGGGGGAATCCAATTTCGTTCTGATGCAAATTTTTGTCATCTTTATGTCAACAACCACGCTATAATTAATACCTTAACATAACATTTAATTATAGTGGTTTAATAAAACTAATGCCTGTGCAATAAACCACCCCGCCTGATAATATGATATTATTTAACTATTATAATTATAATCATTACACTATCATAATTAATTGCAACTTATTACAATTAACTAATATAATTAATTATCATAATAATTAACAACATCACATCAGTAACTTTCTCATTCCAGGCTGATCTTCGACGGACTTGAAGAGAATACCGTGGCAGCGGACATGGAGTTCAACTTCAGTGGTTGTCAAATCGGATCGTCGCCTGCCACTGTCCAAGTCTTCGAGCAGAGTGTCGGCAGGATGTCCAAGGTCTCGTCCCTCGACCTCAGTGACAACGGTGAGGACGTCGTCGTTTTCTGTTCGACAATCATTGATCGCCACAATTTGTTGTAATTATAATTAAGTAGTTAATTAATCAGTTACTTAAGATAAGTAACGGTTAACTGATTAAAATGGGTTATGATTAATTAATTGATGGTTAATTTTAACTTTTCGTTTTTATTTGACTTTTTAATTTTACAAATTGAATCTGCTTCTACTACCCAACAGAGTTATTAATAATGAATTACGGACTAGTCGATTGGAATTTTTTTATGTTAAACTATGGATTGCTTCCATCTTTGCCTAATTGCATGTTATTCTTTTCCAGGATTCGATCACTCCATCTGCAGCATCATCTCGAAGCTCATCCCCAACAAGAACCTGAGGAAGCTGCATGTCGGAAGGAACCTCGCCAATGTCAAGACCAAGTACCTACTCAATTATTCATGAATTCTGTATATTAGTTATTCATGAAGCCTTTATTAATTATTCATGAAGTATGCATTAATTATTCATGAAGACTGCATTAATTATTCATTACGAGAACTAATTTGTGACTAGGAAGTTTCAAGAGATGGCCTAAATTCATATTTGCTAATTAAATTCAGGACTTCAAGTGCTGCATTTATTTTTATTCTTATTTTTATTATTTATTTTTATTTATTTATTTTATCTAGAATTTGTTATTTTTTATGGTCAATGATTTGTTAAAGTTTTTTCTCATCATCAACAGGTTCCTCCACCAAGTTGTTGAGAGTTTCATTGCCCTCATCCAAGAAGATGGATCGGTTAGTTGATAATTATGATGATGGTTATGATGATAATTATGATGATGATGACGACAACGATGATGATTATGATGATGAGGAGGATAATTATGATGATAATGATGACGACTATGATGATGATGATGGTTATGATCATGATGGTCGCAAGGGTGTTGGCAATGCAGTTATAATATAAATCATATTCAGCAATGCTAAAATAAACATAAAAGGTGTGTAATTACAAATATTATTATTATTATTATTATTATTAGTGTTATTATTAGCCTATTAAGTTTTCTACACTCAGGCCCTTGAGAGTTTGAGTCTGGATGGGATGAAACTGAAGGGAGACTTGACCATTTTCATTGACGTCCTTGGAATGAACAATTCCCTCAGCCAATTGGACATAAGGTCTCATGAATATTTAATTAATTATAATCATCCTGCCAATCAAAGTTATTGTCATAAATTGTCAAGTTATGACTTTGTGTTCATCTGTTTTTGAAGGAATCAACTCATATTTTGACATTTATTCGATATTATGATAACCATAACATTAGTAATAATCATCATCATTGTCATTATTGTACAGCCGGTAGCAATTCAAAAATAAACTGATAAACAATTATATGGCAAAATACTCAAGTATGGGAAAGGACCCACCTTAATAATTAATGATAATTACATGCTAATTATATGTTAATTGGAAGTTGAGTACTTAATTTCTTCCCTAATAAGGATATTTATATTTTAGAATCCGTTTGTTTGAAGTTGTTTGAATTATTTTGTTGAAGTTGCTATTTTGCTACTCAAAGTTGATCGCTTGAGGTGCTTAGAAACTTTATGATTCAATATTATCATCAGAATTATCATCGTCATCATCATCAGCATTATCAACATCATCATCACCATAGGAATTGTTGAGCCACTCAACAAAACGGACATAAAACAAACATGTTTAGTCTGTTCACAGGATCATCATTTTGAATAAAAAAAAATTAATTATCAGATATTTTATTTACAATTTTTCAACATGTCATCGTTATCTTGCATCGATAATCGTTAAAAAAAATTTTTTTAAAAACAATCAAAACAAAAACATCGCAGTGGAAATTTGATCGGGGACTCTGGCATGAAAACGCTGTCGAAGGCTCTTCTGACGAACCGTGGTTTGAAGTCGCTCAGTCTCGACAACAACCAACTGACGTTCCAGGGATTCGAATACCTTGCCAACTCCCTCGAGAAGTTTGCATCCTCTTGTTTTGTTTCATATATTTTTTTTTGGTCAGAATTAATTTGAATTAATTTTGTGAGCACTATTAATTCGCTGTTGTGGTAACATAATTTTGAAATAATGATGGTCTATTATTTTTAATGCTAATAGTTTCATAAGAATGTAATTTAGATAATGCATTATGAATAATAATAGTTTATTAATAAATAATGCAATAAATTCTGATTAAATTGCCTTTAAACCTTCTAGAAACATGACCCTGAGTGTGCTGCCCATGCCTCTGAACGATCTTATCCCTGCCATGAAGGTCAACCAGGACAGGACGGAAAAAGCCATCAGGAAGGTGGTTTCACTTTCACTTTGTGGATTTTAATGATTGGCTTTTTAGTTTGCACGAAGATTTGATTAATTTAAATTAAGGCAATTTGCTGCAACATGTGGAAATAATTGTGATGAATGAGGGTGGTGATGCTGATTGATTGAATGGCTGATTGCTTGATTGATTGCAGATTGAGTCGTGCATCAATCGAAATGCGTCCGGCAAAACCCCGTTGAACCTGGAACCGGCTTACAAGCTTCAGCAGTGGTTCTTTAATAGTTTCGACCAGGAAGTAAGTTCTTTTTGACTAATTTTAAAATATTTACATTGTTATTATTATTATTATTAAATGTTATTATTGCTGTTATTACCATTGTTATCGTTAAACTTTTATTAAATTGTCTCAAATAAATTTAAAATATTTATTATTATCATTACATCACATCACATTATCGTTACATCACATTATCATCATCATCATCATCATTGTCGATCAATTAATTATTTTTAATTAATTATTAATTAAATCGTTTCAAAACCTTCAACAGGCCTTCAACAGCCACATAAGCGAACTCTCGACGATCATCGACGAAATCAAATCCTCGACTTCGCAACTGGGCGACTCCTTCAGGGACAAGTTGCGACGGTGCGAGTGTGTGCTGCAGGAGGCCAAGGATGTCAAGAACGTGAGGAAATGAATTTTATGGCGAATTATGAATTAGTTTTGATGAGCTATTTATTGATCATCATCACCATCATCTATTATATTATCATCAGCATCAGCATTTCCATCATCACCTCTATCATTACTATCATCATAACAATTACTGCCATCATAATCATCATCACCACCATCATCATCATCATCACCTCTATCATTACTATCATCATCACAACCACCATAATCATCATTACCGCCACCGTTATTGTCATCACTAGGTCCTAACCAAACTCCACGAAATATCTGCCGAGACCTTCGAACGTGGCTCCCTTGTTTCCGACACTTCAAGGATTCTCCTCGAAAAGATGAAGGTCTGTGAAAATTTAAAATTGCTTCAGGACAGCAGTCACTGTAATTGCATGAGTCATATAATTTTTATTATTGATTAAATAAGCAGAGAATTGAATTAATAACGACAATGGTCATATGGTCAGGATGGTGAAGATAATAATAATAATAAGAATAATTGCTAACTTATTACTTGATTAATTTCAGGGGTTCGGAGAGGATTTAATAAGCTTCATGAACACGAACTTCCCAGAATCTCTTAAATCTTTTGTTAGTTTAATTATTTAATTAATTAATTTATTCTATTTATTTATTTGATCAGAGATTTGAGTCATGAAAACAAAAGTCTTTTTAAAGATGACTAAAACTATGTGGTTAATTTCTAAATTAAAAATTAGTTATTTATCTAAATTACTAAATTTTACTAAATTAAACTAGTGATTTATCAGCACGATTTTAGTTATAATTAATCACGATGCTGTGATCTCAAACTTTACCATATGAAATGATGAGCACTCAGGTGAGACAATCAATATCATCACCTCAGAGCCAACAGAGCAGGTACGACCCGAAGCTCAGGGCCAAGGAGGAAGCCGAACTGGACAGGGATGTCCACAACTCGATCGTTGTCCTCTCCACTCGTCTGCTCGCACCGGTCGGTTTGGACAAGTCCGTCAAGTTCACGGAGTTCGTCACGTCGAGCATTGCCTTATCCGTCGAGGTTGCCTTGTATAACGCTGTGAGTGAATTGTGAATTGTGATGATGATGTTGTCGTTATTGCTATGAAATTTGTTTAGTTTTTGAAACATTTTTAAAGTGGTTTTTATCGAAAACAATAATAAGCAACAAGGTTCAACAGTCATGTTTACGATGAAATTAAATTTATTTTTAATAAAATAATTTGATCATTTTTTTAATTTAACAAAATTATTTTTACGACCAAAGAAAAACATCGCTTCACGACTTTCGGCTGGGGAGGATTTGAAGGAAGATGTGAGTTTGAGGAGGTCCTTCGATGAAGATGACAGGGTTGGTTTCGATTGATTTGTTGGATGATTCGTACTTGTGAGATTGATTTATTGATCGATTTATCAGTTAATTGATTTATTGATCGATTTGTTGATCAATTTATTGATTGATCGGTCGTTTGATTGTTCTCAGGTCGATGACGAATCCACAAAGGTCGAATTGAAGAGAGGCAGTTGGAAGAACAAAGTCAGGCCTTCTTCGACAATAGGCATGATTTGTTTCTTGTATCAATTAATTTCTGCAGTCTTAATTTATGCAAACAATGTTATTAATTTATACTTAATATTATTATCAAAATTAGTTAACTTAGTTAGACGATAAAAGCTTTTCTATGTTTGCATTTTTTTTGTGAATGGATTTCGGTCAAACATCTTTTGAGAAACTCTTTGTTTGGTGATTGTTCAGAGGAGGTAATCCTCGTGGCAAGGATGGTGATGATGATGATGATAGTGATAATGATAGAGTCATGAATTCTTTATGAATTTTTCTCTTTTCGTGAAATAGAATTTTCATGAAAATGAGAACCTAAAATGAAGATAATTTCTAAAAATAGGTAATTTTAAATAATTAATAATAAAATAAAAAATTGAGATAATTTCTAAAAACGAAAATGACCATCACGCCGACTCTGTGTAACTGTGCGAGTTGTAACCGTGCGAGCAATAACTCGACAGTTTCGCCTTCGTCTCTGAGCCACCAATCCAAGGCCACGACGAGCTCGAGCAGGCTTTCCATCGGAGTGTCGCTGGAGTCCAACGAGATCAACGTTCCCGTTCCGAAGCCCCGGAACAAGAAAAAGAAGGCCGAGGCCTGTCCGTCCACTCCTCGCCATGTGGACGGACCCGATGACGATAAAAAAGGCGACGGAGCGTCGGGCAAATCCCCGAGGTGCCTCGACCGTCCGGTGCCTGCCGTCGCCACCTTCGAAGAGCTTCCGGACGTCGACGGGGATTTGCCGCACTTCTTTCCGTACCTTTCCAAGGCGATAAAAAAGCCATTCCTTGGGAATCTCACGAAAAGCGCGAGCCACGACGAGCTGGATGAGAAGGAGAGAGCTGTTGGAAAAAGTGGCAGAATGTTAAGGAAGAAGTCGCTTTCCAGGGATGCTTTGGAAGGAATCGTGCCTTGCCAGGATGATTTCCTGCACTGTCTGGATCGAATGGATGGAGGTAAAAGAAGGCTCTCGTAACTGTCGGCCTGTCGTGTAGTGTGCATGGTCGTTTGGAACTTTCATGGAGATCGTCTGCCTTTCTGGCGGGACTGGACTCGATTGATTGTTCTTCGTTGTTTGTCTCATTTGTCGGTTTGTCGGTGGTGATGGTAAGTCATCGCTGTTTTCCTGTTAGTTATTAATGTTATTATTATTATTATTATATTATTATTATTATTATTATTATTTGTTGTTATATTAATGTGATGATGGTAATTTGTTGCTGTTGTTGTCTTGTTAGTCAAGGTGTTTCGTTTGAATTGTTCGTACTGTTTGTTTGCAAGTTACACTTCTCGATTAATTCAATTAGGTTGTGGAAAGTCGTGGTTAGTGTAAATTACATAACAACCAAGAATTTATTCTTAATTCAATAATTTTTCAAAATTGGCAAAAAGATACTTGAAACTATTTGAAACTTCAAACCAGGAATGCATGCTAAGTGAAATGATTTGGTGTTTATTTTTACATTTTGTAAAGTTTGGATTACTATTTATAGCTATCTCTATTTATTTGATATTTGTTATGTATAATTTTATTATTGCATTATTGTTAATGTTTGTATTCAGTAATTTTCACTTAATGGTTTGACATGTTTTATGGTTTGTTTTGCTGATGTGCATGCTACCCAAGCAAACATTTTGATTTTTGAACCTCTTTACACTTTCTGGAAATTTCTTAGTTTAGTTGAGATTACTTCTGAACTCTTGATTCAAGACTTCAAATGGTTTTCAATTATAAAATTAATTAATAAGCAAGATAAATTACACGTAACCGTACATAAAATACGTTGAACAGCCAAAGCCAAAGACACCATCACTACCACTGTCACTGGCGTCAACTCCCTCCATCCTTCAAAATTAAGCGACCCAGAGGCCGAGCCCCCCTTGGTTGAACTGGAGGTCCAGCCAACCCAGAAACTGACCCACCTATGCAAGGACAGGCCTAAGAGGCCCAAAAACAAGGTTGCGTCGAGACCGGTCTTGGACCTGGAGGGAGGGAAGGAAAAAGAAGAAGAGAAGGAGGACGGAGATGCCGACGTCGAGCAGGAAGGCGAGTCGGCAGCCGTGGTTGATGCCGGAACTTCTGACGAGGGGTGAGGATGGAATTCGAGGATAATTTATGCAGAATATTTATTTAATCAATTTATTGGTTAACGGCTTTATGATCAATCAGCATATTTATCATGTAAACACTACGTGTAAAGCTTTTTGTTTTTAAGAATGTCTTTCTTTTTAATTTGCAGAGTTGTCAAGAAGGAGTCGAAGAAAGGAGGGTCAGTATTAATGTTTTGTTATTATTATTATTATTATTATTATATTATTATTATTATATTATTATTATTATTAACATTATTGAATTTACTTCATAATAAAACTGTTTTCATTTGTTTTGTTTTCAATAATCAATTACATATGAAAGAATTGATCGGGCACTCTTTTTAGGATGGCTGACGGCCTTTTGAACATGTTCCTTACCAAGAAACCAGGAGACGAAACACCTCCGTCTCTCCCCAACACACCGCCAGTGGCACCCGAACATCGGACTTCCCTTCCCAAGATCACCAATGACCCAAGCCCCCAAACTGAGGCAAAACCCGTGGAACCCAGGATGAGAAGGACCACCGAAGGGTCACTGCCAAATGAATCTTCCGATGTCAAAACCAAGGGTCAGGCTCCTGCAGCGCCAGTGGCTGCTCCCACAGCAGCTAAGAGGTCCCTACCACCCGGGGCCAAGCCTGGTCTGGGTTTGGGGGGATTTGCAATGCCCTCCGCCAATGAAATCCAGCAGAAGAGATTGTCTATGAGACCTGTTTCAGAGCACTTGGTGAGTCATTGGCTTGAATGTTAAAATATGAAAGTTTTTTTGGATTCCTGAAATGATATTATTTCTTAAATGATATTATTAATTTTATATTATGTGCAATTAAATACAATCATTGTATTACTGCGATTGGTTTGAACTTGAATATTTTTATGTTGTTGTTAGCAATAAATTATTTAAATTTTAAAAACATTCGAAATCCAGGGGCAGACCGATTTAGAAGATAGGAGAAGCACGGGTGAGTTTTATCGGGTGGTTGAATGAATGTGTGTTGTTGAATTAATGTGTTGTTGTTGATTGTGTGTTGTTGTTGAATGTATTGTTGTTGAATGAATGTGTTGTTGAATGTGTTGTTGTTGTTGAATGTGTTGTTGAATGTGTTGTTGTTGATTGTGTGTGTTGTTGAATGTGTTGTTGAATGTGTTGTTGAATGAATGTGTTGTTGAATGTGTTGTTGTTGTTGAATGTGTTGTTGTTGAATTAATGTGTTGTTGTTGATTGTGTGTTGTTGTTGAATGTGTTGTTGTTGAATGAATGTGTTATTGAATATGTGTTGTTGAATGCGTTGTTGTTGATTGTGTGTTGTTGAATGTGTTGTTGTTGAATGTGTTGTTGTTGAATGAATGTGTTGTTGTTGATTGTGTGTTGTTGATTGTGCGTTGTTGAACTTGTTGCTGTTGAATAAAAAACATAACCTTATGGTTGTGCATTTGCATAGTTTTCAACCCCGAGGTTGGTTCAGATTCTCAGTCAAAGGTCAAACCACCACCACCTTTGGCCCCCAAACCAAACAAGAATTTCAGAGACAGCAGGAGAGGTGAGTGTCGTCTTATCGTTCTATATGTTCGTCGATCGATCAATCACTCCGATGCACCCATTTGTTCTTTCATGTGTGAAATTATGATTATGACATTTTTAATTATCTTTAAGAGTAAAGTTATCACATGGACATGTGTTTTGTATCTTTGTATCTTCAAAATATAATTGGTTTTCAGTGTTAATTAGGACAAATAAAAGCATAAAAGGTTAGTCATTCGTCGTCTGCTGTTGGGCACCTATCCTATTATTCTTTGTTTAGTCAGCTTAACTTATTTGGTTGAACAGAGTTTTATGTGTTACTTTGTGTCTTCGTCTTTTGAGATTTCAGTGTTATCCATCGTTAATTATGTTCGTCGAGCGTTTGAAAACAATTCGTTCAAAACTTCGTTGTTTGTGAGGATTTTTTGGATCGCATTTTTGTTTACTAATTAACTCATAGAAGTTTGGTATTTCTTTTCTATTTACTAATCTTTAAAAGTCATTAGATGTTTAAAAATAGAGCCTCGTTCTATTATTCTTCGGATTTACTTCGGTATTTAGATCTGCTTTGTTCGGTCGATTCGGAGATATCTTCTTTGTTATATAAAAAAATAAAAAAATTATGTTTCATTCATAAGTGCTGCATTAGATTACATCTCAAACATTTTTTTGCCAGAGAGTGATACGAACCCCATTCCAGTCCTCATAGTTGACGACAAACCAGCCCTCGCTGATCCAAGCAACAAACCCAAAGGCGATGGTTAAAAGTTTGCAATGAACTTGGCAGTTAACGAATTTATTGCATCTATTGATTGCGTTAATTTCTTCTGTCGTTCACAAAATTATTCTATTGTCAATCTGAATTATTATGATTACAAGCTACAGTTAATTAAACTGTTAATTAAATATTTAAGAGGTAAATAATAACAAAGATTTAAATTTTATTCTAGACTCTTCAAAGTCAGCCTTGTTCATGGAGGAGTTCCGAAAGAAACAGGAGAAGAATCGAAACCCTGAACCTCCAAAATGAAGCGTCGATGGATCAGATGATGATGATAATGATTTTTAGTCGCCCTCCAGTCTTTTGTGGCTCCCAATGGTCGACCACTTTGTTTTTATTTTTGCAATTTTTCTGTATTCCACGCGTATTCCATGGCAAATCGTCTGCTGCAATTCGAAAGATATTTTCGGCTTTAGAATATTTTCTACCGACTTTTTAATCTATGCATATTTTCCGAGCCTCTACTTTCATCAGCTTGTTAAAGTTCGATTACTTTAAAAAAACACAACTAATCGTCAAGATGCTTTTCGTTGCTGTTTTGAGTTGTCGAGGACAGTATTGATTAAGTAATCGAGTCGCCAATAACGATCGCATGCATTTTCAGTGCTATAATAATACTTTCCTTATTTTTTTTGTTTTTTGCTTGAGTCCAAAAAGGAGATGATCACTATCAAATTGAAGAGATGCTTTTCAACCACTAATTCTGTCTGATTACATTCACGATACTCCACTTGAAGACGATCAGGATAATTGCAAACTGGCAATCAAAATGGTGTTTTTAATGTTATCTATTCCGTTTTCAGTTTTAAAGTGTATTTCAGGTTTTATGCAGTCCCCTTTTTAACCCAATAATCTTTATAATAATTTTAACCCATTTCCGAACGACGCTTCTTCAATCTTTGATGGCTTTCGCATGTTCCGTCTACGTGATTATATATTGGAAGTGCATGTTTGCTTAAGTTTTTGTAGAGAATATTTTTCAAATTCCGATAGTTCGTCCTCCATTTTCGGTCGAATGATATTCTGGCCAAAGAGCTGCTGCCTTTTCCAAATTGTACATGCATGGGTTAATTAAATAAGTGCACAATGTGTGACTACTCCATTCCTGGAGTTTATGGCAGATGGATATTAGCTGCAACTGTGGAACAATTGATAATCTTATTCTATTCACTAGGTTGTGGTCAATTTGGACGGCTTTGAGTTTTATATGAATTCATATTAAATTTTAAAGACGTGTTTTTTGTCATTTCAAATTATTGTCCGATTTATGATTCCCACTGCGGTAGGAACATAAGTGCAAACCTAATAGAGTTTTAAAGAGATGAAGAGTTGTTAAACTAAAGGGAGTTCAAGACTAAAATTGCCTGTTGAGCATAGTTGGAAGTCAATACAAGGATGGGGGCCACATGCCACATCTTGGCTATAAAAAACCGAAACAAGTAAATTAGCCCAGCCGCTTTATTAAATAAGATCCAAACAATAGCTAGCTACTATCAGCTCAGTGTTCATCATTCAATCATTTAAGTTTGGGGCTGCGTCGCAGCATACGACCCGAGCGAGCAGACGATCTTCGTCGTTGTATATGAGTTATTTATCAATCTTAATCATATAAAAACCAAATTGAAATTTGAATTCACATCTCCGTTTTGTTTTTTTCTCACAATCACCGACCGATTCGAACACCCGATTCCCAAATGAAAACAAAATGGCAGACGACTAAAAATACAGCAACGAATTATAAGTTGAACTTGGCGTTTATAAATGCTTCAAAAATTTCAAGGTAATAGTTTGACGATAATTTAATCACGTCATTTTTATTGCATAAATTAAGTTTATCTTTACTTCTAAAAGTCTACTTTTTTACTTTCCAATAAATAGTTTTAATACTGCAGTTACTGTAATTGTTTCAAATGTAAAAACAATGAAATTGATTGTCACAGCAGACGCTAAGACGATATAATCGGGGATGGGCAATGACATAGCGACTTCACAACTTAATTTTTACAAATATTCAGGAATTGGAATAAATTGAAGACGATGATGAAGTTGGGTTAATAGAAGATGACGTTGACGATGGGGAGACAGATTGGGAATGAAAGTTGGCAGCTTTAGAAGCTGCAGCCTCACTGGATTCATGGAGTGGAATGGTAGTCAACATTGTCGACGATGACGACGACGGCGACGAGGCTGATGTTGCCGTTGTTGACGACAAAGATGGATTGTTGTTTCTGTTGCTATCGCTGTTGATTGAGGACATCATTTTCTGTCTGACCTCTCTGATCTTCAACTGGAGGTGACTGCGTGACGGAAAAATGTCACTATGGGTCGCCTGGAATGCTGACGTCACTTCGGCTTGAAAAGAAAAAACATTATTAATAATTATAAAAAAATGATGACAACAGTTAAGACGACTTATTTAGAATTTAGAATGTCACCAACTTGATGGAAACCATCCGTGCTCCAGAAACAGATGTGTGACGCAATTCCTCCTCAGATCCAAGATTCTCTTTGACGATTGACCCGTGTCTGATTAACATTAGCTGATATTATTAACTTATTGCTAAATGCAATAATAACTAAGATAACATTATTATTAAATATTAACATAACGTTATTGTTTATTATTACCATCATTACCAATTTTAATAAAGTTTATTATCATCACTGATAAAATTGATAATCAAAACCTTCACTATTCGAAGCAGCCATCGATTCAACTGGAGACTCCATTTGTGAAATCTTCCAACCAACCATCGGATCCTGTTTGCCTGTTCATTTTAATAATTTATAATAATACTATAATTATAACAATATTAATAATTATTATTTATTATATTAATTATATTTTATAGTATAATTATAAAAATATTAATAATTATTATTTATTATATTAATTATATTTTATAGTATAATTATAGTATTGTAATTACATTTTATATTATTATATAGTAATAACAACTAGGAATATTATTATTATTAACTTTATTGTTGTTATTATTAGTATTATTATTATTTTAGATTTAAACAGTCAAGTTACATTATTTCAGTGTAACTTTATAATATAATAAGTTACGTTCAGTATTTTATTAATACTTGCCATGTTTAAGGGATGTTTCCAAACTGCCTGATTGCAAGCAAGGTCTGAAACTGTTTTAAGAAAAAGTTATGGAAGTATGATTTATTTGTTCATTAATAATAATAATAAATAATAATAATAATAAATAATAATAATAATAATAATAATAATAATAATAATAATAATAATAATAATAATAATAATAATAATAATAATAATAATAATAATAATAATAATAATAATAATAATAATAATAATAATAATAATAATAATAATAATAATAATAATAATAATAATAATAATATAATAATAATAATAATAATAATAATAATAATAATAAGAAGAAGAAGAAGAAGAAAGAAGAAGAAGAAGAAGAAGAAGAAGAAGAAGAAGAAGATGATGAAAAAAAGAAACATACTAATAATTCAAACCAAAACTAAAACGACAAAACAAATTTCAAAACAATCCTTAAACAATCAAAACAGTCGAATCTCATTGGAGTGGATCTCCAGGGAATTCCCACCAGGAGAGCTGAGCGTAAGTTTAAAAAAAAAACAAAGTTAGACGTGCACCTTGCCAAACAACCTCACCTGTTGTTGCTATGAAAAGATCCCGCTTTTAGACATGCTCCGGGAATAGCGCCGTGTGGAGTGTGGAATATTCCAGATCGAACGGTGAAATCGGCCGCACTGGAAAAAGGATTATACCGATTTGATGGAACAACTTCCGTTGTAGCTGTCGATCTGGGCGTGTCCCGGCGGTTAGCCACAACCATACCGGACGAGGGGGCATGGAGAACGCGTGGGGTAATGTGACCGATTCTTGTCATCCTGCTCAGACAGCGAATGGAAGAGGTGACCAAAGTAAGGTCATTCTCGGAGGTGAAGAACCGGATCTTATCCCTGAAGGTGCTGCACAGGGACAGCTGGATCACCTTCTTACCTCGCGAGTCTTTGCTGATCTTGAACATCGGAAGAATGCACTGGATGACCGTGGTAGCCAAGCGACGGTTTTTGACCTTGGCCAACGCGGCAGACGAATATTTGCCTACCGCGGGCTCCCAGTGCAAAAGATTTTCGACCAAGTTTTGATTTTCATGGGCTTCGGAAATGGTTGCGACCTGCATGGAATCATTTGCGGTCTTAACTTCTCTCGCAGTGACGTCACTTTTTTCCGGGTCGCGATGGAGGTCACATGCTCCTTCTTTTTCGTCGATTGGCTGCTGTCCTTTCTGGTTCAGATTAAATAGAGAAGAACTGTAACGGGTCAGAGAACTGTAAGGTCCCGTTTCGTCAGGTCTTGAACTCTTGAATTCCCAAGGACTTGAACCGCTCTCGAGACTGGATTTGAACTCAGTGCCTGAGGGAGGAATGGCTGGAGACGTTAAGTCGAAGACGGAGTTCCAGTAATTCTTCCAGTAGGGCAGAGAAAGATCAGTCTTGTCGGAGAGGGTATCGCAGTTTGAAGCTTCGGATCCTGAAAGAACTGCTTGTTACTGTGGCTTATGTATATAATAATAATAGTAATAAATAATAATCATCATAGATATAAAAAATTAATACATAATATAAATAATAAGGTATTACTGATAATAATTTTATTTTCTTTTGATAATAAGTTTATTGATAATTATTGCTATAAGTGATGTTGAATATTCAATTCCTAAAAAAAAAAATTTTTAATTAAAATACAATTTCATAAGTTTTTAAACTGAAACTCATTTGAAGTTAGTTTCACTTTTGTCACTGGATCCACTATCCACCCTGTTTTGACCTTCAACTCCACCTTTCCAGTCCTTGGCTTCGTTGGTGCTGCTTCCAGACGTCCATTTCCAGTTGGGGTGCTTTTTAAAATGTGCCTCTTTGACCTGAAGGTCACAAGGTTTCAAGGTTATCAAGGTTGTGGCGAAGAACTCGTTTACTCATTTATTCATGACTATTATATCTAGCCACCAATTATTTATAATTTTAATTTATGTTATGTTATACCTGAAGATATTCATTATTATTATTATTATTACTGAATAATGATGTAAGTATGTTTTGAATATTATCATTAAACAGGTCGATTATGATTATATTTTATGTTCCAAACGTCGCCATATTTTATTTTTAAAAAAATGAAACAGCACATTTATAGCACCTTCCTAGCACTCAATACTACCCTAAAGATTATACCATTTATCTAGCCCCTTTTCGGGTCAAAGGACAGCTACCTTAAGGGCAAGGTCGTGATACTTTTGCTTCTCATTAGGGGTAAGGGCGTACCACCATTCCCCCAGTATTTTACTGACTGTCCTGTTATCCTGATTGGGGTGTTGTTGATGGACAAATGTTCGGTGCTTCTTGCTGAAAATCATGAAGGCGTTCATCGGTCTCCTCACGTAATCGACCTGTTTAATAATTGATTAGTAATTATGTTTATTATGTTAATCATAATTGATTAGTGATTATGTTTGTTGTTTTAATCTTAATTAATTAGTGATCGTGTTTGTTGTGTTAATCTTAATTGATTAGTGATCGTGTTTGTTATGTTAATCTTAATTAGTTAGTGATCATGCTGTGCGTGTGATGTTTGGGTTGAGTTGGCAGAAACAACAACAACAACAACAACAACAACAACAACAGCAACAACAACAACAAAAGTAACAAAATCAACAACAACGACAACAAAAGTAACAAAATCAACGACAACGACACGACATAAGCAGCAGCAACAATAAATTGAATCATTGATAAGAGTTACTTGTTCTTGACAGTTTCGTGTATTTGTTGAAAATCGTAATAATATTAGTTTGTTTAATTACAAAAATTTCAAAATATCTATTTATCACAGTATTAATATTATTATTATTGTTATTAATATTTTATTAATATCATTAT
>JAJTWR010000481.1:1622500-1625000 GCA_021613335.1 Whitmania pigra
GATGACGATGACGATGACGATGACGATGACGATGACGATGACGATGATGACGATGACGATGACGATGATGATGATGATGATGATGATGATGATGATGATGATGATGCTGATGATGATGATGATGATGATGATGATGATGATGATGATGATGATGTGATGATGATGATGATGATGATGATGATGATGATGATGCTGATGATGATGCTGATGATGATGATGATGATGATGATGATGATGATGATGATGATGATGATGATGATGATGATGATGATGATGATGATGATGTTGATGATGTCGACGACGCCATTATTCTTTCGCTGCTAATGATAATAAATTTACTAATTACTTAATTAGTCAATGCTGTTAGTTGTAATAATAATAACAATAATAATAATAAAATTAATAATATATTTTAACCACATTTAGGAGGATGTTATATTAAAGACTATAAACGATTAACGCGTCACGGCGAATGATTGACACCTGGTTGGAAAATCGAAGCAATCGAGGTGCTGGTATCATTATGGAGTTGCTGGTGGTAATGCATGATGGTGAATTTTGTTAATGCGTGATCGTGAATTGTGATAATGCTTGATGGTGAATTGTGGTAATGCGTGAGAGTGAATTTTCGTTAATGCATGACAGTGACTTTCGTTAATGCATGATCGTGAATTGTGGTAATGCATGATCGCGAATTGCGGTAATGCATGATGGTGAATTAAGGATGTGGGAATGTTGAGAGTGAGTACAATCGCCGCCACGTACTGCACTCATTCACTCACTCACTCACTCATTCATTCATGTTTTCCATCGACACCACCGTATCGCTTGATGCTCGTCTGAATGAAACGTTTATCGTCTGCCCCGATCGTGGAATTTGCGCGGGCTCGCATTATCAGGGATGAACCTTATCATGGATAGTACGATGATGATAATGGCAATGATGATGATGATGACGATGGAAATGACGACGACGACGACGACGAGGATGATGATGACGATGTTGATAATGACGACGACAACGACGATGATGGTGATGATGACGATGACGATGACAATGGTGATGTCGATGCTGATGACGATGTTGATGATGATGATGATAATGATGACAGGAGCAGACAACATTTCATCACCTCTTCTCTCTCGTTCACTTCACTTGATAGCCACTAACGCCTGTCATCTCCATGGCTACGGAGATGGACGAATCCGCGCGAAAATTAAGATTAATGCTCGACCCGAGTGACCCGCTATGGAAATAACCTTTGACCTGTTGACCTATTTTCATCGAATGACTTCCGTATTTCCTGGAGCGTCGTACATAAATAATACGTGTCTCCTCCTCCCCTCTACTCTACTCCATCCATCCATCTATCCATCCATCCGCCCATCCATCCATCCATCCATCCATCCATCCATCCATCCACCCATCCTTATATCGACTTACTCCACCTGTTCATCAAAGCATTCATCGCTGCTTTCTTGAGAGATTTTTTGCGACTCTGCAATTGGAATGATGCTCATCCAAGTGCCATTTTGTTGAATGTTGTCCATCCATCCATCCATCCATCCATTCATCATCCACCCATCCATCCATCCATCCACCAATCTATCCATCCACCCATCTATCTAGCCATCCATTCATTCATCCATCCATCCATCCATCCATCCATCCATCCATCCTTCCATCCATCCATCCATCCATCCATCCATCCATTCATCCATCCACCCATCCACCCATCCACCCATCCACCCATCCATCCATCCATTCATCCATCCACCAATCTATCCATCCACCCATCCATCTAGCCATCCATCCACCCCACCTATCCATTCATCCATCCATCTATCTATCTATCGACTTACTCCAGCTGTTCATCAAAGCATTTATCGTTGCGTTCTTGAGAGATTTTTTCGCGACCCTGCAATTGGAAGGATGCTCATCCTAGTGCCATTTTGTCGAGAAAGTTATGCAGTCGTACAAACACTGACATCTACAGAAACATAAGGAGACAAATACAAATGCACACAAGCAAACAAGCTTAAAATAACACAAAGATCTATTGGATTACATCTTAATATCTTATTTAATTTTATTATTTTTCTAAGACTCATCTATGCTGAACAGTTTATAATAGCACTTTTGTTTAAAATTTTTGGAATATCAGGACGGGTAAAAACGACCCTTTCAGCCCACCCTCTCCCTCGGCCACCAGAAGAAAATCAAGTTCTGACACCATCCATCGATCCATCCATTCATTCATCCATCCATCCATCCATCCATCCATCCATTCATCCATCCATCCTTCCGTTCGTCCGTCCGTCCATCCATCCATTCCATCCATCCATCCATCCATCCATCCATTCATTCATTCATCTGTCCATCCATCCATCCATCCATCCATCCATCCATCCATTCGTTCATTCACTCATCTGTCCATCCATCCACAAACAGACACATCCACAGAAACACATTTCCCAAGCTTACACAAGCTCAGACGAG
>JAJTWR010000481.1:1630000-1682500 GCA_021613335.1 Whitmania pigra
TGTTCAAAAACAACAAACATGTGGGTAACGAGTAGTAGTTGTTGTTATTGTTGTTGTCATCGGTGTGATAGTAGTAGTAGTTGTTGTTGTTGTTATTGTTGTGATAGTTGTTGTTGTTGTTATCGGTGTGATAGTAGTAGTAGTAGTTGTTGTGATAGTGGCTGTTGTTGCGGTAATAGTAGTAGTAGTTGTTGTGATAGTGGTTGTTGTTGTGGTAATAGTAGTATTACATTGGTCTTTTTAATTCACTATAAATTATGTCAAGTTGGTAGTAACATTATAGTTGTAGTGTTAATGGTAGTGAGTAATAGTTGTAGTAAGTTGCAGTTGTGATAGTGATGACGATGATGATGATGATGATGATGATGATGATGATGACGATGATGATGATGATGACTAGTTACACAACGAGAAGTTGTTTAGAGAAAGAAGTATGTTTTGAAGTTTTTTGTTTGTCGGATATGTGACTAGAATTTCCATTCTCATTAGAGATTATTAGAAAATAAATAATTTTAAATAACACAGGAAATGAACAATTATGGAAATTAGTCAATAAATACTTTAGCCGAGGCGAATATATTATCGCGGACAATAAAAGACAAATAAACGTGAAGTAAAATGAAAAAAAAACTCAAAACTCAAACAAAATATTCCGCAACATTGACATCGTCATCATCATCATCATCACCAACATTATCACCATTATCATCATCACTACCACCACTATCAATATCATCATCATCATCATCACCATTACCATTACAATCATCATCACCACCACCATCATCATCATCTCTCACCTCTACCAGTCTCCATTCCTCTGCCCTCCTTCAAGCTTCTGACAGTCAGAACAGGCAGTAGACAAGCTGGTGTAGGAATGTTTCCAAACCTTGAGACTGGAATCATTCTGAGCGGTTTAGGCGACGGAAGTCTGCTGAAAGTTGAGGTTTGTGACGTCATCGGCGTGCTGGCGTTCTCGCAGTCCGAGAGGTCAATCAGTCCATCGCTGTCTCCGCCATCGTCTTCAGACTTGTCCCTCATCGCGGCAGAATCCTTGGCCGACAGTTCGGCGCCGTCCGACGGGTTGTCGTCGTTGTCTTCTGAAACTGACAGCGAGTCTGAGTTGTTCCTGGAAATCACAGGAGAGGCGCGTGTTCGGTTGTTCTCCGGTTCGTCTTTCAACTCGCGACCTCGGTCCAGAGGCGGTCCTTTGTCCGCTGTTGCGTTTCTGGCGGCGAGGTACTTTTCGTAGGCCACCATAGGGTTGATCCTGGGGTCCATGTAAAACGGAAAAGACTGGACGCTCGAGGCGCTACTATTTCCGCCCGTTGCCAAAGGAAAAAAGGACGGAAAAGCAGTGGAAAAGTTGTGGCTGTGATAGGAGGGTGCATGAGACTGTTGTACTCCAGGAGGCACTGGCAGCAAGCCAAAGATAGACGGATAGCAGAACGAAGTAGGGGGAATGCTGGGGACGATTTGACCAGCTCTGGATTCCGAACAAAACCCTGAAGACTGAAGTCTAGCAGCGCGTCTGGCCTCGGCTGCCATTTTGTCTACAAACCTGTTCGCAGCCGATGCAAAAGCTGCCTGGAAACGGTGAGAATCAGCCATGTGGAGATGCCAGAGATTCTCATCAGTCCTCGGCCTCCCTAGGTGATAAGGGGGCGCCAGCCCGGCCGAACCTCGCATGAGGCCCTTTCCTCTGAGTGACAGATGTCTCGAACAGTAGCCTCTCCTCTGAGACTCTTTGGAGCAGCCATCTTTAGAGCAGAGCCTTCTCCATTGCTTTCCGTTGAATTTCTTCCTTATTCCGTGCGGAGTGAAAACAATATCACCCTTCTTGTACTTTTGACCCATGTACACGGAGGCTCTGAGTCTGCCCCCCGACTGATGCTGTTCACCCTGGCCGCCAGAGGCCTCCATGGACATAAGGTAAGGGATGGTATCGAACGACCCTCTACAAATTCTGAATCATATCGCTACTCTAAAATCTCAAATGTCGATAGTTTCAATCGTTCGGCAGTCGACTCACTGTTATCGATTAGATGGAATTAGAAATTCGAGAAGTTAAAAAAAACTGAATAAAAAAAATTTCAATTTCTCTCCTTCTCCTCGCACCGAACAATAGAAGTAATATTCCCTCCCAGCCAGTCGAGAACCACGAGTATGAATGACTTATCGGAGGATGAGTAGAGGGTATTATGCGCGAGTACGCAAAAGCAAGCGTACTCGCTTAGTGGGCGTACGGAGGAGGCGTTGCTTCCAACGGTTGTTGAGTGTGCGCGCAGTCACTGGATTCATACGCTGGTCGCGTAGGATCAAGGAATGGACCTCGTCTTCTTCTTCATCTTCTTCGTCTTCATCTTTCTAGAGCAGCGAGAGGATAGAATGGAAAGTCCGAGCGAGCGTGGCCGTCTAAAATCGATAACCCTACTGGACGGAGACTGGTGTAGGAGAATTACGCAACCTCGACACTGTTTCTGAGAGTGTGTGGAGTGTTTTTTTTTTTGGATTATTTATATTTATTTACTTTTTAAAAATTTTTTTTTTTTATATCGCATATCTGTTTCTCACGAGAATTAAGGTCTGCGGTTTCGAGTCTGCAGAATAAAATGATGAAATGTTTGAAAAAATAAAAAATAATTAATCGATTTCAAGTAGACGAATAAATCTCAAGAGTTGAATAAATTATATTAAATCAACTTATGCTAATGCATGTCGATATTGTTTTATGCTTAATACTTTAATTGACAACTGATATTCATATCGCTTTAAAAAAAAGAACATTTTTGCATTGCTTTTCCAGATTTCAACCGCGTAATCTCGAGATGCATCGCCAGCAAATTGGAGTCAAATTTAGACATTTTAAAAGAGCAATTTCACACGACTGCGACAACCAAAACCGACGTTTACACTTAAACTTAAGTGAGACACAAGATGCCATCCCCACGCTCCTAACGAGTCCAATTTACAGACATTATCTTCGCATTATCTCCGTTGGGTTTCCATACTTCAATTTAGGTTTTCAAACTCTCCTTCCAGACGCTTAATGTACTCGGCAAAATTTTTCCAGTTGTGTTGGTTTCAAGTCACGTTTTCTGTAAGAGGAGACGTCTCGTCTGGAGTGATTGCACGGATGTTTGTATCAGACTGATGTTTGTTTCAGACTGATGTTTTGTTTCAGACTGATGTTTGTTTCAGACTGATGTTTGTATCAGACTGATGTTTTGTTTCAGACTGATGTTTTGTTTCAGACTGATGTTTTGTTTCAGACTGATGTTTGTTTCAGACTGATGTTTGTTTCAGACTGATGTTTTGCCGTCTAAATAGTCTCCTGTTACGAGGAAAAATAAAAGATCAGTATTCGATATCTCGGGCCAAACACTCAAACATACGGGGGGAAACCTATGCCATACCTTTTTCTCAGATCAAGTCTTAATAAAAAACAACGATGACTTGTCGCCACAACGACAGAGGATTATGAAGCAGCTGTGGTTGGCCAGTTAGGGGCGTTACGCATTCTTGAACCTATCTTGACCCTAACTACCACCTAATCGACGTCACTTTTAGTCTTGCCAACAATACATAACAAACACCGACACAAGCAGATTCTGAATATTCATAAACTCATAATAACTCCCAAAAACCGCATCCACCCACTACCACTAATCCACTCCACCAATGCAAACCCACACACACACAGACACAGTAAAATCACATGCGCACATCACACGCTAAGAGGATCGAAGAAGAGGCGAAGATGAAGCCTTAATATTTATTAATTAAACTTATCAAACAGAAAAGAAATCAAATGATCCGAGAATCTTTCGAGCTTTTAACACATTGCCAGAGAGAACTCAAAAGTTAAGCCCGCGCAAGAGGGGTCAGAGGGCGGGGATTCTAGCCTAAGGTCATGAACCCGCTCGGCCCATGTAAAGAGGCGGACCATCTCCGGTTACAAAACAAGCCATACAAATATAAGCGTCCTAAAAAAAAACTTACCGAAGAAAACAAATTGAAAAACATACAATCACTCAAACACGACTCGCTCATAGAGTTGAGTCTGACCATGTAATAATAATAATAATAACAACATTAATACAAACACAAATCACAAGCAGGGGTTGACATTGAAAACAGAAAATTTTAAGTCATCAAAATAACAAAGAGGGAAGCAACTTCAGCATCGGCGTTTATTGCATCAAGTCTTGGGGAGAGAACCGTGGACTGACAAGGTCTAAGGAAGCAAAAGGCCGAAGGCATGTGATAGGGAAGGTCGCAATCGACCGAGGGCCGAACGGGGTACCCGAAAGATCCTCCTCCGCTGTCGGAGCGAGGAGAAAAACGAAGACAGTCAATACTGCTAGTTACGTTCGCACACCGACACCAAAGAAATTAGCAACTATTCAAGAAATTCCTAAAGCAAAAACATGCTCGGCCTAGATTTCAAATTGAGATGTCAAGAAAACGAGAAACATCTCCCCAAAATGATGCTGCAACATGCACCATCTCCCCTCCAAAAGCACACAGAAAAAGTCAAACCGTGCAAAACATTCGAGAAGTCGACCCCGACAAAGAACCGAACTGCCCCCTTCTCTTCTTCTTTGGCAGATCGAGACCCGATCACCCGAGAACGGGATTCGAACCACGATGGAGATGTTTTCGAAAGTTGTCAGAAGTCGACCAACTGCTGCTGAACATGTTAGCCGTCGAATGTGGGTCACGAGAAATGTCAATGAAAAAAAAGCGTGTGCCACCCACAGACACCAAGAAGAGAAAGGGTGACAGACCAAGCTGTTGAAAAGCCAAATAATATTTCCAAGCGAATGTAATAGCCGGATAATTTGTCAACGGCG
This sequence comes from Whitmania pigra, assembly GCA_021613335.1. Classification (NCBI taxonomy): domain Eukaryota; kingdom Metazoa; phylum Annelida; class Clitellata; order Hirudinida; family Haemopidae; genus Whitmania; species Whitmania pigra. The sequence goes on from JAJTWR010000481.1 coordinate 1,634,857, forward strand.
AAATAAGTTTCGGACGGTAGGACCGTCCGATCGAGCGCTAATTAATAATAATAATAAATGAGTTAATTAATTACATTGTTGTTTTCAAGGTTTAATAATAAAAGCTTCACACATCTCTCGGAGGCAGGCCGTAACGTTTGCCGTACCGAACGACCTCTCGAGAACACATCGACGACAGAAGGACGGCCCGAGTCCGGCCTCGTGTCGAGCAATAAATAAACTCAATAAACCCAATAAGAAAAAGACAAAAAAAAGAACTTGAGATGTCACATCAAGATTTCCTGCAAACGCAACGTCTTGCGCACCCTGACTCAGGGGTTCGAGAGATACTTAAGCAGGCTCGAATCGAGGCTCAGTGAAGTGCCTGGGCGTTCTTGGTTTTGGCGGAGGCGGGCGTAACTTTACCGGAAGGCTGAGGTTTCTGGTGCTGATCGCCATTCAGTTTGTTGGCCATGCCGTTGACGGTGCCCTGCCCATCCTGCTTCCCTGGCAGCTGGTTGTCGTCGACAGCTTCTTTGGGCTTGACGACGTCACCTGCCGTCTGAGAAGGCTGGTTCTGCTGCTTTCTGGTCTCTCCGGTTCCTTGCCCCGAATCTCCGGCCGCGGCATCCTCGTCGTCTGAGGCTGAGTGGGGCTGAGCATTGTTGTTTCCCTCGGACTGGTTCTTGCTCCTCAGTCTGTTCTTGCGCTTTTTGTTTTTCTTGAGGTTGTTGGCAGACGCTGCGCCCGGTCCGGACGGCTGAGCGCCTTTCTGCTGTCCCTCTGAAGATGAGCAGACGCTTTCTAAAGAATTTTAAATCGCTAAGTTTATGAAAAGCGGCAAATGATAAAACACAAGTCACTGCAAATGCAGACATCTACCTCTTTCGGGGCTGGCATTTTCGCTGGCGTCTCTTCTTCCGTCGAGCACTGTATCCTCCTCATCGTTGACTCTTTTCCTTGTCTCCATCATGCCACCTCGACCTCTGCTGTCTGCAACGAAGTTCAGTTCAGTTTGATAGAAATTTGCAACGACCGACGAGCTCATTCCGAAAAGAGCACCCACTTCCTCCGAAACGACCGCCGCGGCCTCTTCTCCCTCCCCTGAACCTCTGACCCTCTTCGTTCGAACCGGTCACGGTGTCCGACCAATCAACCGAAGCTCGTCTGTTACCCTGATCATCTGTGCGAGACAACAACAACAACGGTGATGGTTATGCAACAGAGTAATTAATTGATTAATTAGTCATTGCAACTTATCTCCGATAATAATTTCATGTAATGATGAATAGACACTTAAGCGATCGAGACCTGCAAACAAGTCCTTCATAGTGCATCAGCTTTCTTTGTTCCTTTTCCATAAGAAAATGAAGGACTCACCGTTTTGGCTAAAAGGTTGTCTTTCTGATGACCACCGGGCAGCTCCTCCCCTGGGAAATCTTCCCCTCCTTCCTCCTCTCCTGTCGTCGGCGTACATGGGCTGGGGACCTTCTTCGAACCTGATCAAAAGACAGCAATTATGATGACTATAAATACTAATGCTACGAATGCACATCATAAAATATTCCAAGGCTGACAGAGGCACAGCATGTAAAGGCTGAGAGCGAGCACTAAAATATCTTACAAATTTAAACGGTTAATTTGTAATGGAAAACAAAAACGCTTCGAGAAACGGCTCAACGAAAAGAATCAAATCAAATCAAATCGTCATCAGCTCTCGTAACAGCTCACCTGCGCTGTTTTTGGAAGTAGTATTGCGTGGGACCGCCCAGGCTTCTTAGTTCCTCATCTATCTGCTGCTTCTCAAGTCTCAATCTGTCAACTTCCTGCGAGCAATATTGGAAGTAAGCAAAAGATGACAACGTCGGGATCGCAAATAAGTCGACCCTTGGAAATTAACGAACGTTTAAACTGGTCTTAGGAATGTTTCAATAGACATCGTCAGTAAAACTAGGCTAACCTTCAAATGACTGATCTGATATTCCAGCAGCATTTTAGCATTCGCGATGCTCTCGGCAGTTCCGACGAAAATGAAATCGCTGTGTCCCTGCGATCAGATAAGAAACGAAAACATTTCAGCATCATTTGTCCAACGCTCATCTTCCAACGGGACGTAACATTAACAAATAAAATTTACTATTTTAAAAATGGTCACATTTCATTGTGTTGCCTAGGAGACATTTACTAAAACTTTAAATGCCATCGATGCAATCAACTTGGAGTGCGAGCAACGGTCACAGGTCAATGTCAGCAAGACGTCGTACCACTTGATCGTCTTCGGCGATGTCGTCCCCCTCGATGCCGTTAGACCCGGCAGCACCCTGCGGTTTTTGGCCCTCGACGTCCTCCTCGTCGTTGATCCTCACTCGGACGACTCCGGACTTGTTGACGATGTCCTGTATGCTGTGTCCATTCTTTCCGATCACTTTGGCTGCAAGGGACGAAAGAAGGAAGTCCTAAGGTTATGAGCATTAACGACAAGAGGAAGCGTTCGATTCGAATAATTCGAGCTTAATTATTTAAACGACACCTTCTTCCTTGTAATGTTAATCACAAAACTCAGGTGCAACAACGACCATTGGTCACATCGACCTGTCTCTCCTAAGCACGCCTCGAATGAGATAAATCGTAACTCGAGCACAACAGCCAAATCATCAAGAGAGACACTCACAAACAAGGCTTTTTGGCACAGGAACCTGTTCGACCACGTATTCCAGAAGACGTCTTGCTGACTTGACGGAGCATTCGGTCTATCAAACGGTAACGTATTATTATTATTATTATTATTATTATTATTAATAATATAATTTATTATTATTATCATCATGACTATTATTATAAATCAGTCCAAAACAACACCTACTCGCTCTCGATTATTGTCACCAACAAGAACTACCAAAGTAACTAACAAAGAACCATCATCAAGCATGCTAACATCATCACCATCAACAGCAGAGATGCTCCTAGGAACAAAACCGAAACGTCGAATCCATCCGCTTACCTCTCCGCTGACTCGGAAGGTGTTGGTTTCTTCGTCGATCTCGATGGACGTAACCCCCTCGATCTGCCTCGCCTGCGAGATGTTGCTGCCGTGCGCCCCGATGGCCAGACCCATGAGCTCCCTGTGGACCGTAAACTCTTCCTGGTAAGGGGCCTTGATGTTCATTCTGGTCGTCTGGAGAAACATTGCGACATTATCGGGTGGTCACGCGTCCTCGAACTGATTGCCACTGGCTGATTCGTAGAGAAGGAAGCATTCACTCACCTCTAACTTCCTCGAGATCTCTTCCGTCTTGAGGATGAGCTGGAGCTTCTGCCTCAGGTTCCTGAGGTGCATGTCGGAGAGCAGGTCGGCACGCTTTATGGCGGCCTCGCTGATCGACTGAAAAGTTCATTGTTTCGAATAATCACCTTAGAGTGCAACTCCAGTGTTCCATCCAACAATAACAAGATAAAAAGAAATGAAAAGAGATAATAAAAGAAATCCCTGAAATACACATTAGTAATAATAATAATAATAATAACATGCTGAATATTCATAAGCTAAGATTTAAAAACAAAATACAGCCCAGTGGTTGGTTTTCTTTCACCTGCCACAGCTTTAAGTAAACTTTGCATCTGAGCAAATGCACCAACCCTTAGAGGTTACTCAGGGCACAACCAATTAGCAGCCAGCTACCTAAAAAAAATACAACAAAGAGACAAAACCAGACTCACGATGACGATTAGCTGCCTCGTGCCGGGGTTGAACTGCATCACCTCGGCCCCGCAGGCCTTCTTGAGTTCGACGTGGCTTTGCTCGGACTTGCATCTGTCGAGGATAGAAAATCTGAATTGTGTGCAATTGTGAATATCCCAGCATCCTCTTATTGCTCGGAGGGTCCGATCGGTGCCGACGGAGATCATCAAATAATGAACTCAGTTTTGAAATTGAAATTTCATCGCAATGATGTCTAATATGTTAAACCAGGCATTTTAAAACCAGAGGTCAACATTCTAATCAAACTGACAAGAATAACAAGTTCCAAATATAAGTTAAGTTTTGATTCCTATAAGTCTTACTCAACCATACCAAACAGAATTGATAAACCATTGCAAAATCTACTAACATGTCAACCAAATCTTCAGGAATTTCGATGGCTAATCTGTGGATGGAGTTGGCAGCAAGGGCCGGGCTGTAAGTGAACGCAGTTTTGACATATCTCGCTCGTTTTAATCATTTTGATAATCAAATCGCATAACAATAAATCTATATACATTACACTAACACATTCAAATCCGTGAATCAAAGAAATGTAAGTCTCAAACTAAAAAAAAAAACTAACTTGGGATTTTTGCTTCTGACCCTATCGATGGGAACGATGTCAGTGTAGGTCGACTTGAATCCGATGTAGTCGACGACGGCAAATTCACCCTTCATCATCTTCACACGGGCCGGCCACCAACCCAGCTGGTCAGAATCTGACGCTTTCGTGTAGACCTACAAGAACAAGCAGTGAAGAAATAACAAAATTATTCATTTATTAGTTCTTATTTACTTGTGGTTCCTTTGACTGTGAGTCTAAGGTAATGAAATAAAATCTCAAAATGTTGTAACAGCTAGTAGTGGTGCTAGTACTTAAGAGAGTTCATATAATTAAAAACTTTCAACAAAATTCTGGAATTTAAAATTTGCTTATTGCCTCTTCATTGTCTTGCACAGTTTAAGGTTTTAAAACTAACAAATTATTCAATAATTCATACTTTCCGGAGAAGGATGTATTTAAACAGTGTTCCAATGCTTAAACAAAATCAATGCATTCAAAAGCTAAGGTAAATTATGCAAGAGACTGACAAATGCCAAAAGATGAAATTCTAACATTATTCTCAAAGCGATGATAGCTAGTGGCATTACCTCAACCTCTTCGCTCTCCTTGAAATCGTTTCTGTTGCACGGAACGGGAGGTAACCTGGCCTCAGCAAAAGAAAACACCTTCTCATCTTCAGAGCTGGAAAAATGTAACAAATACATTGGGAAATTGTAACGAATACGTTGGAAAATTGTAATGGATATATTGGAAAATTTTAATATAATGAAAAATTAATAATTTTAATTTTAAAATTTACATTAGACAGCCATTAAACGTGACGAGCAGCGCGAAAACAGTGCAAAAAAAAACTCACTTGTTCTCAAATACGACGCCTATCTTATCGTTATAGATGTTTTTAATGAAAGCCTGTAAATCAAACGAGATCGTTTACAAATTGCTAAAAATGCCCTCATTCTCATAGCCATACCTTATAATAGACACTATTTGAGCCCATTACTTCCACTCCTAGCATGTTATCCATGGTGTCTTCCTTGAGATATCAAATTCAAAGGGAAAGTTCGTGTAGGAAGCCGAATTTCAAAACGCGAAGGATATTTAAATCTTAAATCTATGATTTTCAAAAGCTCGAAGTACTTTATAATTGCGAACCGTGATAGAATATGGCGCTAACTGAAGCAAAAACTCATCTACACAAAGAAATTTTAGTCTATGGGATCGCAATTGCAACTGCACATTAATGACCGCTAGAACTATAAATAGAAATGATAAATCTAATCATCGAAAATATTACTAACAATAAAGCTTATGAATAATATACATTATTTTGTTAAAAAATTCAATTGAATTTTTAAAGCTTCACTTGTAGCAATTTTTACAAAGGTTTTAAATTTACTACTTCATTCCAATACTATCAACAAATAATTTCATTAAATTAATCGACATCATCATTTAAATTTTATTAATATTACTTTTGCATCATCTAGCAAATGCGGTTGTCGGAAACACTCTTATGAAGAACTCCTTCAAATAAAAACTCGGAACAAGACTTTAAATTTTAGATGAAAACGAAAATCAAATTTTACAAAAATTCAAGACGCGACTTTGTTGCATTATCTGCATACAAACAAATCATAAACAAAACATAATGATGAGGTATCACAATGGATGAATGCATAGACGAATGAATGAATGTATGTAAATATAGAATTGATCGCAAGCAAGGATCAGCAGATAAGCTTGTCCAAAATGCAATTACGCTAAATGACGTTACATCATCGTCATATTAACAACTCTTATAAATTAATTTATTAATGAATTAAAAATATAGATTAAAAATATTCGCAATATCTTAACTTAACTGACAATCTGTTTCATTTAAACAGTTTGTGTTTTAATTTTTTTTGCAAATGCTTGGTGCTGATGTTGACTATAAATAAAATAATTCGCATATTAGCTCATCCAGCACAATGGTCGGAAGAAAAATTGTGGAGTTGGAAGGACAGGACTCTACAGGTAAAATGTAGATGATCTAAAATAATAATAATAATAATAATAATAATAATAATAATAATAATAATAATAATAATAATAATAATAATAATAATAATAATAATAATAATAATAATAATAAGTAAAATATAATTTTGGTTAAATCGGATTGATTGTTATTATATATGTATTGCCAGGCACAAACAAAAAATGATTTTTTGTGAATTTTTATTTTTTCTTAAATCTTATTATTAAATTTTAAATAAAAAAAGTATTTTGTATGTTATACACTTCTAATCAATGAGATCTAGGACATTAAATGAACCACCGCTAAAGGTCAAAATCTCAATGAATTAAGTTAGTCATGGTCGATTCTGCTAAGCATTGTAATAGGTAAAATGTAGATGTTTTGTAATAATATTAATAATAGTTAAAATGATGCAGTAGATGTTTTGGACAAATCAGATTGATTTTGGCTTTAACAATTTGGTACCCAATGGGGTCTTATGGCATTAATATTTTTGAGAACATTGTGCTCGTGTTAGCAAGAATTACGTAATTAAATAATTTACAACTTTATAACCTAAATAATTTGAACTTACAAGCTTTAACATCGATTTAGAGGTTGAAGGGTTGAGCAATTTAAGTTCATCCATTCCATGTTAGCTTTAATGAGTTATCAAATTCAATAAGAAAGTTGTATTTGCATTTAACCCATTTTGTTTATGCCTTACGTATCCGGATTGGATAAAAATTTATATAACACCCCTACCCTGGTAGGGCACTCCACTTACGAGACACAAAACGACTGTTGTTGTTACCCCCTCATGCTACACATTCAAACAGCCTACTTTCCTATCGTATCGAAGCCGAATTTCAAAACGAATGTAATTAATGTATAATAATAATTACGAAGTAAACTTAAAATGCTGAAATACATTTCGAGCGACAGAATTTGGTCAAAGCAAATGAAATTTATTCAAACAATATTCAGTTATTTATCATATTTCATCCAATATTCCGACGGATTAAGGTTCTATTTTCTTCTCAAAAACTTTCGTCAATGTTATCGCGGGTGGTTGGCACATAACTGAAAAAGTTAAAGAATCAAATTATGTCCTCATTGGCAAAATAAAAATCAAAAGAAATCTTACCTGCTTTCTGATCTTTCGACCTAAAAATTTTGAAATCACTAATCCATGTAAGAGCGGCTGCAACACCGCAAAAAGCCCATTTGGAAATTCTTCCAAAATACTTTTCAACTCCAGCCTTGATCTTTGACGTATCAATGGCACGACTAGAAACCATTTTTCAGTTTCGAAAAATTAACTTGAATCCGAATTTGTTCTATTGCTTGCGGTCCGAATTACTTGATCACAAGTGAAAGATACTATGCAAATATTTTTTAAAATGACATCATTGATTTTGAACAATATACGCAAAATTTTAATGTTTTAATTTTAAAAATAAGTTTTAATTGAATGTGATTAAAACTTTAAAATTTATTTTTTTAAATAAAAATAAATAAAATGAACTATGGCGAACTATGGCTTAAAAAGTCCACAAAAGTTATTTAGGCCTCCAAAAACTTGCGAAGCCCCTAATGGCGGCCCAGAATCAAAATGTTCTTAGATTCGTATTTGCAAGACACTACAGCAACACTTATCGGCCAATTCGATTTATAAAGTTTTGTAATAATAAAGATATTTTAATATGGCAGTCCAGTTACTGACACAAGTTTGATAGTTACACTTTATTGCATGAAAAACATAATCTTTGCCATCGTTCTTGTAATGTAGGTTCAAGCATCAACTTGCGAAGACTGGATTGTTATATATATTTGTTATATACATATGTTTTGTCAACTACGCTATGTGGGGCGACTAGTGAGCTCTACTGTTGTGTGCAAGTTGTAAGTAGTAAACTGTAAGCGATGATCACTTATGCAGCAAGCTATAGCTATGATATAGACAATAAGCTGTGAGACAGTAAGCTGATTTATTAATAAAATTCAAAGCTGAGGTTAACAATCAAAGATACTGAATAGTAATTTTAGTCATAAAGATATCTTTCTGACCATTTAATTGTTGCACGGATGATGCGCCTGAGCTTAGCGTTCTCACGGTCAATTTTGCACTCAGCTCCGTCTGCTCCGTCTATTGTTAGCCAGTCCCAAGTGCGCTTACAGGCCAAGAAAAGGATTGCCGCTTTTGCCACGAACCAAACAGCATCCCCTTGAAGTTCTATTGCTACAAACACAATTAATAATAAACATTAACCTCATTAAAAGTAACAAAAAATAATTAATAAAACCTACCTGAAGCCGAGTCATCCAACAACTTCAAATGTTCGTTCTGAAATCATTGATTGCAATTACAGTTGCAAAAATAAAATTCAAACATATATTCGTTAAGTTTTAAAATTATAATTTTTATAATCACCTGATCTGCGGAGTAATTCCTGCTCTGTGCAACTGGCCTATTTGAAAGCACCTCGCAAAAATCCGGACCTTCCAAATGCAAAACGAAAAGCAGCCATTTCTTGTTATTTACAGATTTCACGACACTAACTTCAATTACATCCATCCATCGTAACGTCGTTTAAAACCAACTGTAATTGCTAATTAAAAATTTTTAAAATTTTTTCTTTTTTTTAAATAATGGTTTTTAAATGTTTTTTTCTTAGGTTCAATCAGCCGTTTTGGCAATAATATAGATATTAAAAAATAGCTTTAAAATTAAATCTGGAATTTAATTAAAGATATTTAATTTAGGTTTTAAGTGTTTAAGTGTTAAGCATTTTAACAATTGCTAAGTTTAAAAAGATGCAAATAGTTGAACCATCATTGAGAGACTAAGCATTAAAACCTGATTTTTTGAATTGTGATTAATGTCATTACGTATTATTAATCATATTATTATTAATAACATAAATAATATCAATCATAATATCATTAATATCATTAATATTAACATTAAACATTAAATTCCCTTTCAACAGCATTTTTGTCAAACCTTTAAATCGAATTGATGGAATTTCATGAATTGCAATTCATCTCAGTCTCAAATCTTACAACGGTTATGAAAACATTTGTAAAACGAATGTAAACAGTGTAATTAGGAAATGCATTTCAAAAGCTAAGACGATTTTAGAGCGACACTGTTTAGATGTAGACAAAGACTCAAAGAATAGAAATAATTGTGAAAATAACATGAAATTTATTCAAACAACAGGCAAGATTCAATTATTTAACTCTTTTCATCCAATATTCCGATGGATTAAGGTTCTATTTTCTTCTCAAAAACTTTCGTCACTTTTATCGCGGGTGGTTGGCAAATAACTGAAAAAGTTAAAGAATCAAATTATGTTCCCATTGGCAAAATAAAAATCAAAAGAAATCTTACCTGCTTTCTGATCTTTCGACCTAAAAATTTTAAAATCACTAATCCATGTAAGAACGGCTGCAACACCGCAAAAAGCCCATTTGGAAATTCCTCCAAAATACTTGAACTTTGACGAATCATTTGAAGGACTTGAATCCATTTTTGAGCTTCGAAAAATCAACTTGAGTACAAATTCGTACTATACCTTAAGGTCCAAATTGCACAAATGAGAGATATTTTTATATTAAAATATTAAAATATGGATTAAATATTAAAATATATATAATATATATAAATATATATATTAAAATATTAAAATAATTTTAAAATAATATTAAAATAATTTTTAAAATGACATCTACGTTTATAAACAATGTATGCAAAGTTTTTGTGCTTTAATTATAAAAATAAAATAAAACTCGTATTTGTAACTGTAGTTATTGGAAATTTAAAGGTTTTGTAAAGAATAATCTTGATTTTAGATTTAAACTTTAGTTTGTATATAAATGACAAATAATATTAGAAAATTTTTTAATTTAAATGAATTTTATTAAATTTTAAAATTTTAAAATTGCACTAAAAAAATTTTAAACCTTTTAATTGCTGATCACATTCCTATTTCCTTCACTTTCAAATGACGTCATCATTCGAGGGCTGAATCCAGCAGCGGAACACTTAGAGATGAACAGCTTTAGATCTATTTCTTCGGTTCTCAAAAATGTAGTCAGGACCAACAGGTTAATAGCCAGGTGCATGTCTTCATCTGCTAAAAATCTACAGTTGCTTGTAAGGCAATAATTTATTTCCGAATATTTTACTAATTGTTTATATTTATTTTACCACATTTTAGCATAAGTACCAGATGGATCTCCTGAAAGCCATGAGCAAAAGTACTTAAATATTACCCATAATTGTTGAATGAGTTTAAAATTTGCAATATAATAACTTTATTTGAATTAAGTCTAATCAAATAGAAGCACAAGATCGCTTCAACTTGGAGCAGCAGTTCTTGCAATTGGAATCGTCTATTATAACAGAGACGATTGGAATTCGTTCGTTCATGACCTATTTGTGGGTTAACCTTGATGCTTAATTTCTATTATACAGATATAAATTTATAATTTATCGTTTTTCAGGAATTGAAGAAAAAAGATTCGACGAAATGAGAATATAAATTGATAAATAAAAGCATTTTGTCATCGTTGAAACTGGTGATATGGTTCCAAAGTTATTCGTTATGCGTATCCTTTGCGTTCTTGCTGAATAATCGAATATGTTAAAATGATGCGGGGATGACCTAGCCTTTGCAGTAATATTGTTATAATAGACAAATTTAAATATATTTTAAATTTCCTGCTCCTATTGGTCTCCATAGAATTGTCTGCGACGAATTGTAGTAGCACCGCAACATACTCATCCATTTATTTTACATATATATATATATATACAATACAATTTTTATTTAATATATTAGTTATATATAAATATAATAAAAGCATATTAATATAATATATATTATAACTATTATTATATATACATGTATATGTATATAGTGCATCTTTATAATGTAGCAACAAATCCCATAAATTCTATTTTGAATGAGCGTAATGTAACTTCATGGTAGCAGCAACTATTATTATATATACATGTATATGTATATAGTGCATCTTTATAATGTAGCAACAAATCCCATAAATTCTATTTTGAATGAGCGTAATGTAACTTCATGGTAGCAGCAATAATTTTTGGCAACTGTACAACATATTTACTAGTCCAAGATACAACTCGAAACGACATTTTTTTTAAATCTGAGGTGCAAAAACATTTTTATTCAAAAACATTTTGACTGAATATTCAAATGTTCTTGCTCCATTTATCTTAGCTTCTGAAATGATATGAAACATTCAATCCTGATCCAGCAAGTACGCAAAATGCAATTTCAAGCATTATTCTTAGAAACTCAATCTTGATGTCCAGAATCTGTCGAATATAAATAAACCGTTCAAAATACTTTAAAGTCTAAAATATTTATCCAATCATATTCACTTTTGACCGGATTCTGTGATGCATCTTTCGGCTGGGATGATACTTTAGGAGGAGCCTGATGAGAAAACTGGAATGCTGATTGAGGATGAAGAGGTATCTGAGGAGCCTTTGAACGGGTAGCTTGTGTTGCTGTTTTAAGCTGAGGAGGAGAGTGAGGAGCATGGGGTGCTGCTTTCGGAAGGGCCTGACATGGAAACGGGAGTGCTGATTGAGGATGAAGAGGTATCTGAGGAAGAGCCTTTGGATGAGGAGCATGGGGAGCTTTTGGTGCTGTTTTATGCTGAGGAGGAGACTGAGGCTTGATATGGGTTTTTTCACTCTTCTTTCGCATTCGATAGTTCATTGTGCTTGAGGAACTAAAATTTCGACGAAACATGCCATTTTTGGCAGCGTTTAATACGAAAGCACACTTAATCATTTCCGATCGCACTAATTTAAAATGTTTCCGCCTGTGACGCACCTTTAACATATAGAAAAAACTATAATTCATACTTTAGAACAATTATTTTAACTTTTTTAAATGGTTTTCAAGTATATCAATAATGTAACTTAAAATGCAAAATAATGTTTAAATTGCTTCAAAATTATTTTATGTTAAAATATTCTATACTAATAATATTATTTTAAGAATAATTCTAGTTTGATTTACGATGATACTAGTAATTAGAATAAACAGATTAATTCATCAATTTTATTCGAATCCCCCAACGTTACGAATTTTCTTGGTAAACGTTCGGAACGTGAGACGTTGTGATACAATTTAAATATTAACTTTAGAATGCTTCACGCTATGTGCCTTAAAATTAATATTTTGACTTGTAAATTATAGCTTTATTACTTTCATGTTTATTGTAATGTTTCCTTATTTCGAGCCCTACTTTTAAGTCCTTCATCGGCTCATGGTAGCTCAACGTCAGCATCGCAATTATAACTAATCCTTTTTTTCTGCTTTTTGCTGAATTTGGATATGCACTGATGCAAGTCTGATGTCGCCTTTTTTTAACTTTGTTAGCAAATAAATATGTTGTTTTTTTAATTTTGTGCATTACGCGCATGATTAACCTGGAGTGGAAAGTTTTCGTTCGGCCAGCAAGTACTATAACGAATGATTATAGGGCCCGTTCATCATGTTGTATATTTCTAATTTGGTAATCAATTTTATTTCCCTACACCTTCTGTAGACGTTTTTTGATCGATTCCCTACTGCGAGCGTTTTTCAAAAACATTTATTCGAACACGACAAAAGGCTGGCATTTAAGCAGAGTTCATTCGTCATTAATCATGTCCTTCTACTTGATTTCTCATGTCATTCTCGTCCTCCTAAAAATAATTATTAATTAAATTCACACTCTTTAAAATACTTTACCTTCCTCGCATCTACTTATTCTTGTAAATCTTAGAAACATCTAGATCGTTCAGTCATTTGAAAACTTACCGAAAATAAGCCGTGTTTCTTTTAAAAAGGCTATCTTGCTACCGAGCTTAGCATGTTGTTGCTTTCAAAATAAATTTATGTCTGTTGTCGCAAAAGATTTCAAAGTAACAACTTAAAATTTTAGTTGGAAGACATTTATTTAATTCAGTCACTTGCTAACTCACCAAGAATGCGCTATTTTCCTTATTCAATGCCTGTCATCAAGCAGTAAACTCAAAATTTGAAAAACTGAGTGAAAAATGTGGATAAAATAAACACTTACTTTTATTGCGTTTAGCTTATCACAAAACATTCCCTGTTGTTGCAAAAAAATTTAAAAAAAACATGTAGTTTTAGTTAGAAGAAATTTTGTTGAACACTTACATGCATCTCGTGGTTTTCATCTTGCAAAGCCTAAAATATTGATTAATATATGTATTCTATTTATTTATTTTAAAAAAATCCGTGGAATCTAACCTCAATTCTAGCAGTTTTAAGAATTTTTAGCCTTTTCTTGGCATCGTATTCTGCATTGTTTTTGCACTTTCGAAGCATCCTGACAGCTGAGGAACTAACATTCCTAAAAAACATGACATTCCTGACAGCGTCTAAAGAGAACAAGCACCTATTCATTTCTGATCGTAATGTTTGACAAAGTTTTCGCCTTTGGAGTAACTTTAGCATCGATAACAAACTATAAATCGTATTTTTAAAATAAATATTTTACATATTTTTTACAATGCTTTATTTTCCTCGATTATTTAAATAGTTAAATAATTAGTTATTCAAAAGTTAAATTTGCATTGCTTTTAAAATATTTTAAGTTGAAAATATTTGTATTATGAAGGTCTTGCTTCAAGCTTAATTCTTTACTGAATTAAGGTACTAATGGTAGAACAAGTATCTTATGGTTTTGTGATTGTCCCCATCTGAGGGAGGAATCTTGAAGTATACCTTAAATTATTTAAAATAGCAATAGTACAGTAGAACCCGGTTATGTCGCTAGAATAATCTAATAGAGGAATAGTAGAGTTTATTTTCAAATTCAGCTGAGGAACTAACATTCCTAACGACCCAGGGGTAACCAAGTCAATATACTTATACGGCAATCATTCAGAGGCGCGCTTTTGTTTGCGAAAGCAAGTGTCTGGGCCATGTTGCCTCCGGATTGAAACTGTTAAAAATGTAAACTTACTTTCAGATCCACGTCGCTTGTAACTGGTTGAAAACAGGTTTCTGCTCCTGATCGAAATAAGAGGCTTTAGGATCTTTCCCACAATTGCGGAATTAAGGACTGCTAGAGACATGTTTGATTCTTCACCACGAAAAATTTTTTTTTGGCTATATTAAGCATTCTCGCAATTAATATGCCACAAAAACAAAAGAAGCAGCATTTTACAACATGCTATAAAATATATAAAAACATAATATAATATATTGTAAATATATTGCACTATATATATATATTCTGCATATATATAATTTCTTTACAAGCTAGTTAACAAAATAATTTAGTCATTCCTCTTGGATGCCCTACTTAGCCCCGATACTCTCCTACTTAACAATACCCTCGGCCACCCACAGATTTAAACTGCTTCAAATATTAGTAGTTAACGAATTAGCATAACAAATTTACCGACGACAATCAGCACAGCACTTTATTTAACCAAAGCACGACGATTGAGAACGCTTCATTTAGCGACATGATTTACAAATTCAAGATATCGAATCAAGACGGACTGAACAGAAAAAATCTTTCGCCGTAAGAAAAAAAAATTCAAATTATTTGAAGAAAGGAAGGTGAAAAATCGAACTTTGATTACAAAAGAAAGCCAAGACAGAAGTAGTTGAAAGTTGATGGGACTGCATCGTACGATGTTTATCTACAAGTACAATGAGATGGCGAGACAGCAGCCGAGGAACAACCGCAGACCCAGCTGTTCGGACTTTTGCCGTCTGCCCTCCTGGGACAAAAGATCTTGTTGGCTAAAGCCCCACCTTCTGACAAATAACCATCCGACAAAAAGATTCAATAAAATCAATGACGACCGCACCGAGTGACAGTCAGAATTAAAAATGCTTCGCAAGATTCCAATTATATAATTCCAATCGGACTAGATAGAACCTTCAGTGCCTTATAGTCTTGACTCAAAGATTGACAAGAAACACTTTATAAACTCAGAACGGCAGGCAGCACACGACCAGAAACTGCACACATCACCGACATTAGCGCACACAAAGAATGGTGGTGGGAAAACTTTAAGCAAGCGCGACTGGATTGCGTAAACTTCGGAAACCAAAATCGCTGAAGCACTATAGAGACGATAAAATGAAATTCAAATAATAATAATAAAAATAATAAACTCGTTACATTATTTTCAGACAATGAGTCCATTTATTTTACATATGTATATATATACAATACAATTTTTATTTAATATATTAATTATATATAAATATAATAAAAGCCTAATTATATATTAATATAATATATATTATAACTATTATTATATATACATGTATATGTATATAGTGCATCTTTATAATGTAGCAACAAATCCCATAAATGCTATTTTGAATGAGGGTAATTTAATTTCATGGTAGCAGCAATAATTGTTGGCAACTGTACAACATATTTACTAGTCCAAGATACAACTCGAAACGACATTTTTTTAAATCTGAGGTGCAAAAACATTTTTATTCAAAAACATTTTGACTGAATATTCAAATGTTCTTGCTCCAATTAGCTTATTTATTTATGATATGAAACATTCAATCCTGATCCAGCAAGTACGCAAAATGCAACTTCAAGCATTATTCTTAGAAACTCAATCTTGGTGTCCAGAATCTGTCGAATATAAATAAACCGTTCAAAATACTTTAAAGTCTAAAATATTTATCCAATCATATTCACTTTTGACCGGATTCTGTGCTGCATCTTTCGGCAGGGATGATACTTTAGGAGGAGCCTGATGAGAAAACTGGGGTGCTGATTGAGGATGAAGAGGTATCTGAGGAGCCTTTGAACGGGTAGCTTGTGTTGCTGTTTTAAGCTGAGGAGGAGAGTGAGGAGCATGGGGTGCTGCTTTCGGAAGGGCCTGACATGGAAACGGGAGTGCTGATTGAGGATGAAGAGGTATCTGAGGAAGAACCTTTGGATGAGGAGCATGGGGAGCTTTTGGTGCTGTTTTATGCTGAGGAGGAGAATGAGGCTTGATATTGGTTTTTTCACTCTTCTTTCGCATTCGAAAGTTCATTGTTTTTGAGGAACTAAAATTTCGACGAAGCATGCCATTTTTGGCAGCGTTTAATACGAAGTCACACTTAATCATTTCCGATCGCACCAATTTAAAATGTTTCCGCCTATGACGCACCTTTAACATAGAGAAAAAACTATAATTCATACTTTAGAACAATTATTTTAACTATTTCAAATTGTTTTCTAGTATATCTCTGGAAATATCAGAAAAGTTCCACATGAAACCTTACTTCTGAAAAAGCTTTACAAAATCAAACTCAAATATTGGCGCGAGTGGAAATCTAGTCCTGATCTTCAAAGAAAAATCAAATATACTAAGTTTTCAGAAAAATGCAGCAACCAACTTGCGGCATATCGGGCCAAGAAGGAAATGAATCTCATTAGCAAGAATAATTTAGGCAGCTTCTACAGATATGTTAATAACAAGCTGTTTTGTCACTCATCGATTGAGAAATAACAAAACAGGATGGAAGTATGACTTCAAATTCATTGGAAATAGCTGACACATTCAACACCTATTTCTCTAGCGTTTTTACAGCTGATGATGGAACTACATACGACCTCACTCGACGTTCTACCAAAATCTTGGATACAGTCCTAATCACTCATGATGCTGTCTTACAGACTTTGATACAGCTGGAACGTTCTTGCTCACAAGGCCCCGACCACATTCCTAATATTTTGTTAAAAAGCTGTGCTTTTAGTTTGTCATACCCACTCCATCATATCTTTAATCTCTCCCTTAATAGCGGACTTATACCCACAATCTGGAAAACAGCTCATGTCATTCCCATTCACAAGAAAGGTCCAACATCTAGCCCCTCAAACTACAGACCAATCTCATTGACATGTACCTGATGTCGAGTCCTGGAGAAAATAATTAACAAAACGATTCTACATCATTTAATTTCTCTGGACTTAATATCTCCTCAACAACATGGATTCAGATCATTAAAATCGACCACCACAAATTTGCTGGAGTGTGTTTATGACTGGACCACTTCACAGCAACAACATCAGCAAACAGATGTAATCTACTTTGACTTTCAAAAAGCCTTTGATTCTGTATCTCATCCGAAATTACTGAACAAAATTAAATCGTATGGTATTACTGGAAACTTGTATCAGTGGCTTTCCGATTTTCTGTATCAAAGAAAACATGTCCTCATAAATGGCTCAATATCCAGTTCGATTGACGTAACAAGTGGTGTGCCACAGGGAAGTGTTTTGGGCCCTACTTTGTTTCTAATCTACATCAATGACATAGTTGACTCCCTACCTAAGGATATCACAATTAAACTATTTGCCGATGATATTAAACTTTACAAATCTCTGCCAATGGAAGATTCTGATCTTCAGAGAGGCATCGACTCACTCACTACATGGAGCAGGAAATGGCAGCTAAACCTAGCCAAGGAAAAATGCTTTAATTGCTCAATTAAAACCAGTTCCAGGAATAGACCCTGCCACAACAATACTGCATCGACGATATCCTGCTCACCCCTGTTGATCAAACCAGAGATCTTGGTGTCATCATAGACTCTGACTTAAAATTCCGGCTTCACATTGACAACATCACACACAAAGCTGCAGTCCGTTCAAGACTGATTCTCAAATCATTCACCTCCAGGGACAAGAATCTTCTCACCAAAGCTTTCTGCGTATATGTCAGACCAATCCTAGAGTACAGCAGTCAGGTCTGGAACCCTCACCATAAATACCTGATCGAGAACATTGAAAACATCCAAAAGAAATTTACCAAGGCCATCCCTGCTGTCGGACAGCTGAAGTACCAGGACCGGCTCAAGGCTCTGCAACTTAATAGCTGACCTCTGCTTATTATACAGGATCATCAATAATTTAACATCAACTCACCTTAAAAACCATATTCATTTTGCAAGCTACTCATCCACTAGAGGTCATCAATTTAAACTAAGGTCATATTTTTGTGCAATAGACAACACCAAATATTTTTTCACAAATCGAATTATTAACATTTGGAATAAAATACCTAATAGCTTAGTTTCAGCTAGCACCTATAGTCGCTTCACCTCCCTTCTCAATGAATATGACTTGTCTCCTTTTCTCGTTTACTACTGATTGAACCTCTCGTTAATTTTCATCATTGCTTTGCTGTTTGATAGTGGGCAGGTAAGAGGCTTCGGTCCTCTACCCACTTAATAAAAAAAAAAAAAAATAAATAAATATCAATAATGTAACTTAAAATGCAAAATAATGTTTAAATTACTTCAAAATTATTTTATGTTAAAATATTCTATACTAATAATATTATTTTAAGAATAATTTTAGTTTGATTTACGATGATACTAGTAATTAGAATAAACAGATTAATTCATCAATTTTATTCGAATCCCCCAACGTTACGAATTTTCTTGGTAAACGTTCGGAACGTGAGACGTTGTGATACAATTTAAATATTAACTTTAGAATGCTTCACGCTATGTGCCTTAAAATTAATATTTTGACTTGTAAATTATAGCTTTATTACTTTCATGTTTATTGTAATGTTTCCTTATTTCGAGCCCTACTTTTAAGTCCTTCATCGGCTCATGGTAGCTCAACGTCAGCATCGCAATTATAACTAATCCTTTTTTTCTGCTTTTTGCTGAATTTGGATATGCACTGATGCAAGTCTGATGTCGCCTTTTTTTAACTTTGTTAGCAAATAAATATGTTGTTTTTTTAATTTTGTGCATTACGCGCATGATTAACCTGGAGTGGAAAGTTTTCGTTCGGCCAGCAAGTACTATAACGAATGATTATAGGGCCCGTTCATCATGTTGTATATTTCTAATTTGGTAATCAATTTTATTTCCCTACACCTTCTGTAGACGTTTTTTGATCGATTCCCTACTGCGAGCGTTTTTCAAAAACATTTATTCGAACACGACAAAAGGCTGGCATTTAAGCAGAGTTCATTCGTCATTAATCATGTCCTTCTACTTGATTTCTCATGTCATTCTCGTCCTCCTAAAAATAATTATTAATTAAATTCACACTCTTTAAAATACTTTACCTTCCTCGCATCTACTTCTTCTTGTAAATCTTAGAAACATCTAGATCGTTCAGTCATTTGAAAACTTACCGAAAATAAGCCGTGTTTCTTTTTAAAAGGCTATCTTGCTACCGAGCTTAGCATGTTGTTGCTTTCAAAATAAATTTATGTCTGTTGTCGCAAAAGATTTCAAAGTAACAACTTAAAATTTTAGTTGGAAGACATTTATTTAATTCAGTCACTTGCTAACTCACCAAGAATGCGCTATTTTCCTTATTCAATGCCTGTCATCAAGCAGTAAACTCAAAATTTGAAAAACTGAGTGAAAAATGTGGATAAAATAAACACTTACTTTTATTGCGTTTAGCTTATCACAAAACATTCCCTGTTGTTGCAAAAAAATTTAAAAAAAACATGTAGTTTTAGTTAGAAGAAATTTTGTTGAAGACTTACATCCATCTCGCGGTTTTCCTTTTGCAAAGCCTAAAATATTGATTGATATATGTATTCTATTTATTTCAAAAGAGTCCGTGGAATCTAACCTCAATTCTAGCAGTTTTAAGAATTTTTAGCCTTTTCTTAATAATACGATAACTTTGTGTAGAAGGCTTGGCATCGGATTCTGCATTGTTTTTGCACTTTCGAAGCATCCTGACAGCTGAGGAACTAACATTCCTAAAAAACATGACATTCCTGACAGCGTCTAAAGAGAACAAGCACCTATTCATTTCTGATCGTAATGGTTGACAAAGTTTTTGCCTTTGGAGTAACTTTAGCATCGATAAGAAACTATAAATCGTATTTTTAAAATAAATATTTTACATATTTTTTACAATGCTTTATTTTCCTCGATTATCAAAATAGTTAAATAATTAGTTATTCAAAAGTTAAATTTGCATTGCTTTTAAAATATTTTAAGTTGAAAATATTTGTATTATGAAGGTCTTACTTCAAGCTTAATTCTTTACTGAATTAAGATGCTAATGGTAGAACAAATACCTTATGGTTTTGTGATTGTTCCCATCTGAGGGAGGAATCTTGAAGTATACCTTAAATTATTTAAAATAGCAATAGTACAGTAGAACCCGGTTATGTCGCTAGAATAATCGAATAGAGGAATAGTGGAGTTTATTTTCAAATTCTTAATTCATTGCTTGCCAGGAATTAAAATTTATCGACGAAGTGATAAAATAGGTTCAAATAAAATGGATTTTATTTAATAATGCAATTCCTCTGCCTTCGCGCATATACATTCATTGGGGGATCTGCAAAATTGAAGGAAAAGGGTTTCACAACCTGTTCTTCATTAACGATTATTAATGTAATAATTTCATCCAAATATAATTAATTTAAGATAATTAAGAAAAAATCCTAAATGCCTATGGTTCAATGATCTTTTCCTCCATGTCTGATTCTTTTTGGCGCACTAGGCGAATACTAAAATTGGGCAATTGCAACACGTAATGGTCAAACGTAAATGTGTTAGGTAATATTAAAAGATCAAATGGACTCACAAATAGTTCTTAACGTATGGATTTGCACGCATGGTGTACACAGTCCAAATCATTTTAGTTATGCAACGGACTTTAATCAAATAAATAAATAAATAAATAAACACATGGTGTACACAGTCAATGCGAAAACAACTCTCTTATCCTCCATGTAGGCATTGACTTTGCCAAGAAAAATTTAGAAATCTGGATATCCTTGTTTTAATAAAAATTATTGCATTAACTTATTAAAAATCATAATTATTACATTAAAATATTTTTAAATTTATTTGTTACCCCAGTCTTGACTGCCTTCCTATAAGATAGGAAATAAATTTAATTTTATAATTACAAAAACAGATGAGAGCAAATTAAGAAGTTTGCATAAATAATATATATTATGTAATTTATTTAGAGCTGACAAATTAATTTAATTTATTAAAACTGTTTTAAATTTCACCTTCTTTTTTGATTCGTGTGAGTGGCTTTGTTTATCCTAATAATTTAAATGTTGACTTTTAATTTATTTAAGTAGAAATATTATTACGTTGACAGAGCATAATATTTTCAACATTAAGATAATTAGGTGATATTAATGCGAATTACTAGATTTATTTATTTTTGTAATTACTTCCATTAATATTAATAATATTTAATAAATTTTACATCTGTTGATGACCCATGGTGATTCATTTTGTCTCTTTTCGTTGCAAATTCTGATTCCAAGCTCTTAGTTGTGGCAGCTATTTTAAAATAAATTCGAAATTTTGATTTAAAAAAAGCTAAATTATAAACCAGAAACAAATGCAGCAATTCTTAATGGCATTCCTTGGGTGACCCGTCATAACAGCCCGGCGACAGAATAGCCCCTACAAAACAGCCCCGTCAAAATAGCCCGGCGTCAAAATAGCTCAAGACAAAACAGCCCCGACAAAACCGCCCCGACAAAACAGCCCCGTCGAAACAGCCCGGCGTCAAAATAGCCCAAGACAAAATAGCCCCGTCAAAATGGCCCCGTCAAAATAGCCCCGACAAAATAGCCCGGCGACAAAATAGCCCAGGACAAAACAACCCGGCGACAAAATAGCCCGGCGAAAAAATAGCCCCGTCATTATAGCCCCACGATAACTCCATGTCAAAGTATTTTAAAAAAATGTTGTGAAACTGAATCAAAATTTAATTCGAAATTAGTGGCTTGAATGCTTTGACCGTTTTGAGTATTGTTTGTTGTTATTATTGTTCTCCAGAAGTTTAATTTGCATAGTCTTGCTTATTCGTATATATTATTGTATTTATATTATTTGTATCTGGCTTACAAATTTGTGTTGACATTATCCTCATCACAAGTTGCTTGTGAGAGGTCGTTTTCATCAAGATCATTCATGCTGATGTCTTGTGAGAAAGACTCTTTTCCAAGAATCAATAACAATGAAATCATTGATGTTTTAGCATCTACCAGTGAAACGATAAAAAGCTGTTATAATAGTTAATAGTGAATAGAAATTTTATACTCTAGTATTTCTTATGTTTAAGTTGATCAAACTAGGAGTTAAATAAAATTTCCCGGGCCGGTTTTTTAAGCCAGTCCGACCCTGGAGACAGGGCTGTTTTGACGGGGCTGTTTTGTCGGGGCTATTTTGTCGCCGGGCTATTTTGTCGCCGGGTTGTTTTGTCCTGGGCTATTTTGTCGCCGGGCGGTTTTGTCGGGGCTATTTTGACGGGGCCATTTTTACGGGATTTTTCCGTCCTGGGCTATTTTGACGCCGGGCTGTTTCGACGGGGCCGTTTTGTCGGGGCGGTTTTGTCGGGGCTGTTTTGTCTTGAGCTATTTTGACGCCGGGCTATTTTGACGGGGCTGTTTTGTCGGGGCTATTCTGTCGCCGGGCTGTTATGACGGGGTGCCCATTCCTTGACTTATTTGACGAATCAACGGGACGCGAAATATTTAAAACAAACGGCTTCAGTTAATATTGATGATAAAAATAATAAAAATATTATTTATTTATATAACGACCCAGGGGTAACCAAGTCAATATACTTATACGGCAATCATTCAGAGGCGCGCTTTTGTTTGCGAAAGCAAGTGTCTGGGCCATGTTACCTCCGGATTGAAACTGTTAAAAATGTAAACTTACTTTCAGATCCACGTCGCTTGTAACTGGTTGAAAACAGGTTTCTGCTCCTGATCGAAATAAGAGGCTTTAGGATCTTTCCCACAATTGCGGAATTAAGGACTGCTAGAGACATGTTTGATTCTTCACCACTAAAAATTTTTTGTTGGCTATATTAAGCATTCTCGCAATTAATATGCCACAAAAACAAAAGAAGCAGCATTTTACAACATGCTATAAAATATATAAAAACATAATATAATATATTGTAAATATATTGCACTATATATATATATTCTGTATATATATAATTTCTTTACAAGCTAGTTAACAAAATAATTTAGTCATTCCTCTTGGATGCCCTACTTAGCCCCGATACTCTCCTACTTAACAATACCCTCGGCCACCCACAGATTTAAACTGCTGCAAATATTAGTAGTTAACGAATTAGCATAACAAATTTACCGACGACAATCAGCACAGCACTTTATTTAACCAAAGCACGACGATTGAGAACGCTTCATTTAGCGACATGATTTACAAATTCAAGATATCGAATCAAGACGGACTGAACAGAAAAAATCTTTCGCCGTAAGAAAAAAAAATTCAAATTATTTGAAGAAAGGAAGGTGAAAAATCGAACTTTGATTACAAAAGAAAGCCAAGACAGAAGTAGTTGAAAGTTGATGGGACTGCATCGTACGATGTTTATCTACAAGTACAATGAGATGGCGAGACAGCAGCCGAGGAACAACCGCAGACCCAGCTGTTCGGACTTTTGCCGTCTGCCCTCCTGGGACAAAAGATCTTGTTGGCTAAAGCCCCACCTTCTGACAAATAACCATCCGACAAAAAGATTCAATAAAATCAATGACGACCGCACCGAGTGACAGTCAGAATTAAAAATGCTTCGCAAGATTCCAATTATATAATTCCAATCGGACTAGATAGAACCTTCAGTGCCTTGTTGTCTTGACTCAAAGATTGACAAGAAACACTTTATAAACTCAGAACGGCAGGCAGCACACGACCAGAAACTGCACACATCACCGACATTAGCGCACACAAAGAATGGTGGTGGGAAAACTTTAAGCAAGCGCGACTGGATTTCGTAAACTTCGGAAACCAAAATCGCTGAAGCACTATAGAGACGATAAAATGAAATTCAAATAATAATAATAATAACAATTATAATAAACTCGTTACATTATTTTCAGACAATGAGTTAAGTAAAGTTTCAGATTGCATAGAAACAGCAGGAGCAATTGGCATCAAAGGTTCAAGATATTTATCCAAATCATGACATTCTTCCATCCAAGTGACCAGAGCAAAGACGTCCATTTGCAATTTTACTCTAAAAGAACCACAAGAACACTTCGGCAGGCACCAAAGCATCTTTTCCGAGAAGATGGAAAATCCACTTCCTTCAATGAAATGTCAATCAAACTTTGTGAGACGTGCCATTTCTAATCATCAGAATGTTTACAGTCAACAATTTCGACCAGAGCTGAGGACTCGCAAAATCAAACGAAAAGAAAAGATGAGAAGGAAATATGTTTCTAAATATTTAAAAAAGAAAGAATTAAACAGATAAAAAGATTTAAACGGAAAACATTAAAAAAAGATTGAAACGGAAAACCTCAGAAAGTGCACAAAGATGAATGATTAAATTCATTTTTTAAGTGTGACTTTCATGTGCAGACTTTAATATGATTATTATTATTATATTAAAATATATAATTTTAATAATTAAAATAATATAATAACAATAATAATATAATAATTATTATTATATTAAAATAATTATTACTATAAAATAATATAATAACAATAATAATAATATAATAATTATCATTATATTAAAATAATTATTATTATAATTATATATTATAAACATAATAATAAATAGTCACAAAATAATTATTATTATAATTATATATTATAAACATAATAATAATAATTATTATTATTTTAATATAATTAATAATTATTATATTTATATATATTTATATTAATTATATTAAAATAATAATAATCATATAATAATTATTATATTTATATATATTTATATTAATTATATTAAAATAATAATAATATAATAATTATTATTATTATTATATTAATTAATAATAATATAATAATTATTATTATTATATTAATTATATTAAAATAATTATTATTATTATATTAAAATAATTATTACTATTCAATAATAAATATATATTATTATTATATTAATTGATATTAATAACATTATTATTTATTATTATTATCAAAACAGAAAGCACGAGAATCTCCAAAGCGTTGCAGCCGAGGTTAACGTTGCACATTTAAAATATAAAAATATAAGTTCAAACCAGAATTAATAAATTATTATACTATCGGAATTATTTAAAGTGTTTCATACCAGCCGTATTATAAATATTCTTACATTCTAAATTATGCAGAAAGTGCAGACAAAAAATAGAAATGACAAAAAAGTATAAAAATTACCTCACCAAAGCATATTAATAAATTCTCAAAAAAAAATCTATAGATAGAAGTGTCATAATATCTCTATTGTATCTGCAATTTGTGTTCGACCAAAAAAAAGTTGTCGCCTAGGACGCTTGACGAGGTCATCGATTAGCACGATATTTTGCAATTGTACTTATTTAGCAGCAAATAAATGTGCCAAATCAACCGTGCACACAAATCAATATTCATGCAAATTAATATATTACAAACTTTCAAATACTCTGCCCGGGAATAATATGTCTATGGTCGATGGCAGAGGCTATTTCACAAAAGTTGATTAATTGACCAATGAAAACATTAACTTAATAATAGTAGTAATAATAGTAATATTGTTAAAATTAAAATGATTAATAATAACAATAATGCTATTATTACCAGCAACAATGGAAATGACTAAAGTTACCGAGGGCATCGCATAACAAGCAGTATAACAATTGTGCCGGTTATTGCAGACGCCTTTGACATGACGTCGACCTTTTCAAAGTATTACGATAGAGATATTATTCACTTCCGTGCACAAAGTTAGGTAGCCTAAGCAAGCACATCTCGGGAGACAGAACATCCACGACTTCCGATGAAACTTCGAGACATTATCGCAAAGACGGATCGACGGCTCATCCTACTCGGTGACAAAACTTCAATGACACGACATCCAAATTCTTCACCGATCGACTTAAACCGCTGACGACGCCGGCCGAAGATTCAGAGGACGCTCGAAGGGAGCTTTTCGAAGGCCTCTCCGTGATTCGAGGCCTGGTTGTTGTAGCTGGAGTTGGAGGGGGTGTTGCTCGGCCTCCTCCTGGGCAGGGTCGGACCCTCGGAAGAACCGTACATCCTCAGCAGCTCCGTGCAGGCCACGCTGCCGGCACTCCGGGCGTAAAACAGCGGATTGTAACCCTCGTGATCGATCAGATTGGCATTTGCCCCATGCTGCATATAATAATAATAACAACAATAAAAACAATAATAATAATAATAATAATAATAATAATAATAATAATAATAATAGTAATAATACTATAGTAATAATAATACTAAAAACATGGTTGGAAGTCAAAAACTATCAAAAGCAGCAGACGTTAACAGACCCAAAGAAGAAGTTGAATGAGTACGAGATTGGCAAGGGCAGCAGCAATGTGCAGTGCCCTCCTGGTATCAGTGATGCTGTAAGGAGTGTTGACCTGCTCTGGACTGCAGTAGGCCAGCACAAGGATGGTGTTGTGGACGTCCTGTCTTGCTATGGCATCAATCAGTTGCTGAAAGGCACGGTTTTAAGGACAATAATTAACAGCTAGTCAATTAAAGTGATAATGGTAAGAGATGCTGATAATAATATTATTATTAATTAATTAACAAATACGAATTAATCAATGAATATTATTTAATTAACGAATATGAATTAATTAACATATATTAATTAATTTTCAAAAATATTTAATTAACGAACAATGATTAATTAACTTTCACTAATTAATTAACGAATACTGATTAATAACTGAAACTAATTAAAAGACGACAGACCTGTGGTAGGGGAACGTCCATGTAGGGTGGATGGGCGAGGAATTCCTTCGTCCCGTACTTCGAACGAATCCATTTTTCCTTCTCCTCCCTTCAAAACAAAGGTCAAAGGGTTTAAAGAACATCTAATTGCTAATATTCATCAATTACTTTCACAATAATAATTATTATTATCTAATAATGCATAATGAGGACATTTAGTGTGTGTAATTAAAAATTACTTTTGTTTTTAGTTTGCTAGATTATTATGTAATTTTTCCAATAATAATATGACATATTAATTTACAGTTGTAATAAAAAGAACAAAAGCTATTCATAGCTACCAAACAAGTAACCAAATGGCCCACGAAATTTTTACCTGTTTGAAAATGGGTCGGGTTTGGATCGCCCCTTGAGATTGGCTTCCCAAATGCTGTTCGCGACCTGGTTGCCGATCGAGGTCATGACGAGGACTAGATTATTCCTAGTAATATTATTAATATTAAATAACATTATTAAGTAATATTAAATTGTGATTAACAATTAATGTATATATATAATTAATATCTTAATATTATAATAATATTACCAAATTATTCATGGGTGACAAAAAACAAACAAAGATATACTTTTGTCTTGAAACAAAAGCGGTTGATAATTGCAGATGAACTGAGGATAATTGAGGCTAATTGTCACTAAACAATTACAATACCCAGTGGAATCAAAACAGGAGAATGAGTGTTAAAAGGTTAAACTAACGGCCACTCGTCCAAGTCGAGAGATCGCACCCTGGAGAGGTGCGTGCCGAGGTTCCTGTGGATTCCCGAGCACTCGATGCAAATCAGTGTGCCCAGGTTCAGACTCGCCCAGTCAGGATCTGCAAAGGATTGTTGATGACGATCATGATAGCAACGATGATGATTTTGATAGCGATGATGATGATGATAGTGATGATGATGATTGTGATAGCAACGGTGATGATGATGATAGTGATGATGACGGAGGCAAAGAAAATGCTGGGAATGAGCGCAGCACCAGAACAAGAACGAAATCTTACTCGGAGCATCGCAGTCGGCACACTTGTTGTTCCCCTTGACGCACCTTATCCTCTGTATGAAGGACTTGTCATTCGTCGTCGATATTCCACCCTTCAAAAGTACAATTCAGTGACTAATGCAACTAAATTCAAAACCATTCGACGTTGAATTAACCATCAAAAAACAAGCAAATGTCTTTAAACGATCGCATTCTGTTTTAAATGAGGTGCATTTTTCGTTAGTTTAACAAAGCATTTATTTTATTGCATTTGTGGTAACAAAATATATACCCGAACATAATATAATTTACAATGAGCATCCATCACAAATTGGTGATTCCAATAATATCTTCACCCATCATTACCGTCATCGACATCATCATCATCACCATCACCATCATCATCGACATCATCATCGACATCATCATCATCATCATCATCATCATCGACACCAAAAGCACATTAAAAACTTCAAACCCTGGACTTGTCGCTCATGTTTGACTGCAAGCAGGAAAATATTTGTTGTTCAATGGCCATCACCCAGTCATCTCTCTCCTGAATTATTTGAAAATTATAATCATTAATAGTTGCTCTGCAATAGTTGCTGTTGCCAGGACTTTGAACAACAACAACAACAGCAGCAGCAACGACAACAGGAACTTTGAGCCCCTAAGCTCAGCACCCATAGGCTTCGAAGTTATGACAATTTGTAAATGGAGAAGAAAGGAAGATTGTTATTGTAACATTATTTATCAATATTGCTGGCCTAATTGTGCTGTAATTATATTGTTACAAGTTGTAATATACTAGCTGAACACCGAATGTCAGAACATTGGAAGACAAAAACCTCGATGCTTTGCGCTTGGAAGTGCCACGACGTGTTGTCCAATGAAACGAGGGTGAACTCTGCCATCTCAGCATCTGCAGAAGTTTTCACCATCATCGTCGTCGTCAGCATCATCATCACCATCGTCATCATCAAAGTGATCACTCACCTTCATGACCCTGTGTGCCCTTGGGACGTTTCGTCTTCTTCTTGTTGTTGGGCAGTTCGATGGGGCTCTTGTTGACGTTGTTGTTGATGATGCTCGTCGCCGTCGAACTGACAGAGGTCAGAGGTGAAGCGGAAGACGACGAAGAAGAGGGAAGAATGCCAAAGCCGGGGTCGAAAGCTGCGAGGGTTCGAGATTTTGTCGAGATGAAAATATCAACGGTATCAAAACCGATCGATCGTCAAACGGCTCAATGACCCTTGAACCCTGGGCTTCGTTTTAAGCTCAAGAATAAGCCGTGCAAACATCTCGAGATGCATTGGCATTAGCATTACAGACGACATTAAGAACTGATCGAAACGAGGAGGTACTTCACGTCAACAATCAATCATCGTATGCAAACAAAATGCAACCTTTGATTTCAATTAGTCATGATTAGTGATAATGAAAGTGGCTCCTTAATTTATTGGCTCATAAATATGTATAAGCAACAAAAGGCAGCAGCATTCACATTCATTCAAAGCGACATTCCTTCACAATGACATTCATTCACAATGACATTAATTCACAACAACACCAATTCACAACAACTCTAATTCACAACAACACCAATTCACAACAACTCTAATTCACAACAACACCAATTCACAACAACACCAATTCACAACGCATTGACCTCAATTCCATTCATTCGTTCAATTAAGGTAATGCAAGACCCACCTGCCCCTCCATCTTGGACGAACTGTTCTCTTGGCTGCTCAGCGCCTGGCAAAGACGCGTTTAGAAAACTTTAATAAAACATTTATAAATGAAACAATGAAACAATGAAAAGAGTTATGTAATCTAAATTTGTTTTGATATTTTTTAATCATTGCCTACAAGTAATTAAATAGTTAAAAAAATTAATCAAGTAATACAAATATAATCTAACTACACTACATAACTTTGTATTTATTCTGATTTTATTAATTTATATTTGCTGATAGGTAAAATTGGGATAAACACACGTGTTGCCTCGAATGCGACATGTGGATCACGAGGCTAAGATGAAATTAGCATTTGCAAAAAATATTGCGAAGATAAATTTTGACGATTTTCCCCATCCAGTCAATCATTGCAGCAGAGCAGACGAGTCTCACCTTTCGGCCTGTGTCCGGGTATCTTCACGGTCGTCCTCAGTAGATTGATCTCCTTACCTTTTACATTTTCCATGTAGTCCTGCAGGAGTAAAATAACTAATTTATTAATTATTATGACTACGACTACAATAGTTATTGCATTGATTGTTATTAATGAGGATCATATTAATATTCATTAGACATAATAAATTTTAAAAACAACAACAACAATAATAATTATTATTAATAATTAATAATAATAATAATAATAATAATTAATATTAATATTAATATTAAATGATAGAATATTAATATTAATATTAATTAATAATTAATAATAATAATAATAATAATAATTAATAATAATAATAATAATATAATAATAATAATAATAATATAATAATAATAATAATAATAATAATAATAATAATAATAATGAAAAACATTACATGCAGACTGGGATGGTAGGTGAGTCTGCCGTCGTCCAGGAGGGTGACGTACTTTTTCTTCCACTCCTTCAGTGGCTTGCTGCTCTTCTTTGACAGGATGCCCTGTTCATTAAGATGGTAATGGTGATGATGATGATGATGATCATGGTGGTAGAGTTGTTATGGCAACTGATTAATCAAGATGACGGTGATGTGGATGGTGATAGTGACAAAATGTAATAACAGTAACAATAACAATGATAGAAATCATAAAAATAATATTCATAATAATAATTTATTATAGTATTATTATTATTAATTATTAGCAATGGAAATAGTTAAATCCACCTGCTTGATGGGTATAGTTCTGCCACTTCCAAGCTCACTGTTCTTTGTCTTTACCTTTTCTTCATCCCTCTGTTGGAATATACGAAATATACAAAATATACAAAATATATGTTGACAAACAAGTGCTACGATGATGATGTTTTTATAATAACAACAACAACTGATGCTTCAATAACAGTACAATGATAATATAACGACTAATCAAAAGCAAATGTAAAACCAATAACAGATTCTTGTCACTAACAATAATTAATGAGTAAAGATTAAAATTAACAATATTAATAGCAGAAGCTCAATATAAAAGGTCAAATAAAAAACCAATAACAACTTAGGAACCAATCATAATTAGAAAATGGATCATGATGGTGATGATGATGAGTCATGGCATGATGATATGGCATGATGGTA
The DNA here is from genome assembly GCA_021613335.1 of Whitmania pigra. Taxonomy (NCBI): domain Eukaryota; kingdom Metazoa; phylum Annelida; class Clitellata; order Hirudinida; family Haemopidae; genus Whitmania; species Whitmania pigra. The sequence goes on from JAJTWR010000481.1 coordinate 1,666,198, forward strand.
ACAACAACTTAAAGGCATAAGGCAGTGGTCAAAACGGTTTACCGTGTCAACCAGGAGTTGAATGGTGGATCCATCTTTCTCCGACCCCGTCGAGTCAGCGGAGCACGACAAGGAATGGAGGTCCTTGCTTCTCGAGTCGTCAAACTGATGAGGAGATTGAGCTCATCGAATGATCATTGATTTTAAAAATCATCGACGTGGTCATTATCGACGTAAATGTCACTTATAAATAAATTTCACTCGTGACACAAAACCACGCTTTCACGAGGTAATCAAAAGATGGGCCGGAAATTCCCGACTTGAGCCTAATTACGACTCGACGCAGAAACAAATAATTCTTCGAACGAAAATGGATGTCATTTGATGCAGAAATGCAAAATGCATGAATGTGATTATTTAATTGGAAAGCAAAAATAACTATAATCGGTTAAAAAGTCGGTAAAAATCAAAGTCTGCATTTTGAGAAAACATTTTTCACCAAAAAAACTCACCCTAAAAAATTAAATTAACTCAACAATAGCTAATGAAATGACATTACATTACCACCCAACAAGAATTTTGAAATAAATATTATTAACAGTAAAATGCAATTATAATTGGTTAGCATGTGCCATTCAAAAAATAACGTGTAAACTGCAATGGTAAACTGACTCAATAATAACTAACCAAACCTAATTACATCATTAAAAAATCAATAACATCTGTGAATTCCAAACAAGACTACAAAGCAACAAGACATCAAGACAACTCACTGAAACAGTAGAGAATGGCGTGGAAGTCATGAGGCCGCTTCCAGATCCGGAACTTGACTGACTGTGAGAGTCGTACGACTGCTTCGATGAGAGTTGGTGAGGTTGTTGTTGTTGATGTTGTTGGTGGTAATAAGCTCGAGCTGGTAATATCGGATTAGTTTGTATCTGAGGTGGAGGAAGGAACATTGAGGAAACTGTAGATGCAGATGCCCTGGACTGGAGTATCTTCTGACAAGCTGGTTGATTGAAAGCAAATTTGACTTACATTCAAAAATGGTCCAAATCAAAAATCAAAAATAATTTGAAGCATTTTTCAACTAATTAACTAACCAAGCAGGTTCTACCTGTTGTTTACAAAATTTAAAATGGAAATTTCCTAACAACATTTAAATGTAAGTTCAATAATACTCAATTTCAAACGTAAACATCATTTTAACAAGCAAAGAAATAAAACTAAGCCATCCATAATGAACCTCACTTGGAAGTGAGGCAAGGACAAAATTGGTAAAAAAAAAACAAAAACCAACCATCCTGGAAAACCCTCTCCACGTTGAGCCCGTACGTGGCACAAGTCTCGTAGTAGGCACACCTCTTGAGATCCGAGGCAAGCTTTCGAGCCCTGGCATCGTCGATTATCCTCGGGTTGCTCTCGCTGATGGCGTCCTGGGTTCCCACTAGGATGATGGGTATGTCGTACGGGGTGGCAGTGGCATGGTAGTGGTGAGCCATCTTGGCGAAGTAACTGTAGATGGCGTTGAAGCTGAGTTCGTTTTCCAGACTGAAGACGAAGACGACCGCGTCGACCCATTGGGTGAACTGGCGTGGAAAAGTTTAATCTTACGATGGAATTACAATTTCGTTCTGATTTGTTCGATCAAGACTCGTTTTAAAAAGCATTTGTTATAATTTAAAAATCAAGAATAGACATTTAAAAAGTTAGGAGTAAATAATTTTGAAGGTAGAAAAATTGAATGTGCTCCACTAATTTATTACATCAAAAATCAGTTAATACAAGGTTTCGAAACCTGAAGCTCTGGCAGTCCACCTTCATCTCTGACCAACAGCAAATAGCTTTGTCCATCAATAACAACTTCCTTTTTAAATCGGCCTCCTGGGACCAAAATAAGAAAAAAACAAAATGTCTCAGACACCATGCAGTCTGTTGACGTGCAAATTAAATGATAAAGTGTTAAAATATAAACATCACACCTTCTGGAGACTCCTCCTGCAGATAAGTCCCAGTCAAATACCTGTGCACTAAGGCTGACTTGCCACTGTTTACTGTCCCCAATATACCCTGAGAAATTAGAAAACTTTATTCAGTTCACAGAGTTGGAAATTATCACGATGCCATGACAAATCAATTAACCAGTTTTAAATCTGGCACAGCTCTGCTCAGCGTCCACTCCTGGCTGTTTACAAAAGAATCTAGAAGAAATTAACAGAGCATAAGATGCAACGCAAACTCTTTAACAGACGAAGCTAGCCCAGTTAAATGCGTTTATGTATAATTAAATCAAAACACACTTAATACAAAGTCACCTTCAATGCAAATGACATGTTCTCTGATCTGTTGCTGTACCAGAAGATCTGGTATCGCTTCTATGAGATCATAAATAGCGTAAATGCTTGGATGGACACTCTCAAACCTTTGGATCTCTTGCCTTATTGCGTGTGAATTTGTTTGGAACTGATGATTTTGAATTATTCTTGAATTCATATTAGTGCCTTTCGCTAGAAATCATCCAGACATCGCAAAAGCAACCAAAGATGCCCCCAACTACCTAATTACCATGAAGAAAACATCCAATATGGCAAAGTTAATATGGAAAAAAATGAGATTAGACTACTGGAAAAAATTTAACTTATCATATTAACCTGATCTATTATTGTAAAAGTAGAATATTTTACGAGTTTAATAAGTTTTTTTATTTCTAAACTTAAGAAACACCATGCAACCTGCGGACTCAGTTACCTTTTTTTTAAATAAAATTAATGCAATAGTTGATAATAACCAACAAAAAATTAAATTTTGCAATTCACCCCCACTATACTTTTACTCGAATTTACCGTAAATCAAAACATCGAAAGATGTCACGAGATTAAAGCCGAGCCAAACTGTTGAACTGAAACTTTTATTCCTGAATTCACATTTTTGTGTGTAAACTTACATTTTACATCTCGAACTCCCACTACAAGTGGCCAAATATGTCAAATGCAAATACTTTTCAGATAGCTTGGCGTCACCATATGCATTCAACCTTGTCAACGACAACCACAAGAATTAAATGAACAAACGCACAGATAAAGCTGCCTTACTCCGTGACATTAAAAATCAACAAATTGTTTTTTGAACAGGCTCGTGACTTGATAAACCAAAAGATAGAGAAGGGTAGAAAACGTTACGTTAGAATGAGGAAACACGTTAAAATAACCAAAGTTAGCTACACCGACAAACTCAAAGAAATTTAAATAAAGTGTTTAAATTAATTTCTCTACTAGGCATTGCAAATATTTTGTAATTGTAGCCGTATAAATTAAAAGGTTATAGAAACAAAATCAAAGATGGTCAATGTAGTCGTTAGCCAACAAAACACAAAAACTAGAGCAGGTGGTTCACTCTCGACAGCCGAATTTGCTACCAAAGGCAAGAGATCAATACTTTGATTCAAAATGTCCAAACCAACTGACTTCTGTCCAACTTCAACAAACCAATTAGGATAATAAGGCTAATCTTTCAACCAAACCGATAAGCACGTTACAAATGGATAGCACGAGATCAGACGATCAAATACCACTGGAGTCACTTAAGCTGGCCATCGTCGGACGCTTTCTATTGGGCAGTGCCTCCGGCACCCTCCTCCCTCGTTCTGGGGGCGGTCGAAGTCTGCGACTCGGCCATGAACTGCTCAAAGGCCGAGGCAGTTTCGTCGTCCATCTTCTCGTCCCCGATCCAGTACTGGTCGCTCAAACTGGAAACATTTGCAAGGTGAAATCATCATATTCTTCTATTGAAAGAAAATGTTCATTGCACAGGTCAATGAATGGTAATTAACTAATTAAATGATTCTAATTTTAACATTAAACCCGCTGAACTCAAGCAATTAATCACTAACCATTGGTCTTCTTCCATCAGGTTGGCCATATCCCTCTCGTCCGACGACAAAGAATGGTTGTTGTAGATTTCATTGTCCGTCTGCAAGGAAAATATTAAAGTCTAGTAAACTTTAAGATCGACAAAGAAACAAGAAGAAGCGAATACCACAATAACAACATGATTCCAGTTGAGAAAAAATAATTTCGTAAAAAAAATAAATTAAGAGAAAAGGAAGGTTCGAAAATGTAAGTCACCATGTCTCCGATAGATGTTTCATCGAGAGGGTAATCAATGCTGTCCCCCGCACCGGAAGACATCGGTGGGTCATTGCTCCTCTGACCCCAGCTGTTCATCCTCTGGTTGATGACCGACTGCAGGAGACATATCACGTTCCTGGAATAGGTGATGATAACAATTGTTAGAAACAATTGACCTCTAGTAAGTGCACACTATTATTATTATTATCATAATTATTATTATTACTACTATCATTATTATTATATTTATGGTTCCTATCGCTACGAATCAATCCCAATCTGAAGAAGGGAAGAAACCACTCACTGAGATAAACCGTCCGACTTGGTAAGAGCCTCGATCTTGCAGAAAATGTCGTCAAGGTTTGCCAGATTTTCCTCCAGTACTGCTCCTGTCAGCTGTATTCGTGGCCAAGGAAGGAAACCAGATTAAACCAGAAATTATTTTACGATTTAGATTGGCTGTACTTGAGAAGAAATTTCTTAACATAACATTCAATAAATGAAACAAGTTTGTTAGTTTGTCTATTATTATTGATATTTAAGAACATTTGAAACTCATTTCAGAAATCCAAAAGCGAGAAGACATTTCAATCAATTCTTATAAGCGGATAACGATCATCAAATGATTGCTAGCAAGTCGTTACCATCATATCAGTATCATGGTCACGTCGCCTCAGATGATAATGATAGATACAAGAATATCCTTCTCACCTTTAACACTTGGACACAGCAAAGCAAAGCTTCCTTTGATTTATTTTCGAGCAACAACACGAGGAGCCGACTGATCTGCTCGGGTAGTTGAACGATGACCTCACTTGAGTTAATCTCCTGTTGGAAAATAATAATAATAATAATAGTAATAAATATAATAATAAACAGTCATAATGATAATCTGTCATCAGACTTTGCCTAGAAAATATTTGGCAATTGTGCGAACACTAGCAAATGAAACAAGAAAGAGATGATCCTAAAACGTGTCAACATTTCAAATTAGTTCTGATGATTAGCTGAATTTTAAAAAGGACTCCAAAAACATAAACTTTTGATTTGATTGCATAAGCATCAACCAAATGCATCTGCCATAGAGCATGGTAGTTATAAGTTATAAGCATAAGTTATCATGAAATGTCAATGGGAGGGGCACTCTATACTGTAAAAATGGCTACCCCGAGAAACACGCACGACGCAGGAACACACCTTTGTATGAGAAAACTTCAGAACAACTCACCTTGATGTTGAGCAGGAGCTCCCCGGCAAAGAGGGCATACCCCATCACGTGAGGAAGGGGTAAATGGCCAGATGACAGGATGGACTGGTATTCTTTCTCACACCTACCATTATTGAGAGAAATAAATGCATAAATATCATAAAATTAGTAATTTTTTCACTAAAATAATTTAAAATAAAAAATGTCCAACATAACATAACATAACAGTGTTTGGTCTGATGATGTGCCATGTATGGAATCCACGCATGCTTAACTTAACTGACCATATTCAGGAAATTTTCGAACGCATATAACTTATTGTAATTGCAATAATTAGTGAGAATTTAACTGGAATAAAGTGGAAATAGCTTATAAAAAAATCAATAATCCCTAACTAAATGCCCCTTGAAAAATGTACTACAAGCTACAGTACAGACAACTATGGATGTGGTATATGCAGGTTCAGAGCTGATGCAGAGGAAGTTGAAGAAGACACAGAAACTTTAATAACTCATTGGCTCCATCAACATACCTCAGCGACAAATATGAAAATTGACCAGATCAACAACACCAACAAAGTCAATGTACGTTCGACAACACAAACAGCAACAATAACAAATACCTGGCCAGCAGTTCCCTTTGAAAATGTTGGAATGCAGGTTCAGGGCTGATGCAGAGGTAGTTGCACATCCGAGCTCCGGTATACCTGAAGTTCACCTCGTAGACACACTGGAATGTAATAATAATAATAAGTTTATTTATAAGTGCCAAAAGCATCAGCATCATGGAGAGAGTTCATTTTGTAATGAGCAGATGAAATCAAATTGGTTCCATTACTTTTACTCCAAAAAGTGAACAATAGTAATTAATTACTGTTTAAAATACTAAACAAACAAATTAAACTAAAATCAAATGTGATCATTATCACGTATAATAATGGCAGCTCAGCGATGCAAATACCTGTCCAAATATTTCCTCTACGAGAGGCTGAAGAGAGCAACGCCTGTCAGACAAAGGGGCGGCCAGTTTCTGTGCCAGCAGAGGCATGGCATGCTCGAAGCGACCAGGATCGATGGTCAAAAGATGAATGGACGTCCTCAGCTCGTCGAGGGCTTCCTCCTCTCCGTCTTTCCACTTTTCCGACTCCTCTTGTTGCTCGTGAATCACGGGCGGAGCCTGCGGAAATGGAAAAAGGAAGACTTCAAGTTGCTTGACTTAGGGAATGCAAGGCTGTTGTTTGTATGGTTATGGCAGTTATGACAAACGATAAAAATTTTGTCAGTAAAAGGTACAAATTTCCTATCAGGCCCTGTAATTAGTAACTTGATAATAGTTTATTGAATTGCTTACAAAAAGTAATCCAACATTTTATATAATCACCAACCATGTATTGGAAAAAGTTTTTTGGATGAAAGACTGGTGCATGTGGCGACAAGGCTTTTGACTTTCCAATGTTTGAACCAACAGCTCCAGCTGAAGCTAGGCTGGGTACAAATGAAGTGGCTGCAATGGATATTGCACTCTGCTCTTTTTTGCCCTTTCCTCTATCTTAATTAATAGTTACTGTTATAAGCTTCAAATCCATAAATCAGTGATTGAGCTATAAATACGTTAATAAAAAAGCAATAAAACGTCGTTAGTAATTTCATAGACTCCCTTAATTTTACCTTCCTCTACTCTGTTGTAGCCAGACTTTGATGTTCCACCGTCCATGATTCAACGGAGAATGGATGGAATGGGTAACAAAACTACTGCGGATGTTAATTTATGGATCTTTTATGAATTAAGCGCAACAACGAATAATTGTTGCGGAGGTATCGGTTGTTTGAATGTGCGCCCTACCACGCCATTCTCGCTATCTCTTTGTACAACTGAATCAGTTAAATTTCAAAACAAATAACATTGTTGATTTTGGTGCTTAAGCATAATAACTTTATAAAAAAATTAAAATATCTAAAATTGAATTTATTTTTCGTACTTTTTGAAACTTCCTACCTAATGATAGTAGAATATCTTCTTGTTTTTAATGCCCACGAGTCAAGTTTTTTATTTTAAATATTTTTTAGAAAAAAATGTACTAACTGAATTTTTGCTCTGTTGTATTTTTAAAGTTTGCATTTTGAATTCATTAATCAGAATTCTACCATTACTAAATAATAATTAACTATTGTTTGCGTTTTGTTTTACATAAAATATTACATCTAAAATTTTGCTTTAATCACGACAAGCTCAGAAAATTATTCATCTTAAAGGCTTCGAGATCGAATCTAAAAGTTAACCTTGTAGAAATAGTATTCACAGCCATGTCCGTAACATTAATTCCGTGATTAAGAATATCAGAAACAATTAATTAAATAATAGAGCCCAGTAGATAGTGGTGGGCTTAGCAGTAGCTTGATTGCTTGCCGAAAACATGTTTTGGAATGGTTTAATGCTTATAAGCTATACATTGTATTGGAAGTCATGGAAAACCATGCATGGTTTATTACTCGGTCAGTTTTTAATTCAGGGATAACTTGGAGATGTAGATCCTACAGATACTTTGAGGCAGATCAGTGCCAGTTTTGTTATTCTTGAATCAGCTCATCTCGTATTGCAGAAACAATAAACAATGAATGGGGTTCAATTTTATGAGCATAAAAAAATAAAAAGTTGTACTATTAAGCAATTTAGTGATTTAGTGCAAGAGCATCTGCGTCATATCTTGATCGTAACCTCTAAATGAGTTTCTTAAAGTCAGTTGTGAACAGTAAAAAAGGATTAGAATATTTTAATCGATTTATGGAGGAATATCCTGAAACTTTTCAAAATGATGACATTTAATGTGTGCTCATGCAATTACAACTTGTTATTGCAGATGTCCACTACTCCAGCTGATGTCAACCTGGAAAAGGAAAAAACAAAGCCAGAACTAACAATCAGTGACAGCAAAATGGTCAGTCTTTCAATATCGACAGTTCAAATATTATCCATTCCTATATTTACTATTGCACCATTTGTACTTGTTACTCTGCTCAAAAGGATTAGATACATTTTTGCTTACCTAGTGTGCATTAAGTTTTTGAAGTTAAATTGATTACTGATTTAATGTTAATTTGTCTTAATTTGATTACTTAATTTGTAGACCTCCCTGTCCTCTGATTAAGTCAAAGAAGAAGAACACAGCAGGCAGCCACCTCTAGGTTAAAACACTGGACACAGGAAGGGGCTACTAATGGACGGCCGACCCCAAACCACCTCCAAAGGTTCGTCGAGTTCGGAAAACTGATTCGAGAGACGAGCAAGCGTGGCCGGTCGAGATTTTAAGGACGGCGGCCAAAATGCGAGGACGATGATGAGCAGTTGAAAATAAATCACGAAGAGAAAACAATTCGAATCTCCCGAGGAATTCTTGTAATAATAAAATCAGATGCTTAACTACCTGATATTAATGAGCACAATGTGCAGGTATTTGTTAAAATGTTTCGTTATTTTACTGTTCATCAGTCTGAATGTTGAGAAATAAAAACTCAAAGATGACACATTTCAAAAGCATATTTCATCTTCAATCTTTGGTTCTTTCGATCCTCAAATTAGTAACTTCAAATGCCGACACAGGAAATCAGCCTGAAATTGTTATTTTGAGGAACACGCAGCAAAAGAAAAATTCTAGAATAATATTAAAATTCAATTAATGTCAGCAATTCAAACGAAACGATTCTGAAATTCGACAATGATGGTTAATAAATTGTGGATAAACGGTAAATATTATTTATGTATATAAATATTATATATAAATAATAAATATTAATAGATATTAATAGAAATTTATATGTATAAATATTACATATAAATAATAAATAAATAGTGAATAAACGGTGGATAATAAAATGCTGACATCCGATTGGCCAAATTCGTTTCAACATAAAAAAAAACAAACTAAATTGCCCCTGAAAAAGAACTGGCAAAGTAGGGCACGCACGGGTTCTACACAAATCAAATTCACAAAACCCGTGTGCAGAACTAATTCCGGGTATCGTGTGGAGTTCCCATTCTCCGCGGCATGTTATGAAACTGATACACTGAAGATCAGTTATGAGTTATTAGGGAGCAGATGTAAAAATCTGGTATTAGCAAGATTTACATAATTTATGTAATGCTAATAACGCAATTAATTATTTAGAGTCATAATAACCAGTGCCAGATTTAGGCTTGGTGGTGATGTAAAAAGAAATTTGTTTCGTTTTCGGGGGGAGAGGGCAATAGGGCTACGGGTCTGCACCATCACATTTTAAGGGGGCCTCAGCTTTGGCAAATCCAGCATCATGCTTTGATAATGACAACAAATAACAATGATAGGAAACTACAGTTTAGATGCAGTACTAGACATCGATGGCATTTGTAAATTAAAATTAAATGAACGACTAATTTAATTTTTTCCTCAATTAATTCAACCATGAATTAATGACGTAACTTTAATTGAAAAATTATTACGGCGCCACATAAATGAAATACAATTACGACGAGTTCACCTCATCGACCTCTTGATTGAACTTATGGAATTCCCGGTCACGTGACACTTGATTCCTCCAGCGGAAGTAAATAAGTGAAAAAAGACAATTTCTGTCGCTTTCCACGAACTGGATGATGATGGAAAAGTTTGTAAGGCGTGACTTTGAAATCCAATCTCCTTTAATTCACTGGTGATACTGCTACTGGTGCTACTGATGATGATGATGATGAGGAGGATGAGTATTAAGAAGATTGTGATGATGGTGACGATGACAAATGAAAATGATAACGATGATGATGACAATGATGATGATGACGACGATGATGATGATGATGAGGATAGAGTCGATATCGTTGTTTATTGATTTATTTATCGCCGTTGTTCTGATATTTACAATCTATAAAAATTTTATAATAAAATTATCCACAAATATCGCGTCTAACTAATGGCAAGGTTGGTCACACATGTCCCAAGGTCGAACGTAACATCCATCAACAAGTTTCAAATTACAATCATCGTCATCATCACCATAATCATCGTCATCGTCATGGTCGTCATCGTCGTCATGGTCATGGTCGTCATCGTCGTCATGGTCATGGCCGTCGTCGTCATAGTCGTCAACGTCATCGTCATCAACATCATAATTACCACCATCAAAACGACCAAGCTCTTTATTCCACTGGTATTCATAAACTTATTGTAGTTTAGTGGGTAATAAAAAATAATTATTTCTAAAAGCGGTCGACAAAGTTCGTGGAACTTTGTTCAACGAGCGTGAAAAGCGAGTTCACCTGCTGGAAAGTGTCACGTGATCTCCTACTCAATGGGTATGAGGAGGTGGAATGGGTGGGTTCCGTGAAGGTTATGATGATGATGATGATGATATTGATGTTGATTGTAATATACAATTAAATTACAACGGATCTCCTTAATATGTATGATTTAATTACTATTAATAATTTACATTCAGATCGAAGCAAAGATTTGAAAAAGCGAACCGGATACGATACGGTCCGTTGGAAATCTGATTGAAGTGTTTCCGCAGAACCAACTGAGCGATAATACCTCCAGTCGTGTTAAATTGACGTTCGATAAACGGCGAACGTAAACAGTGCAAGTTATATTATCGCTCATTGATGACGTAATAGCGACGTGATGACGTCAGGGCTGTTCGGTTAGGAATGTTTGATTCTTTGCTCGACGGGTTGATTTTATTTCTTTGTTGATTGGTTGATTGTGAAGATTGCTGTTAGTTTTTTTTCTTATAGTTTATAAAGAAATAATAATTCGATAATGTTGGTTGCATGCTTGAAATGCGTATACCTGTTAATGTAAATAATGATTAATTAATACAAAATAGTGGTTTAAAAATAAATTTAATAATAAATGCAAAAACACGTAATGATAATGCGAGCAATAATTAGGATAAAAATGGATGAATGAATGAATGGATGGGTGGATGGTTGCATGTACGGATGGATAGACGGATTGATGGATGAATAAATGGATGGATGGATGGGTGGATGAATGGGTTGATGGATAGAAGAACGAAAACAACAACAAAGTTGGGGTTTGTCTCAGAGACCTCTTATCGACTGCTAAGGTCAGGAAAAAGTCACATACATCATGCTCGAAGCGAGGCTATCTTAGGTGACATCCATAGGATAATCAATTACGCAATATTGACCAATATTTTTTACGTTATTATTATTATTATTATTATTATTATTATTATTATTATTATTATTATTATTATTATTATTATTATTATTATTATTATTATTATTATTATTATTATTATTATTATATTATTATTATTATTATTATTATTATTATTATTATTATTATTATTATTATTATTATTATTATTATTATTATTATTATTATTATTATTATTATTATTTATTATTATTATATTATTATTATTATTATTATATTATTATTATTATTATTATTATTATTATTATTATTATTATATTTTTATATATAAAAATTATATTTTTGAACTTCAATTTTAGGCACAGGGTGTGCCCAAGGGGGATAGGATAATAAATTACGTGGTAGAACCATTAAAAAGTTCACAAGTTATTCTTATTTATAATTATCATAGAATTTTTGGTATTTATATTTATTTTTATATTTACATATATGTATTTTCAACATTTAAGTTTCACTTTTGAAATATTCACAACAAGACTCAAGGTAAGAAGTACTTCGCTTCTCAGGAAATTACCAAATTACTTTGACATTGATGACAACAGAGGTGAGATATTATCGACCAGGATAACTAAACTGAATTACTCAGGAAATGTTCCTCATTTGGTCACAAAAATACATTTAAAGATAACAATGATATATGTAAAGATATACAAAGATGCATTTAAAGATATATTTAAAGATATACAAAGATGTATTTAATAATATACAAAGATGTATTTAATAATATACAAAGATACACTTAGAGTTATACAATGATGCATTCAAAATGCTTACAAAAGATATATTATTATTTAAAAGTACATAAAGATACCACGAAATATTTGAAGATCCAGACAGATTTTAAATGACAGTTGACGTCTCATGGTACGTCTTCGTAGTACTCCTTAGTACGTCTGGTTGTGCCTCGTTTCTATGGAAACACAAAAACACAAAACTCCGAATGTATTTTCCATAACCTCGTTTCTCCATCAGGGCGTATTTTGTTTTCATTCTTTCTCTTTCTGTTTTATCTTCTTCATCTTTCTTCTCTCTACAGACCGTCCATCCATCCATCCGTCCATCCGTCCATCCGTCCATCCGTCCAACCGTCCATCCGTCCATCCGTCCAACCGTCCATCCGTCCATCCGTCCATCCGTCCATCCGTCCCTCCGTCCATCCGTCCCTCCGTCCATCCGTCCATCCGTCCATCCGTCCATCCGTCCATGTTGTGAATGGGTTGACTTGAGGAGGTATTGGCGTGTGCCGATTGGTCGACTGTTGCTATGGAAACATAGCAGAGTCATACAAAAGGATGATGGTATTGCAGGACCGAAAATGATGATGACAATAAGACATACTGATGATAAAGCTGATGGCGATGAGGAGATGATGATGATGATGATGATGATGATAATGATGATGATGATTATGATGGTGATTGTGATGACGATGACGAAAACAACAATGACGATGTTGATTATGACGACGATTGTGATGACGATTATCGTGACGATAATGGCGATTATGACGACGATGACGATGACGAAGGTGATGATGGTAATGGATGATAACATGAATGATGGTGGTTTGGATATTCTTCCAGTATCGGCGGAGTATGATGGATATCCATCAATGCGTGTCGATAAATGGAAAACAAAACGCACCCTCCTCGCGGACAATCGATGCGTCTCCCGCCATTTTTGACCCAGAAACAATTTGGAAGAGCAGATGCAATTGGATAAATTTTTGGCGCGCATGAATTCTTGTCTGCTTATGAGATTGCTGCTGTCGATATTCTTTGTATGAATTTGTATCTTGTACCTTGTATGCTTTCATTTCTGTTGTGTTTTATTTGTTTGTAAATTGTTTATGCATTGTTTTGTATAACTTATTAGTGTTATTATATTAAGCTAGTGAATTATACAATGTTTTGTATAAATTATTAGTATTATTATATTAAGCTAGTGTATTATGCACTGTCTTGCATAACTTATTAGTATTATTATAATAATCAAGTGTATTATACATTGTTCTGCATAACCTATTAGTATTATTATATTAAGCTAGTGTATTCGGTTCAAAATGATGGTTTTATCCGATTCTTGAATATTCATGTAGAATTATATTATTAAATTGTAGAGTTAGAGACAGAAATACCATAGCAAGCTCCCCACTGCCATTCGCCATTGTACTACAAAGATATACAAAGATATACAAAGATATACAAAGATACAATGACGTAACGGAGCGACAGACAAACAGAGAAAGGAAATTTTTGATATTTTTAAAACTTACTTGGTATTGTGACTTAAAAGTCACATTTTTTTTTATGGCCGTTCATGCGTTCGATCTATACAGCAATTATAATATGCTAACTATCTTAACAGTAATAAAGCATGATCGCAGCCATCTCTAAAAATAGCCAATCCGACACCCTAATTTGAATATTCAAATTATCTCCATCTTTACGATCAACCAGGTCTAAAAGCAGATCTTTGAGCTGAACGACCTTGACCCCCTTCTTGACCTCTGGTGACCTTTCGACCTTTGATGGCTTTATGACTTTCCATTGACTTAGAGCTGCCATCATTCCACTTTTAATGTTTAAGAAGGCAAGGTGCTCTACCCATGTTGAGATGACATTATTTTATAGTGAAATGATGATGACAAAAATGATGATGACGAAGACGATGGCGATGATGATGATGATGTTATTGCGTTTGTTGCTGCTGCTGATGATAAATGAGATGATGGCGTCGGCTATGGTTGATTAATCTGTTTTGATTAGGCTACTCAAGCTTATGTGTTGTGCTCTTTCATAATTAATTAATTAATATTAACTATTTCATGTTTCATCTTCAAAAACTGTATATTTTTTTTTCGTTTTTAATTTTAATTATTAAAACGTTGACATTTTTGAGAATCAAAAGCTTAAAATGGAAGTAGGACGTCACCGTAATGTTATGCCATCGATGTAATTATTTGAAAAAAATTATTGTTATTGTAATTGTTATGAATTTTAATTTTATTATGACATTTAAAAAAAACATAATTGGAAATTACATATTACACAAACTTCGACATCATCATCATCGTCATCGTCGTCGTCATCATCATCATCATCGTCGTCATCATCATCATCACGACGCCAAGTCATCTCGGATCTTCCATCATCTTCTTCTTCATGCTCCTCCTGCCCATCCATGTTGATGATGATGAAGATAAGGAACCGAAACATGAATGTACGCCCTTGTTTTCAATGATGATGATGATGATGGCGCGGAGAAAAATGGTAATGACGACGACGACGATTATGATGATGATGATGATGATGATGGCCGTGGCGATGATGATGGAATGAGCCCGCTCCCCCTGTTTATATAGGGTTCGCCCCCCTGGCTCGGGGCGTGATCTAATTACATCTCAGTGGCGACACTTCCGCTCCTGTTAGAGGTGGGAAGAGATTTAATTTCGAGACTCGTGTGCTCACGTGTGTTTAATGGTGCGTGAATTCGCGCGGGCGCACTTGCATGAGTTCACGCTTGGATGATCTCCGCTGGAACAATATGAGGAAAAGCCGATGATGACGACGATGATGCTGATAGAAGTGATAATTCTGATAGCGATGATGATGATGATGATGATATCAAGAAACTCTTTATTTTGGTCAATAATAAATATAATTAGAGTTTAAGGCATATAATAATAATATTTAAAACAAACATTTGAAATGCTAATAAATTGCCATTATTGCGTTATACATTGATTCTACTTATTGATATTATCATTTAAATTATTTACTTTTGTAATCTTTTCCAGAAAAATGAAAAAAAAATCTGGCGCTGAAATTCCAGTAATCATTATAAGCGCATCTGGATCTAGAGAAAATGGCGCCATATAAATGGCTATAGAATGTACATCTAATAAGTAATAATAATAGTAACGAGAATAATAATAATAATAATAATAATAATAACAATAACAATAACAATAACAATAATAATAATAACAATAATAACAATAATAAATAATAATAATAATAATAATAATAATAATAATAATAATAATAATAATAATAATAATAATAATAATAATAATAATAATAATAATAATAATAATATAATAATAATAATAATAATAATAATAATAATAATAATAATAATAATAATAATAATAATAATAATAATAATAATAATAATAATAATAATAATATAATAATAATAATAATAATAATAATAATAATAATAATAATAATAATAATAATAATAATAATAATAACAATAATAATAATAATAATAATAACATTAATATCATACTTCATCTAAATAATAATAAACAGCGACAACAAACAAACAAAACATGTCCAGCAACTTCGGCATCAGGAAACAACTGAGTTGTTAAAATGTTGTTTTCCAAGTCCTTCCACGCTTTTCCAGCGGTTCCAATAAAACAGAAGACAGCCTCAACGACGCTTTTATTCCGACAATCCAACGGTCACGGTACACGAATGTCCGACCATGCGTGACTGACCGACAACAAGTGCACGACAAGATTGCTCCGATAGAGTTTGTTTACATGAGCAACAAAAGTCTCTGATGTTTAGATACAAAAGATACAAATACTAACCTTAATGAATGAACTGTTTAATTACAATAATGTATCATCACATACACAGTTGATGAATTATAACGAGTACTTAGTATAAATAATATTAATAATTATTAATAGATTATGTACGGTTTAAGCGTTTGAATCATTTAAAATTAATTAAAAATTAAAACATATATATATATTAGGAA
>JAJTWR010000481.1:1687500-1690000 GCA_021613335.1 Whitmania pigra
TTTGGTTGAAAGTTTTGAATGGATGCCAAGTTCATTTGAAACATTTCCTGGCAAATATTTGTCCGCAATTACACTTGGAGTTATTTTTCAGCGCAAATAATACTCAATTTCACGAATTATTTTTTATTAAACAGTTTTTTATAAAATAAATTATTATTTTAAAATTTTATTAATACACTTTCTTAATTAGACACATTCTATAAGATGCCACTGGTATGTCATCCAGTGAAACCAACTTGATGCAAGGCTAAACAAAATGATGTAATAGATGTAATGTAAATGATGTAATGAAATGAATTGTAATTAAATGTAATGTAATGTAATGCAATGTAATGTAATATATATATATATGTAATTTGATGTAGGTGTAATGTAATGCAATGCAATTTAACATATTATTATGCAATGCGATGTAATATATATATATATATTGTAATTTGATGAAATGTAATGTAATACAAAGTTATTTTTAATGCAATGCAATTTAATTCCAACGTTGTAATGTCTTAAGATTCGGAGCTGTTGAATGTTGGCTTTCATTTTTTTAATGCAAGAATCGTGTGCGCCTCGAGACAACCCACATTCATTCCGATGTGACAAATGTTCCTTTCGTCTTTATTCAAGCATCTGTCATCATCGTAGCAGTCGTCATCATCATCGATCATAAACATCATCAACATCATCATCATCATCATCATCATCATCATCATCATCATCATCATCATCATCATCATCATTCATCATCATCATCATCATCATCGTCATCGTCATCGTCATCGTCATCATCATCATCGTCATCGTCATCGTCATCGTCATTCGTCATCGTCATCGTCATCGTCATCGTCATCGTCATCGTCATCGTCATCGTCATCGTCATCGTCAATCGTCATCGTCATCGTCATCGTCAATCGTCATCGTCATCGTCATCGTCATCGTCCATCGTCATCGTCATCATCATCATCATCATCATCATCATCATCATCATCAGCATCATCATCATCATCATCATCATCATCATCATCATCAATCATCATCATCATCATCATCATCATCATCATCATCATCATCTCATCATCATCATCATCATCACCATCATCATCATCATCATCATCATCATTAAAATCTTCATCATCATCATTAAAATCTTCATCATCATCATCATCATCATCATGATCATCATTAAAATCTTCATCATCATCATTATCATAATCTGCATCGTCATACTCACCACCATGCAACCACGCGCCACCGTGTCTTGAAATGGGTCTCCAGCGCCAATATAACACGGAGTTTGTACTTCTTGCGCTATATAAAGGCCTCTCGCGTTTCTGTGATGTTCGAAGTTTTCAATTCTTGCGCGGAATGAGGTCGATTCTAGGTGGCAGCGACAGTCTGAGTTGAGGAGGATTGCGGGTGAAATTGCTTAAAATGTTTTCTTTTATGAACTTAATTTTTTTCGATTTTATTTGACAATCTAGTTAATATTTCGAACTGTGGTTGTGGTAAAAAAAGGGAATGACTGGATTTATTGGAATTTCAAGTTGTTTCAAGTATTTCGCATAAAAATTTAAAATTTAAAATAATTCAAGTTTTCGAGTCGCCTAAATTTGACAATTCTTCATTTGAATATTTTTTCTCTTGAGAAATCAGTCAAGATTTTTGAGTTTGAATTTTTCTAAGATTTTTTATGACGGATTACTGGAAAATTATTTGTAAATAAACAAAAAATAATACGAATAATATGTCCCTCGATCAAGTCCTGCTATTGGCCTGCTTGGTCGTGACGTCATTTCCTGTTGCCACGAGTAACGACGCAGAAAACGAAATCCATCCAATCAGGCGCAGTCAATATGGCCTCCTTCGTGGGTTGAGATTAAAAACCGAACCGTGGTACGGAGAAATCGAAAGCGAAAGAGATGGAAATTCCGGATACGATTACCACGACCGTAGGAGCACCGACTGGGCTGAGCCGCTTCCCTGGAAAGACCTATTGGAGGCAGGGTTTGGCCCCAGGGAGGGGCAGTTGGAGGTGGACGTTTTCCTCGGCATCCAGTACGCCTCCCTCCTTAACAGCAACCTGAGATTCATGCCCCCGACTGGTCCCACGGAGAGCTGGCACGGTGCCCCACGAAATGCCACGGCCTTCAGACCGGTCTGCCCTCAGCCGACTGGGGCAGAGTTGATGAAAAGGGCAAAGACTTTCGAGGAGATGGAAAAGTGGAGGGTTCTCGGCAGGTACTTGGATTACCAGGAGGAGGAATGTCTTTTCCTGAATGTGTTTGTTCCAGTTGCCAAGAATAAGGACCACCAGAGACGTGAGTGTGTTTTGAGGGGGGTGATTTGGGTGAATGGGTCAAATTGGCTGAAATTAAGTTGTGATTATTTTTAAATCAATTTGCAATCCAATTAAGTTGTAATTAGTCTTCTTAAAAAAAATCGATTTACGGAATCTAATGTTGAAAAGAAATGTTTCCTGTAGATAATTTTCACTGAAAGCAAT
>JAJTWR010000481.1:1697500-1707500 GCA_021613335.1 Whitmania pigra
TCTGAGCATGTTTATGTATCTGTGTTTGTATGTCTGAGTATGTTTACGTATCTGTATTTGTATTTCTGAGTATGTTTATGTATCTGTATTTGTATGTCTGAGTATATTTATGTATCTGTGTTTGTATGTCTGAGTATGTTTATGTATCTGTATTTGTATGTCTGAGTATATTTATGTATCTGTGTTTGTATGTCTGAGTATGTTTATGTATCTGCATTTGTATGTCTGAGTATATTTATGTATCTGTATTTGTATGTCTGAGTATGTTTATGTATCTGCATTTGTATGTCTGAGTATGTTTATGTATCTGCATTTGTATGTCTGAGTATATTTATGTATCTGTATTTGTATGTCTGAGTATGTTTATGTATCTGCATTTGTATGTCTGAGTATGTTTATGTATCTGTATTTGTATGTCTGAGTAGATCATAGTCTAGTTCTTTGTATCGACTTCTGTATCTAAGTTTCCGTATTCGTATCTATCTATTTTTATTGTTTTTGTTATTATTGTCATTTGTTTTTATTTTTGTATATTACCTTTACTAGCTTTTAGTTGGTTTTTTAAACTACACATCTAACCGATGTTACAATGTTCACATAAAAATTATTAACAAAATAAAAAAAAATAAAAAATTTAAATTTAAAATTCTGCTCACGTGTCTGTTATTCATGGACCTGATTGGTCCATAGAGTGTGTGAGTGACTGGGCTTGCGCCAGAAAACAATTTGTAACAAACATTCATCCGCTTTCTAATCCTCTTCCTCCGCATCATCATCGTCATCGTCATCACCATCATCATCATCATCATCGTCATCGTCATCATCATCATCATCGACATCGTCATCGTCATCGTCATCATCATCGTCGTCGTCATCAATCAATCAATTAAGATCTTTTCAATTTAATGGCAGTTGATTATTATAGAGAATTTGAAATGAAATTGTAAAATAATTATAAAATAATTGCATTTCAAATGAATCGCAGTTTCGCGCTCCTCGGCATTTCACGTCAACGTCGTCTGCGTTTCCGAGGCTCCTTCGAGCATTTCCATTTTGTTTTAATCTGACATTCTCCACGGTGAATAACTTTTTCTCGAGAAATATTTGATTATTATAATGTAATAATAATAATAATAATAATATAATAATAATAATAATAATAATAATAAGAATAATAATAATAATAATAATAATAATAATAAGAAGAATAATAATAATAATAATAAGAATAATAATAATAATAATAATAATAATAATAATAATAATAATAATAATAATAATAATAATAATAATAATAATAATAATAATAATAATAATAATAATAATAATATAATAATAATAATAATAATAATAATAATAATAATAATAATAATATAATAATAATAATAATAATAATAATAATAATAATAATAATAATAATAATAATAATAATAATAATAATAATAATAATAATATAGTTATTTTAAAATGTATATTTCTATGTATGATCTTTTAAACACTTATTAGAATTATAAAGTGACATTTAAAAATTGAATAACATTAAAAATTAGATATGAAGTCAATACATGTATGATTCAGCAGAGATTTTAGGTTTTTTTTTGTTTTTCTGAATAATTCATAAAAGATACTTGAGATGTTTTTCATTTTAAATTATTAAACTTTTTGTAATTTGATACTTCAAAGAACAATTTTTTAAAAAGTATTTCTTCTTGAATTTCTAAACAACATGACCTCAATTTCTTAATGTTAGCTAATCAACACCGTCTGAATTAGAAGACCATTTTTTAGGCGCTTTCTGTTTTCGGCGCCGAGAGATTATAAATAAATTATAGTTTTTAGAAAATATAAATAAATTATAATTATTTTATAATTATTAGAAATTACAAATAAATTATAATTTCATATTATTTCATCAAATAATAAATTCTAGACTTAATGCTATTTGATATTCTTTCTATTTCAATAATTTCTATTTAGAATCAATTTTATCCATATTTATTTATTTATTTATTTTAAAAAATTTCTATTTAGAATCAAATTCAACGAAATTGCATCCTGTCGTTCTGGTGGTACATGCAGAATCTTTTGAAAGCGGAACCGGAAATGCAATTGATGCCACCCACCTGTCAGCCACCGGCCATCTTGTCGTCGTCACAATAAACTTTCGACTTGGAATTTTAGGTGGGTGGAATATTTAAAAGCTTTGACATTTAATTATTAAAAAAGTTTAAGAAAAAAAATAGACATGAAATATATATGTTACATGTAGAAAAGGTAAGTAATCACACAATTATAAATTAAATAAGTTGAATTATTGAGTATTATAATTAAACAATTGCGTTTGTTTAAATTATTTTTTGCAGACCATTTATTTTCTTAATAATTTTATTTGAACTTGAACTAAATAATAAATCAGAAAACGAGATTAAAGAAAATTAAAAAAAAAAATTATCATTTTAACTTCATTCCTAAAATTCGCTGAAATATTTTGCAGTGCATTTCCTGTCTCAAAGTTAGGTGCAAAATCGTGCTTAAAGATTTTAATAAAAATTATTCATAATTTATAAATTTCTGATGTGCGCTTCAATAAATTTGAAACATGTTGCTAAGCATACATTTTCTTCAACATACCTCTTCAATAATTACAAATTACACCATTATCAACATCACCACCATCATCATCATCATCATCTTACCACCATCGTCTTCATCGACGTCATCATAATCATAATCATCATCACAATATCATCGTCATCATCATCACCATCACCGCCAACAAGGATCATTCCAAACCTCAACATATCTCATTAGAACTGTTGTACTTTCGACTCACCCGCACATTCTATCCTCACACACCCTTGGTGACCCAACGACGGTCTTTCGGACCGAGTTAGGGTGGGCGCGGTCGAGTGGTCGAAATAATAAACCCTTGAGATGTCAGGGGGGATTGATGGATGACCCGGAGTGGACGGGAGCGCATAAAGCACGTTCTTATTCTCGAGGAATCTCGCTAGGACTTCGACCATTCAGAGTAGATCTGTTTGAAAAGGATTTATAAAATATAAATAAATATAATAAGAATCATTATTATAACAATAATAGTAAATATGATAATTCTAAACTAATAATAATAATTATTATAATTATAATTTGAATTATAATAATAATAATAATTATTATAATTATAATTTGAATTATAATAATAATAATAATTATTATAATTATAATTTGAATTATAATAATAATAATAATAATTAATAAATTATTATAATAATAATAATAGATAATTTGAATTTGAATTATAATAATAATTAAAATAATAATTTGTAATTATGAATATTTAATGGCTGATGATATTTTTGTCTGCCAAGATTTAGCAATTACCGCCAAAGATCTTTTTTAAATTCTAAACTTCATTCGTTTTCATGTTTGATATTTTATAAAAAAAAAAGGATTTTGATTATTTTATGTTTTATTATAAATATTTTTAAATCACGGAAAACTCGAAACGAGAACATAGAGAGACGTTTCAATTTTTTTTATTTTGTCGCAAACTCAGAAACAAATGATTAGTTAAAATTAAAATAATATTTAATTTCAAATAAAATTTTATCGGAAATAAAAAAGACTTAATTTAAATGAAGTCAAAATGAATTTCTATTAATATTCTATAATTTATTAATAATTGATGCTTAATTGATATTTAAAATTTTTAATTGTAATTTTATATCTTTTTAATATTTTATTTTTTAATTTTTAAAGTTTCTGTTTAAAAAATAATTTTTTGTGTTTCGTTAAAACAAGACGAGTGATCCATCAGCTGCATTGATTGGATTTGGAAAATATGGAAACAACATTAACGCTATCATCATCATCATCATCGTCGTCGTCATCATCATCATCATCATCATCCTCAAGGTCAACACCGTCACCACCACTGCCATCATCGCCATCACCATCACCACGAGGCTTATCATCATCATCATGATGCTCGTACTCCAAGGGCAGCAATGTGGTTCCGAAACATCAATAAAAATCCAGACCTGCTTATCAACTGTTCGTGCCATTTCATTGCCCCGGCAATTTATGATCACTATCCTGTCGTGATGATGATGACGATGATGATGATGATGACGACGACGACGACGATGATGATGATGAGTGTCCGGATCTTCCTTCAGAACTTGCACATCTTATCTCATCCGTGTCGGTTCCTGTTACGTTCAATGATTTCCACTGGAGTAAGATTTCAGACGTGATCACTAAACTAGTCAATCTTCTTTTCCAGGAGGTCAAGTGGAGTGTGACGCATTGTCCACGCTTGACTGACCATGGAATGGCCGGCAATGTTGAGAGGCCTTATCGCGCGAGCATGGTTTTATGTTCCTTTCAAATCCGTTTCCGCCGGGCGTTCGTCTTTTGTGGTTTTGAGGGATCTAGCTGTTTTAGTGGTTCGTGATGATGGCACTGTAGCGTTGTATGTTTTGTATATCAATGTGGCGTTGTATGTTTGTATATAACCAATGTAGTATTGTATGTTTTGAATATACAATGTAGTATTGTATGTTGTGTATATGCAATGTAGCATTGTATGTTTTGTATATCAATGTGGCGTTGTATATTGTATATAACCAATGTAGTATTGTATGTTTTGAATATACAATGTAGTATTGTATGTTGTGTATATGCAATGTAGCATTGTATGTTTTGTATATCAATGTGGCGTTATATGTTGTATATAAGCAATGTAGTATTGTATGTTTTGAATATACAATGTAGTATTGTATGTTGTGTATATGCAATGTAGCATTGTATGTTTTGTATATCAATGTGGCGTTGTATGTTGTATATAACCAATGTAGTATTGTATGTTTTGTGTATGCAATGTAGTATTGTATGTTGTGTATATGCAATGTAGCATTGTATGTTTTGTATATAAATGTGGCGTTATATGTTGTATATAAGCAATGTAGTATTGTATGTTTTGTATCTATATTTAGTATCTTCTAATGTTGCAAGTTTTGTTTCATGTTTTGTAGCTGCAATGTGACAATAACATTTTTTTAACCATTTAATACTTATTTATTTGTAAAGTTATACTTTATTTTGATATCACATATCACAAAAACAGTTTTTATTGTAATTTTAACAGTAGGGATTTGGGATTTATGGTGTTATTAATAAATAATATTTATTATTAATTAATGGTATTAATAAATAATATGTATTATTAATTATTAACGGATAAATATTATTTTTGAATTTTTAGGATTATTAAAACCAATTTTAAAAACTTCAAAGTGCAAATTATTAATGTAATATGGTTTATTTTTAGCCCCGAGTTTTCGTGCTTTCAAATTAATAATTTAGAAAATTTACATAAAATTTTAAAACTTACAATCTCCTAATAATTTTAATGATCACTTAAAAATTTATATTTCTTCAATTTTCAAAAATGCGAAAATAATTGAAATAGTGAGGATTAAAAAAGCCATAATTTTATGTAAGCTAAGTCCTTCTACTACCACGTGACCTCGATGATGATGACGATTATGATGAACGCGATGATGATGATGATGACGGCGATGACGGCCATCGTCATGATGATGGTTGCATTTCGTTCAGCAGCTCATAACTTAATTCCAATGTCATTTAGAAATGATTTTACTTTCATTTGCGGTTTCAGAATATTGAGAATTTAAAGATTTAATTTTAATATAAAGATTTAAAAGCAAATAATAACGAAAATAGCAAATTTATGATTTAAAAAAAGTGAAGAAATAAAAATTCTGGAGAAAAGACGTTTTTAACTAATTCTTATTTCCTCATTGCAACACTTTCTCGCAAAAAATCCATTATTTTGTCTTTTATTTTTTAAAACAATTTTAAAGTTTTTAATTTTTATTTTATTAATTATCTTTATTCGTATTATTATTACTGTGCTAATAACTTTAATCGTCTTCAAAAGTTTCGGCCCTTTGAGTCTCCTTTCGTTTTCGGGGGGCGGGCCGCATCCGGTAATTAGCCGGATGTCCCTGTCGGTTTGGTCTTGCTGGACCTAACTCTTACCACCGGGTTTGAGAGGCACTCGTTGTCCTTGTTTTGCCGGTCACTGCTGCCTGAACTGGAGCGACTGCGAAAGCTCTCAATGGCTCCTTCATGTCGCATGCTGTCTGTTTGTCGCCTGCAAACTTCGACTATGCGGGGCTCTCATTGGCCTTGTTATGTCGATCGCCTCCACCCCAGTTTGCCTACAGCGGTCATGAAAGCTCTCAGTGGCTTCTTCATACCGCCTTAATATATGCAGACTGGGCCTTATAATTTCTTTGTAGCGGCAGCCGGAGATAAAAATTTTCGAGACTCGACAGCAGGCCTTTTCGAGGACGCGGTTTGGACCGCAGTTCATGATGCTTCGCGAGTCCGCGGTCGGCCCATTATCCCGACAACACCGCGTCTCTTGGCCAATGGTATGCATGCATGTATTTATGTATGTATTTATGCATGTATGTATGTATGTATGTATGTATGTATGTATGTATGTATGAATGTATGTATGTATGTATGTATGTATGTATGTATGTATGTATGTATGTATGTATGTATGTATGTATGTATGTATGTATGTATGTATGTATGTATGTATGTATGTATGTATGTATGTATGTATGTATGTATGTATGTATGTATGTATGTATGTATGTATGTATGTATGTATGTATGTATGTATGTATGTATTTTATTAATTACTATTTCTAGATATGATTAGTTCGGATTTCTTTGTAAATAACCTGTGCAGATAGATCATTACCGCATAAAAATCTGTGGTAACTGGTGGGCAAGGCCCGGGGTCAAATTAGGAAGCCCCGGGGCTGTGGTGCATCTCGGCCAATTAGATTTTATGTGGCTTCGTGGCCTCCCTCCAGGTTTTATGCATGCCAGTGTCTGACATTTTATTGGACGATAGAGGGCGATATCTTTTGCAAGTATCCTGGGTGGTCTGCTGGTGATACTCATCTGTTTTCAGTTGATGATGATGATGATGATGATGATGGTGGTGGTGATGATGATGATGATGATGATGATGGTGGTGATGATGATGATGATGATGATGATGATGATGATGATGATGATGATGATGACGGTGGTGATGATGATGATTATAGTGATGATTATGATGAAATGGCGTTTAGTGGGTGGTCTGTTGCTGGAGTATCAGACAGTTATCTGTTTTCAGCTGATGATGATGGCGATGAAATGCAGATGAAATTTTCCAGCAGGGAAGGAGTTTTAGGATGATGGGATGATGTGTAAGATCACCCAAATGGCCTTTTCACTATTTCGTTTTATGCTGCAGACAAACTGAAAATATATTTATCACGAATGTTATTATTATCAAAGGATATTTTTCAGTTAAGTTCGGAAGGTTTAAAACAAAGTATACAATGACATTAAAATCGAAAATTTATAATTAAATTAAATATTTTTTATAATAAATTTTATATTTTATAACAATTTTTTTTTAATTAAAAAATAACAAAATCTTTATAATTAAAACATATTATTACTGGTAATTATTATTTACAATTATTACTTACAAAAATAAAAAATATAATTTAAAAAATAAAAATCTTTATAAATCTTTATAATTAAAACCGCTTTTAATCGAATAGTTCTGAATTTCTTCAAAAGAGAAGAGCAAAGAAATTGAAACGATTCCATGATCGAGTGGGCGACAATGGGAGCACGTGGTAATTAAAAATGCATAAAATCGAATTTAATCGAAATAATACTGAAAAATAAGTTTTAAAATATTAAATAATTACTTATATATATCTCCATTGAATGGAATTGCTTAAAAAAAAATTTGAATTTTACGAAATAAAAATTTAACTTTCATTCAATTTATTGCCTATCAATGTGAATTAGTAAATAAATTAAATAAATCATTTTCATGAAAATGTTATCGCTACTTGTAAATTATTCAAGCAATATTTTATTAATTATTTTACCAATGAAGACTGATGTTATAGGCATCAAAATGTCGGCCAAATTATATTACGTTTTAAGGTAATAATAATAATAACAAACAATTAAATTGTAATATAATATTAACAGATTTACATAAATTTATATTTTTATATTTTTACATTTGGATACGACCAATCATCAACTTATAATGCGAATCCGTCATCAAAATAATCTCACCGTCACGGCCCAGTGAGCGTGAATGAAAAATGAATTAAACAAAAAAAATTCCCACGTCCAATTATTTTAAATTAAAGATATTATAAGAAGCGAATTATAAGTATATTTTGATAATTTAATAACAAAATGAAAACTGATTAATGAGCATTTAGAAATCAACTAACGGATGTTTTGGAGTTTAGGAAATAATAAATTTCATTTTTTTAAATTATTACCTCATTTATTTTAATCTAGAACACTGTCAACAACAATTTAATTTTGGAAAACACAGGTGAGGAATTTAACAACAGGTCAGCCGAGGTCAAAGTTCAAAGGTCAGATAAAGTGGAAACAGACGTTGGACTAATTAAATTGCCTTCCCAGGTGTTGCATGATGACGATGATGATGATGGTGATGATGATGATGGTGGTGATGATGATGATGATGATGATGATGATGACGACGATGATGATGACGACGACGACGATGACAATGCCTTCGCTAAGTGCAACATCTTTTAAAAACGTCTTTGAAGTTGTGCTTAAAAAATAATGTTAAAAAATCAAACTACCTTAAAACAAATTTGAAAGACCACAAGGATTAGAAGCTGGGCGTATGATTAAAATTCGTTTTTGTTTTAAAATATTTTAATTATTTTTTTATTTATTTACTTAATTTTTTTCTTTTAATTTTCAAAAGAGAACCCAAACCCACCTGTTCTGTGAAGGAATAGCAACCTGTCGCCCCCTCAAGGTGTCTGCGAAATTATTAATGAGGACTTTTGACATGCGATTGTCTGACAAACTGCATCACGTCTTGACGCTTGTCTGCAGGCGTTTTGGAACAAAAACAAGAAAACAACATCGCCCCTACCATCATCATCATCACCATGACCATGATCATCGTCATCGTCACCTTCATCATTATCATCATCAGCAGCAGCAGCAGCAGCAGCAACTTTAATCATACCAATAAAGTGTTGTTTAACACTAACGATAAGTCAGATGATGTTTCCGTGAGCAAACGGTAACAGACCGACAGATGCACACACTTGCACACAATAACACAGTCACACACACACACACATTCACACACACACACACACACACATGGTTGGCAGGGGTCATCTCCATCTAATGGATTACTGGCACATTCGCTTCGATTTTGTAATTTCTACGTTTCTTTTCATCTGCATGCTCAAATTTAAGCATTTGATGACGATGATGATGATGATGACGTTGACAATGACGATGATGATGATGATGACGATGACAATGACGATGATGATGATGATGACGATGACAATGACGATGATGATGATGATGACGATGACAATGACGATGATGATGACGATGACAATGACGATGACAATGACGATGATGACGATGATGATGATGATGATGACGATGACAATGACGATGATGATGATGATGATGATGAGGACGATGACAATGACGACGATGATGATGATGATGATGATATTGTCTACCGTCTATCATATCTAGTCGTCGTCGTCATCACAAACCATTAACATAAGTACTACCCAGCTAAGATTAATGTAGTCCTTTAACATTTCAAATCTCCCGTGTGCAATCAACCGTGACAGCGAACCTTGCAGCTCACTTTTGGACTCCCTCTTTACACCTGGAAATTATTAATTACAAGTTTACGCTTACCAATTAACATAAATTATCATAATTTATTATTCAACTTTGGGAATCGAAGCTACCCAGGGGTGATTGGTTTATGAACTTATTTTTGAAAAAATGCACCGTTTGGTGGTAATAAAAAAAAAAAAAATAATAATAATAATAA
>JAJTWR010000481.1:1712500-1727500 GCA_021613335.1 Whitmania pigra
GATTTAATTTAACACGTAATTCAAATCTTTTCTCGAATTTCCGCGATAAACGTGAAAAATATAAATTCTTAAATAAGAAAGCGAATTGACTTCAATCTTTGGCACTGTGTGGCTTCAAAGGCGCCATTTGCGCAACATAAACAAACAGGGCGTGTGTTTCAGAAGTTTGTTTTGGATGGATGGATGGATGGATGGATGGATGGATGAATGGATGGATGGATGGATGGATGGATGGATGGATGGATGGATGCACGGATGGATGGACGGATGGATGGATTTTCTATATATTTACTACTTATCGAGATAATTTTAACGTTTTTGTGTAAGACTGTCAAAGAGAGGAAAATATATGGAATTCATTTGATTGCAAAACATATTTTTATCCTTAAATATCTTCATGATTATTTTCTCATCTTTTTAACAAAAAATTCAAATTCTGTTTCAGTTTTCAAATAATTTTTCGATTTCAATAATTTGAAATATTTTTTCAGTTTTATCAAATATGCATACAATCACTTTCGGTTTGAAAGTTTTAATTGTTATTGTTTAAACTTTTAAATTTAAAATTTAATTTCAAGTAAATAAAATCAAAGACGAAATGAAAAATACATAACTAGCATAAATAAATAAATCGGTATTTTATCGTAATTTGAAAAATCCAAAATTTAATTCAAAACTTCTTCGAATTTTCCGTGATTAATTGAAATAATAATTATAAGTAAAATAATAATAATAATAAATATTTTAACAAAATTTACAAAAATAAAAATAATAAGTCTGTTTGAATTATTCGAAGTAAAAAGATTGCACTTTCACAAATTTCCATGTTAATAAATAAAAATAAAATTTAAAAAATAATCATTTTAAATAAATTGGTAGTCATTTCAAAAAAAAAAAGAATAAAAAAATAATTACAACTTAAAACCAGACAAATGAAACGGTAATGGTTGTTGTAAAATTGAACTCGTTTACGCTTCATTGAACACGACATATGCACGCCAATCGAGGATGGGTTTAGGATGACTATTTGGATGAGATTTCCATTCGACCGAGCTGATTATTATTATTATTATATTATTATTATTATTATTATTATTATTATTATATATTATTATTATTATTATTATTATTATTATTATTATTATTATTATTATTATTATTATTATTATTATATTATTATTATTATTATTATTATTATTATTATATATTATTATTATTATTATTTATTAATTAATTATCATATATTTATTTATATTTTATAACTATTGTTTTAAGAATTATTTATTTGTAATTATATAATAATGGTAGAAGAAAATTGTTCACTTTAATTCACCTTAAATAAATTCTTATTAAACTGACCATTTATTTTTTGAAATAGATTTAATTTCAATAACATTTTAAATCAAATCCACAGGAAGTGGACTTTAATTTATTTTAAAATTCTTTTCGTAATTTCGATTTTCTCATAAAAAATATTCTAAATGTAAAAGCTGGCTTGCAATAAATTTATTTTTGGTATTTATAAAAGTATTGCACGATATTGAGTTTTTATAAATTAATATTTTTAATTACATGTCTTGCATTTAATTCTATTTTATACTCTGAATTTCAGAATATATATAGTTTATAATTAGTTATAAATTAATCAGTGTAAATAAATAAAATTAATTATACAAATAATCTTATGAAGTGAGTAAAATAATTAATTTCAATCAATATGCACTGACACGCGCCAAATTGACGGAACTTGCCTCGTGTTTCCATGACAACCGCCAATCATTCCCTTGACGTTCGTGACTCGTGTCAAGGCTTTCAGGCGTTGAAAAGTGAATGGACTGATGATTTATTGAAGTAACTGATTGATTGTTACTGATTGATTGATTGTTTTATTGATTTATTTATTTATTGATTTATTGAAAGATTTTCGACTCCCTGATTTATTATTTAATAAATAATTAATTAAAATTTATTCTCTTTTTTATATTGAAGTTAATTTTTTTTAAATAAATACAATAATTTCAACAGACATAGTTAAGCAATGGGCTAATATAATAATTTTAAGTAATATAAAAATAACATAATATTAAATAATATAATGTAATAATAATGACAATAATAATGGTGATGATGATGATGATGATGATAATAATAATAATAATAATAATAATAATAATATAATAATAATAATAATAATAATAATAACAACAACAACAACAACAACAACAATGATGATAATAATAATAACAATGCAACGTTACCTAAATAATTAATAATTATGCCTGATAAATTATTACGCTAATAGTGGAAGTTCCCAATTTCTTATTCAAGCCTCATCAAGAGGCGTCAAAAATGTTCGAGAATGGCGCTAAGGTAACTTGTTAAATTATAAATACGTTTTGACAGGTTAAAAGGCTTTCATTAGTTAATTTATTAACTGACTAATTTTTTATTTAATTTATAATCTGGCTAACTTGATTTATTTAGTATTTTTATTAGCTCATTGTTATTCTAGTTAATCTATTAGCCGACTATCATATCTGCAGACTAGTATTTCAGTTAGTATATTATCTGAATTACATTTTATAAAGCCAAATATTAAGTAACTAATTAACATCTAAGTTGACTTGGAGGCTATAATTTATATTAATTTATTTGATTATATAAATATTTAGTTCTTTAATTCTTTCAGGATTTCAAGGATAATCAGGTTAATTAAGATTCTAGAATATTGGATGGTATGGTGGACGGTAGGGTACTGGATGGTGTGGTGGACGGTAGGGTACTGGATGGTGTGGTGGATGGTAGGGTACTGGATGGTGTGGTTGATGGTAAGGTACTGGATGGTATGGTGGATGGTAGGGTACTGGATGGTATGGTGGATGGTAGGGTACTGGATGGTATGGTGGATGGTAGGGTACTGGATGGTGTGGTGGATGGTAGGGTACTGGATGGTGTGGTGGATGGTAGGGTACTGGATGGTGTGGTTGATGGTAGGGTACTGGATGGTGTGGAGGATGGTAGGGTACTGGATGGTGTGGAGGATGGTAAGGTACTGGATGGTATGGTGGATGGTAGGGTACTGGATGGTGTGGTTGATGGTAGGGTACTGGATGGTGTGGTGGATGGTAGTGTACTGGATGGTGTGGTGGATGGTAGGGTACTGGATGGTATGGTGGATGGTAGGGTACTGGATGGTGTGGTGGATGGTAGTGTACTGGATGGTGTGGTGGATGGTAGGGTACTGGATGGTGTGGAGGATGGTAAGGTACTGGATGGTATGGTGGATGGTAGGGTACTGGATGGTGTGGTTGATGGTAGGGTACTGGATGGTGTGGTGGATGGTAGTGTACTGGATGGTGTGGTGGATGGTAGGGTACTGGATGGTGTGGTGGATGGTAGGGTACTGGATGGTGTGGTGGATGGTAGGGTACTGGATGGTGTGGTGGATGGTAGGGTACTTGATGGTGTGGTGGATGGTAGGGTACTGGATGGTGTGGTGGATGGTAGGGTACTGGATGGTGTGGTGGATGGTAGGGTACTTGATGGTGTGGTGGATGTTAGGGTACTGGATGGTGTGGTGGATGGTAGGGTACTTGATGGTGTGGTGGATGGTAGTGTACTGGATGGTGTGGTGGATGGTAGTGTACTGGATGGTGTGGTGGATGGTAGGGTACTGGATGGTGTGGTGGATGGTAGGGTACTGGATGGTGTGGTGGATGGTAGGGTACTTGATGGTGTGGTGGACGGTAGGGTACTGGATGGTGTGGTGGATGGTAGGGTACTGGATGGTGTGGTGGATGGTAGGGTACTGGATGGTGTGGAGGATGGTAGGGTACTGGATGGTGTGGTGGATGGTAGGGTACTGGATGGTGTGGTGGATGGTAGGGTACTGGATGGTGTGGTGGATGGTAGGGGTACTGATGGTGTGGTGGATGTTAGGGTACTGGATGGTGTGGTGGATGGTAGGGTACTGGATGGTGTGGTGGATGGTAGGGTACTGGATGGTGGGTGGATGGTAGTGTACTGGATGGTGTGTGGTGGATGGTAGGGTACTGGATGGTGTGGTGGATGGTAGGGTACTTGATGGTGTGGTGGATGGTAGGGTACTGGATGGTGTGGTGGATGGTAGGGTACTGGATGGTGTGGTGGATGGTAGGGTACTTGATGGTGTGGTGGACGGTAGGGTACTGGATGGTGTGGTGGATGGTAGGGTACTTGATGGTGTGGTGGATGGTAGGGTACTGGATGTTGGGAGATAGATAGTGGGGTGGGGTACTTGGGCGTTCGACGGGTGGCACTTACACGCCACAATCTCCATTAGTGCTCTCGGTACTTCCCGGCTGTAAATCTGCTCCCTGTTTACGAGCACCTGCTGATTAGGTTCCATCACTCAGGCGGTTAAATGTTAATGAGGTCATTAATAATCAAGGTATGTTAATTATCGCCTGACATGACTCTATATCTTGAACGAGATCTTAGGAGTTGCATTAAGATTTTAATCATTTTTTAATATAATAATAATAATAATAATAATAATAATAATAATAATAATAATAATAAATAATAATAATAAATAATAATATTAATAATAATAATAATAATGATAATAAATAATAATAATAATAATAATATTACTATTACTAATAATAATAATAATAATAATAATAATAATAATAATAATAATAATAATATAATAATAATTTCACTTAATAGTTTCAATAGGTTGATGAAACTTGTTGCGCAATTCCTAGTAACGTCATTCGTCAGTTGTCGGAAATATTGAACAGGAAATTCACGCTTCTCTGGTGAAGTTAAAAGTTATTGGTCTCCTTATCCTCTTCCTCATCATCATCATCATCGTCGTCGTCATCATCATCATCATCATCATCGTCGTCGTCATCACCATCCTCGTCATCATCATCATCATCTTCGTCGTCATCATCATCATAATCGTCGTCAGCCAAGAAATCATCCTCATATCGAAAGTTCATTCTTCTGCGACAAATTCACATCAATTCACATGTTTCGCTTCAATTCACGTGATTGGAATTTGACAGGAAATCTATCAACATTTGGACACTATTTATTATTTTATTCACTTTTAAATGATGGTCTTAAAAAAAAAACAAATACAAAAAAAAAACAGCAGCGACGACAGCTTCAATAACAACAACAACTACATTTAGTATTACCGACAAATCTCGCAACAACAACATCTTTAACAAAAAGATATAACAACAACAACAACAACAACAAATGCAACAACAACAACAACAAATACCACAACAACAACAACAAATACCACAACAAGAACAACAAATAGCTTTTCTCTGAAACATGTCCACGTTGAAAGATCAGAACCATGAAATGTCAGTCAGTTCTTGTGAACTTGTGATCCTTGTGATCTTCAAAATCATTTGCCATCATTTTACCATTCTTAGATCTCAATGGTCACCAATTTCAATTTGCCATCACGAAATTATAGAAATTATGGGGAATAATAATAATAATAATTACCATAATATATAGTTATCATCCTCTTCCTCCTCCTTTTCCTCCTCCTCCTCCTCCTCATCATCATCATTATAATTCACTGAACGAAAACAGAAAAAAAAGCAGAATAATTATGCTGAAAAAGTGCTGTTGAGTGTCCTTTAATAACTCGGACGTTGCCATGGAAACACAATGACGTGTCGAAGCCATAAAAACAACAAAAATGCTTTCAATGCAAACTCATAACTGAGCGGCATTTCGCTTCGTTATTATTATTATTATTATTAGTATTATTATTATTATTATATATTATTATTATTATTATTATTATTATTATTATTATATTATTATTATTATTATTATTATTATTATTATTATTAGTATTATTATTATTATTATTATTATTATTATTATTATTATTATTATTATTATTATTATTATTATTAGTATTATTATTATTATTATTATTATTATTATTATTATTATTATTATTATTATATTATTATTATTATTATTATTATTATTATTATTATTATTATTATTATTATTATTATTATTATTATTATTATTATTATTATTATATTATTATTATTATCAATAATTACACTGGAAAATTATTAAACTTGAGGGTGCATCAGCAATTGTACGAACAATTATGAGCAATTCAAGTAATTCATCAAATTCAATGTAAAAATTAACTATTTGAAAAACGAAAATATTTTTAGAATGAGTTTGTTGCTACGAATAATTTTTAAAAAGGATTTTAAAAGATTTTTAAAAATTTTATCTCCCGGATATTATTGTGAATGTAATAATTATCATTATCATTGACATTATTATTGTTATATTATTTATTTGTTATTATTTTAATTAGTTTATTATTATTCCGTTGAAATGTAAAGTATTTTTTGTAGATGGCCGATAAAAGTGATTGAAATACAAATAAGCAACAAACGACAAACATGGCGCTCGATAAACATTCCTCTCGACCAATCAAATTGTTCCTACGACAAACACGTGACTCAAACATGGCCAGGAATTTTCGAACGTTTTCAAGATGCTGGAGACTAACTTTCGCATTCTAAGGATGTGTTTTTGATGTTAACGTTGTTGTTGTTGTTGACGTTGTGTTGCTGTTAATGTTGTTGTTGTGTTGCTGGTGTTGTTGAAGTTGTGTTGTTGTTAATGTTGTTGTTGTCGTTGATGTTGTTGAAGAATAACAAGCTTCATCTCCAGCTGTTTGAGTCGTTAAATGCATCCTCATTGGCTCAAGTTGTTTATCTTCTTACGAGGTCTCAAGCGATGATGGGATTTGTTGAAAAAAATTAATAAACAAAAAGGATTTTAATAAGCAACAAATAATTCTTTTCTAAGAATTTTTCTTAAACGAATTTTTAAAGTTACTTTCTTTTACAAAAACTATTGTTGCTGTTGCTACTGTTTTGATGATGATGATGATGATGATGGCAGTGTTGCCACTGTTGTTATTGTTGATGTTGTTGTCACTGTTGTTATTGAAAGCTGTTGTTGCTGTTATTGGAGCAGACGATTATGCAGTCGGCAACTCTCTGGTAGTAATTTATTTGAGAAATTGTTCTAATTTTTGGGGGATGATCTCAAAAAACAAAATGTTTCATCGTTGAAATGTGTCTCCTCTTTTCATTTCAGTCGTAACTTACATTTCGGAAAAGCCTTTAACTTAAAAAAAAAAAACATCGGAACGTGTTTCAGCGAAAGTAAAGTCCTAAATTAATCTTAAACCCAATCAGCTAAAAACAGAATTATTTACTCCTGATATTCTTCCGTGCATTTTTTTTCCATACTTTTCCACCAGGTAAAAACTTATTCAAAAGAGTCATCCTTTTGGGCAACGTGGCCCTCATGCCTTCAGTCGTCGTCAGGCAGCCCTGGGCCGTGGCTACAAAACTTGCTCCCCTCGTCAACTGCTCCCATGCCGCCAAGGACAAGGTAAGACTGGTCTCCTGCCTCAAACAACAACCCCACGACATCTTGGGTAGGGCTGACCTTTCTATCATCTCGACGTCACCCTTTGCTGCCGTCATGGGTCCTGTTCTCGATGGGAACGTCGTTCCAGCCGTCATTCTTATGAACACGTTCTGGTTGAGTGGTCTGAGGACTTCAGCAGACGAAGGACTTGGCGATGAGGCTGCTCTCGAGAATAACGGCAACGACAACCACACGCAACAAGAGGATGCGAAGAGCAAGTCAAACTCGCATCAACGCCAACCGCAACAGCAACAACAACAGCAGTCAATCGCTCGTTCGAAACAGACGTGGAATGACCTCCAGATGCACTCGAAACATCAGCACCATCATCAACATCATCAACAACAGCATCACCAACAAAAGCGGGCCTTCATCGTCAACACTGGCGGCCTAAACCTGGCCAAGTCAGGCATCGACGACAACGTTGACCTCATGATCGGCCTTTCATCTGTGGAGCAGGTACTCGCTACACTCGTCGACATAATCTGGGAAAACATCAAGAGCTTCAGCCACGGCAGATCCATCAACAAACTGAACTCAAATGCAGACAGAAAACTCCAAAACCATCCCCCGATGAGACGCAAAAAGGTTGAACACAACTGGACGAGAAGGACTGACACCAGACACCGCGCCAAAGAATCCTTGAACAGAATGGCCAGCAGACACCAAGCACCGTCAAACAGATCTGACATCTTCTCAATATTATCTTTACTTTTGTCCTCGGAAACCAACAGGCAAGCTCTCATCGCCTTCTACGTCAGAGCAACGTTTGCCTTTCACAGACGAAAGATTTTCGACTCCCTGGCCTTCCACTACAGGGACTGGGAAAAGCCGGGAGATGCCGAGGCCACCCTGAGGCAAATCTACGAGTTCTTTTCCGACGCCATGTATCTCTCCGCCTCGACCGATTTACTCAATCTCCACCAATCCTCCGCCAAGAGGTTCAAATCTCACTCCTCCTCCAGTTGCTACCTCTTTGATTTTTCCAGGCTTTCCAAAGGTCACCAGCTCTGGAATTCCGGAGCAACTCGTTCAAAAAAACTCGGCAACAAATTGAACCTCTCCGATCTCAGCCACTTGGCACATCTTCTGGGCAGGCCTAAGTCCGTCGATGGACGAGTCTTGTGGAGTTCATCGTCTGATCGTCTGCTTTCCGGTGACAAGTTTCCCGCGCAAATTTCAACATCATCATCGTCTTTATTGCCGTCTTCGTCATCATCGCCTTCCTTCTCATCATCATCATCATCATCACCACCGCCACCATCATCATCGTTATCATCATCATCATCGGATCAACCAGCTTCTCCGACTCCCGGTCTGGTACAGAGTTTGACACCGGCAGTCGACGTTACCATGACAACGGCTTGGAGCCTCGAAAAAATGATGGCGTCCGCCATCTTGAAATTATCCAGCATCGGCTTCATCAGGCACGGGTTGGTTTCGAGAGTTGCATGGAAGTGAATTGAATGAATTAAGTGAATTGAAGTGAATTGAATGAATTGAATGAATTGAATGAATTGAAGTGAATTGAATGAATTAAGTGAATTGAAGTGAATTGAATGAATTGAAGTGAATTGAATGAATTGAAGTGAATTGAAGTGAATTGAATGAATTGAATGAATGAAGTGAATTGAAGTGAATTGAAGTTAATTGAATGAATTAAGTGAATTGAAATGGAATGAATGAATCAAGTGAATTGAATGAATTGAAGTGAATTGAAATTAATTTAATTTAATGAATTGAGTGCATGGAACTGAATTGAAGTGAATACTACATGCGAACGGTTTATGACGGCATTCAAACGGACAAAGTGAACGAGTTGAAAGCGTTCCTCTTTGCTTCGAAAAAGTTTTTCCTGAATTAAATTAAATTAAATTTTTATTTTTCAAATTTTTACAGCTTTTTTTGTAAGATTATTGGAGAAATTAAAAGTTTAAGACAATGTCAAGAATAAGTACATGATGAATTTAATATTTTTATATATTATGCAAAATATTGTCATAAATATTTTTCTATATTTTTGTATATTTCATATATACTCGAAAGTAATTAAAAATGAATTCTTTAATTATTATTATTGGTATTATTATTATTATTATTATTATTATTATTATTATTATTATTATTATTATTATTATTATTATTATTATTATTATTATTATTATTATTATTATTATTATTATTATTATTATTATTATTATTATTATTATTATTATTATTAGTATTATTATTATTATTATTCTTATTATTATTATTATTATTATTATTATTATTATTATTATTATTATTATTATATTATTATTATTATTATTTATCAACATTTTCATCAGAAATTCCTTCGAATAACTTGTCACGTTTCTGACCTCGTATGATTGAAATCAATACGAAATCAATCACTCACAGGTTCAATTAATTTCAACATTTTCGTTACAACGGCGGTAAAATTTGTCTTTCTTACGATGATTAGCTCACGGATGGTGGCATGATGAAAGAATGGATGGAAGAATAGATAGATGGACGGATGAATGGAAGGATGGATAGATGGACGGATAGATGGATGGACGAATGGACGAATGGATTGGGTGAATGGATGGACAGATGGATTGGGTGAATGGATGGACAGATGTATGGGTGGATGGATGGATGGACGAATGGATGGACAGATGTATGGGTGGATGGATGGATGGACGAATGGATGGACAGATGTATATGTACCGGGAACGGAGTAGGAGTTTGTTACTAATGAATGTTGTTTACGAATGAAATAAATGCTGTTCTTACATTTATTTTTATGAAAAAGAAAGTAATAATCCTTTTTTACGGAGTGCTTGAATTCCATATATTCTATCCAGAACATCCATCTGGATTGCAGGGCGATCCCTGGTCATGTGGTCATGTGGTCATGTGGTCATCAACATCCATTAACGGAGTGTTGCCAGCTTTTCAGGGGCCCTCGAAAAAATCGACTCCTGTTTAATGAAAATGTACAGATGGACGAATGAATGGATGGATAAGTGGATGAATGGATGAATGGACAGATGGATAGGTGGATGGACGAATGAATGGATGGATTAGTGGATGAATGGATGAATTGATGAGTGTATGGAAAGAAAGATGAAGGGAAGGGTGGATGGATGGAGGGATGGCTTCTGTACACGAGTGAAATGGAAGAGAGACGGTGGGGTGAATTGATGAATGGATGGGTGAGTGGATGGAACGGTGGATGGAAGGGTGGATGGATGGGTGGATGAAAGGATGGATGGATGGATAGATGGATAGGTGGATGGATGGATGGATGAATGGATGGGTGAGTGGATGGAAGGGTGGATGGATGGGTGGATGAAAGGATGGATGGATTTGGATGGATAAATAGAGTTGTGAGAAAATAATGAATATGAAGTTGTAAGACTTCCCTAGCAGATAAATAAGGTTTAAGGGTGCAATTCGAGAAAGCATTTCATTCGCTTTATTTCTGTCTTGGAAATGTTTTTTCCAAATTATTTTCGATCGCATCGTCTTAAATGCATTCTCCAAATAAAAAAATAAATAGAAATCACGCATGTACTAACTTCCATCCATCCATCCATCCATCCATCCATCCATCCACCCATCCTTTCATTCATCCATCCATCCATCCAACCATCCATCCATCTATCCATCCATCCATCCATCCATCCATCCATCCATCCATCCATCCATCCATCCATCCATCCATCCAGCCATCCATCCACCCATCCATCATCCATCCATCCATCCATCCATCCATCCATCCATCCATCCATCCATCCACCCATCCATCTATCCATCCATCCAACCCTCCAAGAAAATGTTCAAAAAATTATTAAAAAGCAAGTTTATTAAAAAGTATTGTATTCGATTCCAAATCCTCAATTAAAATTAATAAATAAAAAAAAGTGAACTTCATAAGTTTCCGGATATTGCAACAAAATTGTGACTTTTGTGAAGTTTTGAAAACAAATTTTTTTAATTTCAAATTGTTCTTTCGTTCGAAAAAAGTGTCAGAAGTGGTTGAAATGATCCAATTTCTCTAAAATCGCCCTAAAAAAGTGAATTCATAACTTGGCTGGTCTTTGAACTTTTAAATTATATTATTATCATTATGCATTAAATTAATAATATAATAATTAAATAATTAGTTATTCAAAACATCGACCTGAATTTAGGTAACTTTTAAAGAGCAAACGACAATTAATATGAATTTCATCAGACATTAGAAACAAATTTGCAAATATATTATCATTTTAATTCAAATAATTTAAACGATGTTTTCAGCTTAATTCAGATAATTTGAAATATTTTTAAAATCTTAATTCACATAATTTGAAATATTTTTAAAATCTTAATTCACATAATTTGAAATATTTTTAAAATCTTGATTCACATAATTTGAAATATTTTTAAAATTTTTAAAATTCATATAATTTCGATGATTTATTTCATCATATTATTTCACCGTCTCATCAAGAAGTTCCTTTCAATCAGTTCTTTTCAACCGCGACTTTTCAATCATGAAGATGTCTTCAACCATGCAATCACTTTATTTCTCAGTTGAACCTCATTTCAATATACAAATATAAAATATAAAAATGTAAATTATGAAAATACAAAATAAAAAAACATAAAAAAGTAATTTAAAATTATTCAACAACAACAACAAAGCCTTCCATTTGATCATATTTCTTCGAGTTGAAAGCGTGGAAAGAGTTAATGGAAAAGTGGAAAGTCATTTATTAAATCATTCTTAATGCCTTATGACAAGGAGATACGTATGAACACACCAGGGATGAAATTGTTCTCCAAATAAATTATAATTTTGTCAAATAAATTACAATCCTGTCAAATACATTATAGTTTTTGTCAAATAATTTACAATTCTGTCAAGTAAATTATAATTCATGTTAAATAAATTACAATCCCGTCAAATAAATTATATTTTTTGTTAAATAATTTACAATTCTGTCAAGTAAATTATATTTCATGTTACATAATTTATAACTGTGTCAAATATATTTTTAAGCAAACTTTTAATTGGCTAATTTTTCATTCAAGACAAAAACAGTCGGTTTTAGTATTTCTGCTTAATTAACTTTATTTTTTTTAACACATAAATCTTTATTAGATCGAATGTCTGATTGATAACCGAATGTTTATTGCGGAGGAATAATTTTTAGAAAACATTTTGTTTTTTTATTTGATAATTATTTCAAGGAAATATAAGTTGAAAATATGGAATTTAGAATTTCTGATGATGCAATAGATATTTTATGTTAATAATAACAATTTTTTAAATTATTGTTCCAATTTTATAAGCATTAATTAAAAATCTTTCATGCAATTTGACTTTTAAAAACATTATAAATCAAATTTATTTAAAAAAAAAAATAAATTAATTTAAAATAAAGAATTTAAACTCAACGACAAGCCAATGAAAGATAAGACATCAGATGTTTTATTAAACAGTTGTGATTTATGATCGTCACCCAACAAGTAAGTGCCTGATTTATCGTCTCCATCGTCATCAATAATTTCCCGCCATTGCATCATCGTCATCATCATCAACGTCATCAATAATTTCCCGCCATTGCATCATCGTCATCATCATCATCACTGTCATCAATAATTTCCCGATATTGCATCAATGTCATCATCATCGCCGTCATCAATAATTTCCCGTTATTGCATCATCATCATCATCAACGTCATCAATAATTTCCCGCCATTGCATCATCGTCATCGCCAATCATCCTCATCGATTTGTAAGTACTTCAGCATGAAATAGTTTTTACATAAAAATTTAAAATACCATTTTCATATAACCGAAGTCTTTTAATAATTATCTTATTTTATTATTACTATCTTATCATTTTTTTATTATTTCTATTATATTATCACATTTTATCGTCTCATTACACTTAATTTTAATTTTATTAATTATCTTATCACGTTTTATTATTTTACATTGTTATTTTTATTATCTAGAAAAAAACAAAAAGCCTATTACTTTAAAAAACAAAACGACTTTAAGAAAGAAAATAATTTTGAAATTGCATCTTGTAATTCTGGCCGATAATTTCCAGTTTATCTCGACTTTGTAGTTGACTTTCCAGAGGAGGAGGAGGAGGAGAATAAGGATGAACAGAAATGAATAAAAATAAGAATTGATGTTTTGAAACGCTTTTCCAATTCCAGTCTTTTTTTTCCACTTCTTGTGCGGGAAAAAAACAAAAAAAGGATGGAAATCCCGTTCCAAATGAAGAAACTTTATCGTTTTATTTTAGCAGTAGCCGCTATCATTTTCTGTGATTGTACGCTTAAACAGCTGTACTAACCGTATCCGTAGGGTTTTGACCTCAGCGCGACCTTTACGGTTTTCGTTGAGTTTATTATTTAATTAATGTCGCAATAATTTAGTTATTATTATTATTAATATTATTATTAATGTATTTAGTTGTTTAGTTAATGTTATTAGGTCCTTATTATCTAATTACGCTTGTTCCTACCAGTCTTTCATTTTGTACAAAGAAATCCTTGATCAAAGTAAGTCTTACACTCCTCTCACACACACACACACACACACACACACACACACACACACCACACACACACACAACACACACACACAACACACACACACACACACACACACACACCACACACACACACACACACACACACACACACACACACACACACACACACACACACACACACACACACACACACACACCACACACACACACACACACACACCACAACACACACACACACACACACACACACAACACACACACACACACACAACACACACAGACACTCTCTCTTATATACACATATATACTTTTCTTCATCTTTTTGTTACTACATCACCTCATCATCTTCCTCATCATCATCATCTTCATCATCATCATCATCCTGTTCTCAAAGTATTTTGAGATAATTATCCTGCGAGC
Organism: Whitmania pigra; assembly: GCA_021613335.1. Taxonomy (NCBI): domain Eukaryota; kingdom Metazoa; phylum Annelida; class Clitellata; order Hirudinida; family Haemopidae; genus Whitmania; species Whitmania pigra. The sequence continues at coordinate 1,726,972 of JAJTWR010000481.1, forward strand.
ATAATTGGCCGACGTTGCCATGACAACCGGAATGAAGTCGCCGCAGTCGCTACTGCCTGTCGTTAGCGACAATTTCATACCACAATGAACGTCCATTGTGAGAATTTCATACTTCCTCATTAAAAGATGATTTTCATCCTAATTAATTAAAGATTTTTTTTTTCTTTTCCGCAACTTGAAGAATATTTTCTTTCATTTGAACAGTATTAAAAGGGTTGGATTTCAAAGTTTTAAAATTATTAAATAAAAAGGAAGATAATAATAATAATAATAATAAGAAGACAATAACGAATAATAAGAATAATAATAATAAGAATAATAATAATAATAATAATAATAATAAAATAATAATAATAATAAAATAATTAATAATAATAATAATAAATAATAATAATAAAATAATAATAATAATATAATAAAATAATAATAATAATAATAATAATAATAATAAACTAATAATAATAATAATAATAATAATAATAATAACAATAACAATAATAATAATAATAATAATAATAATAATAATAAT
>JAJTWR010000481.1:1737500-1790000 GCA_021613335.1 Whitmania pigra
TGGAGGGTCATAAACACCTTTAATTGATTCCTGCACCTCGAGGTTCCTTTTGCAGAAAAAGCTTAAAAGATGAAGAAAACATAGTTGTTTATCGTCGCTATTTTGTTGTTTAACGTCATCAAGTTGTTGTTGTTGTTGTTTCTGCTGTTGTTATTGTTGCATTTGTTGTCGCTGTTGTTGTTTGTGTGGTTTGCCGTTCCTGTGTCGTTGTTTACCGTTGCTATGTTGTTGTTTAACTTGAAGAAGTTGTTGTTTGCCTTTCTTGTGTTGTTGTTTAACTTGTAGAAATTGTTGTCTATCGTCGCCAACTAGTTGTTACCGTTGCCATGGAGTCACTGTTAGTAGTTGCTCGCGGTGAAAATAATTCTTCTCTGGAGACATTTTTATGCGTTCGATTCTGTTCCACCGCCCTTCGCGTCACCCCGGTAAATTAGATACCCCTCCACCACCGTACCCTCCATCGACCCGTGGTCTCAACGCCCGCCCAATTGATTGGTTTAAGATGACGCCTACTAGTCGATAACTTAGCTGGCAGGTTTATTGTTTCTGGGCAGCCTAGGAATGTTTTCGGTAGAGATTTTTCAATTAAAAATGGAATGAGTTAGTTTAAATCAATCTAAAATTTATACGAGAAAATTCTTTATAATTATAATTTAAATATGACGATATATTTTGTCCATTTCTTTAAATTCCTTGATTTGTTTACTAAGTTAATTAATTAAATTATGAGGATGAGAAATAAAACCAGATATTGGAGAAGCTAAAAAGTCCGAAATAGAAAGGAGACCTTGAATCCAAGTAAAACTAACTTGGTGACATTCAGAGAACCAAAGGCGGGGTTCGAACACAAGACCTTAGGACCCTCTTTTCAGGCCACTACCCCCAAGTACTTGGATTTTAAGAAACATCTATTACGTGGTAGGGTGCTGAGGAAAAAGATGCTTTCAACTTAAGATGGTCGAATCATTCTTGTGGTTTTTAAGAGCATTCATTCATTCATTCATTCATTCATTCATTCACTCACTCACTCACTCACTCACTCACTCACTCACTCACTCACTCACTCACTCACTCACTCACTCCTCACTCACTCACTCACACTCACTCACTCACTCCACTCACTCACTCACTCACTCACTCACTCACTCACTCACTCACTCACTCACTCACTCACTCACTCACTCACTCACTCACTCACTCACTCACTCACTCACTCACTCACTCACTCACTCACTCACTCACTCACTCACTCACTCACTCACTCACTCACTCACTCACTCACTCACTCACTCACTCACTCACTCACTCACTCACTCACTCACTCACTCACTCACTCACGCACTCACTCACTCACTCACTCACTCACTCACTCACTCACTCACTCACTCACTCACTCTCACTCACTCACTCATTCATTCTCATAAGGAATAATGAGCAACCACTTTTTGAGATTAACACTCATAACCGCTGATTTGATAAACCTGTGTTGCAAACTGATGGAAAGTTATTATTGTGAATGAATGAGCAGTGTTGAGACATCTTTCAAAAGTTCATTCTTAACCAAACTTAATCCAGTCTTAATCAACGTCAAGGCAATAAATTGAATTCAATTAAAAGCCAAACTTCATTACTACTTCTTCACAGCGAACGAAAGAGTTAATTCCGAGAGATTTTCGAAAATCATTTCACAAAAGTTTTATTCCGATTCACCAAAAAACAAAAATAAATAATAATAATAAATAAGTATAAAAAATAAAAAAAGTCAAATGGAAGCCTTCATATTCCTATAAAAAAAAATTTTTTCTAAACAAGCCCACTTTTTGAAAGAAATTTTTCCTCAATCTCGCCATTTTGTCAATTCAGAGTTTAAGACTCATGAATAATTGACGAGATGTTGAAATTAAATTTTAAATATTTCATTCTTAAAATTCTTCAAAATACTTTAATATTTTATTCTTAAAATTCTTCAAAATACCTCCATTGGAATATGGCAATTTTTCACGAAGATTTATCTCCTAGTTCTCGTGCCAACAAAGTCGCAATAGCGTCTTGATAGTGATACCATTCGATTTATTACTTAAGTCAATTATTTAAATTTTATTGCGAGGGCAGTTGAGATTAGGACATCTTATTAAACCTGAGTAAGAACTGGTTGCTCGTCTAAACTTATTACGGATTGGCGCCTTTGCAATGAATTAATTAGGGTGCTTTATCAAACCCTTCTCAAACCACTATAGATTAATGTTACTTCAGCAATGTTTTTATTTTATTTTTGATGAATTTAATTCAATTTTGAATACATTTTTTATTGTCGTATAAACGAATTTAAATGTCTAACAACTCGTGAAGAATGTAATGTTTTTTTAATGTCATTTTCAATTTTTTTTTATCAGGAATCCGAACATTCTTGACGACCGCGTGTCTTCAAAGTTACGACATCAACTTCCATTTTGGCCACCCTACAACAACAACGACAAAAACTACTTGAAATTGGGTCACACTTTGGATCGTATTTCATTTTTTTGTGTGCCATTTTCTCCGCCAAAATAACAATTTTTCGTTCAGAAAGAAAATAATATAGCACGATAAATTTCTTAATAAAATTAATTTCAACAAGGCTTTGCTTTGAGCTATTCAATATTAACAATCTTAAGTGATTCCATTTTACCGTTACTTTTGATTTTGTTTGTTTGTATGGTAAACCTTGAGATCCATTGATTGGACTTACTCCATCCTAAAGATTGTCTAACGTTCATTCATTCACTCATTCATTCACTCATTCATTCATTCATCATTCATTCATTCATTCATTCATTCATTCATTCATTCATTCATTCAACATTCGTTCCTTGAAATGACAAACCTTGCAACATCCAGACGATCAGCCGAGGGTGCTTCACCACTTCAGGGGATCGAAGATGGCCCTCTGGCAGGACCTCATACCCCGGATCCACCGATCCGACACCATCGAGCAAGAGCTCAGCTTCATTGAGAAAGGAATCTTCCAAGCAACCAGCACTGACGATGCCAGTTCATCATCATCAGAAGAGGAAGATGAGGACGACGATAAAGACCACTCGAAAGAAGATTTGGATCTTCCAAAGCTCCAAGAAAATGACGACGACCTGCCAAACTATTCTTTGAGTCCGAATCTAGAAAACTGGTGGTCTGAGTTCGAAACGAGTCCTTCCGACGAGGGGCAGCCGTCCTTCAACGCCTCGACCCTGCCAAGGTTGTCACAGCACTTGTTGGAACAAAACTTGAGGAATCAATCGACCGAAACATCAAATCAGAAACAGGTGAGTCGTTAGGGATGTTTTTTTTTCCAGATTTGGTGTGTTGGAGATTTTTTTTAATAATGCTAATAGAATGTAATAGCTGTAATTCTAGAAGAAAATAATGTACAATTTTAATGTTTATTAGTTTTAAACGTAATACTACAGCAATTGTTTGCACCTCCACCTATAAAATCTTATCACCACCGATATCGTACTACCCTAATTAAAGTTAATTTAAATTTCAACTCAGTCTCAAAAGATACACCAATGGGCGACCTCCAAACGGAAAGCCCAGGGTCTTCCACCGGGTCCGACATCGTCTCATACTGACATCAACAACAACAACAACAACATGGAGGAAGATTTTCCAGGAGAACAACACAAGGAGAATCTATCCTTAGCGGCCACTCTCGGGGTAGGCAGTCTGCTGCTGTTCATCAATCTCTCCGTATTCGGAGCCATCCTCTTGAGACGATTGAAAGTGACGCGATACAGCAGAAGTCCTTCTGACGGTGAAGAGCTCTTTTCCAAGGTCAAGAAGCGCGTCAGGATCGACGATCACGTGAGCAAAGAAATCGTAGACCTCTACTGCGAGCAGAACACTCTCTCGAACATCGACCAGGACGACTCGATCGATACGATCATCAGCGCTGACGAACGATTCGGAGGCGATGACGATCCGAGATCCGGGTGGCACGAACGACCACTCATTTCAAATCTACAGACTACGATCAATCAGCAGGCACAAAAGAAGTGTCTCAAGGCGAGATTTGAAGCGTCACCGGGGCAGTTCGATATAAGATCCTCTAACGAGCATCTCAATCATCGCCAGCAAGCGAATGTACTGCGCTATAAATCGTTTCTTGGCTCCAGAGGAAGCCAGAGTTTCGAGCGTCAACACTCGGACAATTTATCTCCTCAGCACAACATCTCCGGCAGCAATAGAGAAGTGCTCGCTCAAGACATCTTGATGACATCGCTTGTCGATTCCAGAGAACCGCTGCAAAGCGAGGCTCGAGCCTGCCACCAGACCCTTGACAGACAGAGCCACTTCGAGACAGACTCGGATGAATTTCTAGTCTCCTTCTCCATCAAAAGGCCGTCTACGCCTCCCGTTCGTCACCTGTCGAATCCGTACAGGCCCTCCTCCTCCTCCTCGCTGGCCAAGAAACACTACCAGCGAGCGAATCAGTCAAAAACGTCGCCCGAGGCAACATCTACAATTATTTCCTGTCACCAGCACACCACCGGGGACGCTAGACCTCTCGACTCTTCCAAAGAGTTGTCGCTCGCCCGTCAATCCTCATCTTCCTTCTCCTCCTCCTCCGACAGAACAATCTCAGCCGAGGCCAGACAGCGGCCCGTACCCACCCCCCTCGATAAATCACCTTACGAGCAGATGAAATTTCCCATTCGACAAAATGAATTTCATTCCAGTCCCATCACTTCTGTCTGAGATGGGAAAAGCGATAGAAATTCCCCAGGAACGTAGACCAACCTTCAGTAAGCCCTCGATGTCGGCTCTTCCGCTGGAATATCGATCTCGGCGACGATATCTTGATTGCCCGATGGAGAGACGATCATATGGACGGGTCTTCCTGACAGCGCCTTGAAAATGAGTTAAAATACATTGTGGAATGATATTTCAGCAACATGGAGATGGAATTTTTCCATTAAAACGAGACAGTTGCCTCGACTAAAGGACAGTTTTCGATCGTTAGTTATTTCCACGTTACAACAACAAAAAAAAAAGGCCGCAGCTATTTTTAATAACTGCTCTTGAAGACCTATTAATAATGATTTTGAAGTTTTTCTCTCAAAAAATTCAAGAAATAAGGGTAAAAAAAAAGTTGTTAATATGCGTACTTGTGGACAAAAAAAAAGAATTTTATTAAAACTGCATGAACCATCATCGTAACTCTTCAAATGGTCCTTATAAACAGTGGAAGTACGTTGGCAATGAGGACAGCATTGGTTCTGTTTACGAGCCACAAATAGGCGCGTAATATTCTCCGGTGACAAACTGTATGGATCCACAACAAACAACCGAAACAAAACAAAGATACACATGCTTCCTTTGCATAAAAACAATCAGCGGGATTTTAAACGATTTTGCAAAGCTTCTCGGATTTCGTTGTCTTCTGAAGAAGATGCCGGCGGCAAATTTTGGAGCGAATGGAAACTGATACCATGCTAATGATGCAAGATGCAAACGTGAACCTCTGTTTTTAAATTTTCAAAGAAAAAAGTCTTATCGGTCTCCTCATCATCATCCTCCAATTACGGTCTTTCGTTTAGAAATTTATAAAAAAAATAATTTCAGAAAAAAAAAACATTATTTATTGTGAATGTTGCAAATAAATTAAAGTCTTGTTACAATTTTTTTAGTTTTTGTTATGTTTTTTTTTTTAGTTGAAAAGTTATTACCCAGTTTCCAGTTATATAGTTAACCAATGCTAAGCAATGCTAACCAATGCTACTAATCTCTGAAACTCAATCCTTCTGTGGCGAAATAAAACTCGAGAACAAATAAAAAAAGTCAACTAAAGACGTTTCAAATTCTTCGACTTAACGACGACTGGAGTCGAACTTTCTCATTTCCAACATTTCAACCTCTCCATCCGTAAAACAATTCATCCTCCTCCTCCTCATCATCATCGTTCCGCTTCATCGGCGATGATCACATCCGAGAATCGAACGGTCTTCGTACGGTTCGGCTCAGATATCAGATCGTTTCTTTCTGACCTCGAACTATCGGGGCGTGGCTTAAAAAAGGGCTCCGTGCCTTCCCCCTGCCCTCCGGAGACGGGCATCGGTTCGTCTTGGAAAAGTTCATACGAGGAGTCTGAGTTCTCAGGGATCTTAAGCTCGTCTGCTCCCAAATCATCCGCTAGCGGGTTAGACGAATAGGTAGGGAGAGAGGTCGTCTGGAATTGGTGTTACTCCAGGATAATGGTTCATGGTAATCAATTAAACTCATTCGGTTGTTATTTACTAATTAATTAATTTATGCATTAATTAACCGATTAATTAATTAACGCTTTCGTTAAGAACCTTCTCTAGGGCTTGGATGTTTCTCAGAAGATTCCTCTGCTTCATCCAATCGAGGTATTGCTTCACCTGATGCCGGGTCATGATTCGTGGGTTCTTCCTGTCGCCATTGACGACGCGGTTTTGAATGTGAGTGGTTATCGTCCTTACGAGTTCATAGGCCAGGGTTTTGATGTCGGAGTTAGGGTGGCCCGAGTGAAGGCATTTTAGGGGGGATACCATGTCTCTTGCCAGGTGGACAATGAAGTTGGACATCTAGTTGGAAGCGAATGGGTTATCTATTCGATTGAGTAATAAGTAATTAATATAATGTGATATATAAATGATGATGTAGTTATTGAATTACAGACACATCTAAGCGGAAATTATCTCATTTCTGCTGTCATCCAGCTATTAAAATAATGCAAATTCAAACGGAGTTTTTTCAAGGTTTATTCACAAATCCACTCACTCCTTCATCCACCCACACACTCAACCACTCATTCAGCCAGCCACCCAGTCACTCGTTCGACTAACTAACCACTCATCCACTCAATCCCTTTCTTGTCAATTCTCGTTAATGGATGCGAATATATAAGAATTTTATTATTCTTTTCTTAAACATTTTTTCTTAAACATACAACAGCTGACCAGACCTGATAATCCTCCTGTTCGAGAATGAAACTGCTCAACAAGGCCATGACGAGAACAAGCGCCTCGTGCTGGAAAGTTTCTTCGTACAAATCGAGGTTCGTGTGCGTCAGTGACGTCAGAGTCTTTTCCAGGACCACCTGGAAGTACTTTCGTCGCTTGATTTCATCACCCAATTTTTTTTATTATGTTTGTAAATATCTGTTTTTACGCCAACCTATTAAAAGATTTTAATTCTCTAAAAAAATTTTCAAATTTTTGATATCAATTTGATGAATCATTTTTTTTAACATTTTCCTTGTTTTTCCCTTAAGACTAATAAAAACGTTTAATTATTGAATAAATAACGTATTAAAAGTAGTTAAATAATATTCTCGAGAATTCAGGTTAAATATACAGATCCAAACTTCTTCATCATTCCCATCACCATAGCCGACATCATAAATCAAAACCACCACCATCATCATCACCACCACGATCATTACCATCAGGCTGCATTAATCATTAATCATTAATCATGCCTTAAAAAGTAAAAAAAATGATCCGCCCCAACGAACTAACAAACAAACAAATTCCCCAACCTTGGAAAAGAGAAATATCTCCTCAACACAATCGCAGCAGAACTCCCCTCCCTTTTCCAGTATTCCACCGAGCATGACGAGCCACTGGTAATTGATGGTCCACTGAACTTTGGCGTCAGAAGCAATGTCGTGGAAGATGATCCTGGTCAGGGATTGGAGACAGGACATGCAGATGCCCTTGGAAATATCTCTTTTGTCTACTCTGGTTATGAGGTCAACCAGTATGACAGCTTTTGACTCCATGGACTTGAAGCTGGTCAACTCTTTACTGTTGGAAATGAGATGGATTGTTGATGCTAAGTAAATTAGTAAGGTAAAGTAAATAGATAAATTATTAAAATAGTAAGTAAAATAGTAAATTATTATGTTAATGTAGTGTGTAAAATGAGATGACAGTTTTATTTATTAATGCACTTAAAATGCAGAAGGTAAAATATTAAGTGATAAATACTGGTTAAAGTCATGAACACGGATTGTTTAATAATTGTAACTAAACATTGTAAGACATTGTATTCATTCATAGTCTTTTGAAAACCTTAACAATAATTCACAGCACAACAGTTTTAAGTAATCTACCATACACCAATCCATACAGACAACGGCTTAAGATTTCGATTTATTTGGAGTCGTAACATTGCGAGAATCCGAGACAAAACCACTCACAACTTGCCGCAGAACCTCGGTGGAGTTGGCTTCAGGACAACCCTCACTCCACCGGTTATGCCCGAAGAGAACTGGCAGTCTTTGTTCAAGAATCGAAGAGCCTTCCAGCCGCTGAAGAGATTTGAATCGTAGTTCTCCAAGTCAGCGAAGTACTTGAACAAGGAGAGTGACTGATCGGCCTCCATGTTGTTCAGTACTTCCAGGAGCAGTGCTTCCACTGATGAACTTTGGAGGGAAGATGATGATGATGATGATGGTGATGACGATTGTCGTTGTTGTTGTATTATCGTTATTATTATTAGTAGTAGTATCATCATCATCATCATCATCACTATTATTATTATCATTATCATTAGTATTATTAAACAATTGCTAATTTATTATTACATAACCATTATTACTGCCATTAGTGCTTATCATCAGAAAAGATTGGAACCCTTGTTTCAAATTTCTCAACCCAGGCAAGTTTTAATTTTTTACAAATTTACCTCAGATAAGTAGGGTTTGCAGAGGTATAGAGATGGAGTTCAAAGAGTACATTGACGAACGGAAGCAGACATTGTGACAGCTTTGACATCGGCAGGCGAAATATGATCAATATCTGTCAGGAAAAAATAAAATTTTTTGTTATTAATAACTAATAATTTGTATGATAAATGTTAATAATAATATTACATAATTATTACAAATATTGGAAAATATCAAAAATTAATATCATTATTATATAATATATAATTAACGAAATATTACGTCAGAACTTGCATATAATTTCATCTCACAGAAATAAAAGCTGAAATAAAAACTAAAACATGGTTTCCTAACCTCATAAAATGTTTCAATGCAAATGGAAAAGTTTTGTTCGCTGACAACTTCGAACGACTCCCCATCACTCTGACGCAATGATTCTGCAACTGGAAGAACGATTTCAATTATTTTCATCCTCTGGTTATGAATATTAAATATTATATTCGTTAATAAAAAAATATTTTATTATTATGAGTAAAACTATTTTGAGAGGAATACAAAGATTATATATTTTATTAATTTTTTTTTAAATATTTGAATAATGTACAGTTCACAATAGCACTACTCGATTAATATCATATTATTATTATTTAATTAATTAATTATTTTACGAAATTAATCCCATCTTATCACATCAATTCTCATCCCAACAAAACCATTCCCACAAACTTTTCGACATTTCCTGAGTACAAGCGTACAACGGGGCTGCCATTTGCTGCATGATCTTCTTGTAGAATATGACAGGGTGGTCCCTCCAAAGGATGCTCATGGTGTGGACAAGGACCGGTACAATGGACTTGTTCTGGGGCCTGTGGTATCCGCTGGATGAACCATCGGCGTAATAAAAAGCCTTGATGAGTTTCTGAATCTGTTGGAAAATCGGAAGAATTTTTTCAAGAATTTATTTTATAATAGCATTGATGATGATGATGACGATGATGATGACGATGATGATGACGATGATGATGATGATGATGATGATGATAATGATTATTGTATTTTGGAACATGATTTTTGGGGGGAATTATTTTTTTTATAAAAAATAAAAAACACATGGCAATTTCTCCGGCCAAATGGATAATTATTTTTAACAACTTAGTAGTGAGTTTTTCGTTAAAACATTAACAGTCAAATAAATAAACTACAATCCCTACTATTCATAGCTAAATCAATTAAAGATCAATTATAAATTAAAAATAAATTAAATATCGCATGCAATTAATCATCAATTATTCATTCAACCTGCTCAAGAACAGAGGAGCAATAGAGTTCCTCTGAGAATTCCCCCAGAGGGCAGGTGGTGATGATGCGGGACACGAGGCCGCACTTTTCCCAGTCGATTGAAGTCGGTTTCTGATCTCCATTTGTTATCTGTTCTGTAATTTTTAAGTAATTCGTGTCTTTTTGGGGGGATATTTGGTAAATTAGTTAATTAGTTAGTTAGTTAGTTAGTTAGTTAGTTAGTTAGTTAATTAATTAGTTATTTAAATAGAATTACTGAATGGCATTAGTTTTATTCGTGTAAACTCATGTGAGATTCAATGTAATGAATTTGTTTCTTAATTTTGGAAAAGATTGTCAGATTTCAGGAAAAGAAAATGATTTTTACATGCCGTAATACTTTCAAGCGACCAGTAATACGAAATGCACATTGAGTAAATAATTAAACAATGATATGAAAAATAATAATAACAACAACAATAATAATAATATTAATAATAATTGTAACATAATTATACCAATTTTAATAAAAATATCAATAATAATTATTAATAACAACAATCACAATAATAGTTATATCAACAACACCAATAATAATAATAATATTATTAATTATACCATAACTATAGCAATAATAATAATAATAATAAATAATAATAATAATAATAATAATAATAATAATAATAATAATAATAATAATAATAATAATAATATAATAATAATAATAATAATAATAATAATAATATTATTAATTATACCATAACTATAGCAATAATAATAATAATAATTGTTCTAACACAATTATACCAATAGTAATAACAATAATAATTATATCAACAACAACAACAACAATAACTAGCAGTCAGTTACCAGGATCATCTTCGACAAATGAGAGAATGAACGACTTAACACCTTCCTCCTTCATGATGCAGTCCCTCACGAACAATCCACTCGTCTCAGTTAACCACAGTGGGTTCCTCTTGCCATTGGTCTGACTCTGACAAATCAATAATTATTGTCATTTATATATTATTAATATTAATTAATTAATAATAATTACTTCTAATTATTTTAGTTAATATTCAATAACTTTGTTATTTAAGTATTGGTGCGTGATTAATATTAATGGCGATTAATAATGCGTAATTCGCGCATGTTAAACCAATTAATTGACAAAGATAAATAACTAACATTAGTTAATTATAATAAATTATGCATAACCAATGTTGGATAATTATATTACAATTACAATAAGATTGATAAATAACAGCAGATCGCCTTGACAAACACAAAGACAAAAAAATGTTGCTTAGAAAATCTCAAAATCTATCCATCAAATATCACAAAATAATTATTTAAAAAATCTTATTTATCTAAAAAAGAAAAAAAAAACTTTAAAGACAAATTATTCCTAATCCACAAACACTGCTTCCTAGCAGAGCAGTGAGCTCCCTGAATATGAACTTCCTAGGCGACACGTCGATAAGGTTCTTGAGGTAGTTGTGGTATCTCTCGATTTCCTCGCACTTCTTCGAGTCGTTGTCCCCGGGTTCTCTGACGGTGCACCAGGCGCTTTCTATGGTCGACGGACAGTAGCAGACGTGGAAGAGTGCCATTAGATAGCAGTGGAAGTGTTCGGCGATTATGTATTCCTTGAATATTATCGACAGTTTTAGCTCGAACAGGTCGACCATCATGTTCAGAGACTTCTTCAGCAGTTCCACGTTCTTGTTCTGATTGGGCAGGGTACGAAAGGATGAGATTATTTTTTGATAGATTAAGTTAGGCTTCGGAGACTCGTAGATCCCTGGAAGTAACTGAGGCGAGATCCCCAGTATGAAGACGAAGTCGAGAGAGTTGTGGATGAATTTCTTTTCTATCGTGCTCAGAGAATCTGGCGAGTAAGTCGACATGCCAAAATTCGTGTCGTACTTGAGGCTCCTGTGGTGCTGCCTCATGGCTTTCGTCAGGGACAAAGAGAAAAACTCGAGCAGAAAGAGAATCCACTCCACGTAGAGTTGGCACAGTTCGTTGTTGGACACAAAATCGACCGTCTCCAGGCATGTGGCCAGATTCGACGACGTTTCGGTCATGTATTCGTACAGCTCTCTGAATATGGAATTGTCGCTTAAAGTATTGTGCAGTTTCCTGATGTTGATCTTAAACTGTCTGTTGAGAGACGAATCGTCTGCAGAGAGAAGAAGGCGAGATTAAGTATGAAATGCTTGTTAAACTTTTAACTTAAACTTAAATTACAACTGGAGTTAATAAAGCTGAAATTATAACGAGCTAAATTAAAGCCATCCTACTTGTAATAGTTGTGAGAAGTCCGATCAACTCCAAATAATCGTGCGTCGAAATTTTATCCATTTTTCTTAATTTGTACGAACAAAATGCAAATAATATCGAAGCTGGAATAAAATGTCAAAATGCAAAATTTAAAAAAAAAGCTGTTAACTATTGCATGTTAAGGTTTTTAGAAATTTTTATGTATTTTTAAATTGGTGTTTACAAGCGGCATTTACGAAATGAAGACGAAAGAGGGTCCTTAGTAACAGACGAGGGAGATTTTGAATTTATTTTAGTTATTTTTTTTTTAATTATTGATTTGCATTAAAAATAAAGTAACATGTTTATTTTAATAAATTTGTTTCATAAATTTTTAATTTATTTTTTTAATTCCCAAGAAATTAATAATTTGTGAACTGCTTGTGAGTTTGATGCTTGATGCTCATCCGATGATTTTATGTCAAAAATTAAACAAAATTTTTGTAAATTTAAATGAAGTTTATTTCAATAAACTGTAGAGCTATCAAACGAGGAAATCAAACAATAATTTCACAAATTTATTGCTGGTCGATAGAGTCGAAGAAATGCTTTTTTAGGCAGTTTTTCACGTTGCTCATCTCATCCTGGGATGGAGAATTTGAAAAAGAAAAAAAATTTTGATAATATTTTAGTATTTAATATAGTCATTTCTACTTTATTTTGTGTTTTATTGAGTCATGTTATGCCAATATATTTGAAGTGATCACAAATCTACATCCCTACGAAACTTGCCTGCAACTTTACTAAGACTTGAGTCAAATATCTTGGATCGTTTTTCAAGCAATCGGCCTGCAAGTGATGGCTTTGTCCAAACTCCAACAAAGTTCTTGAGTCTCTCTTTCCATTACCCCATTTTCCAGGTACGCTGAATGTGAATTGCGATTCAACCATGGAATCAATCACCAACATGCATGACGTGATGATTGTGAAAACCCTGCTCATTATTCTGTTCGTTTAATCTGCAATTTTAGGAAGTTGTAAATATTTTTCTATAGCGTTTCTTTACAGCATAAACTGTTCACTCGACGAAGCTCAGAAAGACTTTTGATGGTGTTATACGGCCTCTCCTGAGCTTTTATAAGGTGAATCCCAATCGCATAAGCTAATTCTATTTTGAATTAATCTTTCGAAGAGAAACACAATCAACAATCATCAAGAACTGAGCCATGTCTCACGTGCGTTCATGTAATTCAATTCTGAAACAACTTTCCATTTTTATTTTTTCTAATGCTTTTAATCAATTCTTGGAATGGTTACGTAACACGTTTGAAGAAATGAACTTTGTTCTACACTTCAGAGGTTGAACATTTTTTAGAAAATTTAAAGGAAAAAAATTATTTTACTCATGAATTGCATTTTACCAACCATCAGTATAAGTCTCGGGTTAGTTTAACGTTTATCGGTAGAACATTAAACGATGAGGAAATTAGCTGAAGTTATTTCTCAATTTTGAGAGTCTTTTTGTTATATGCGTATCAAAAAGCGATTCGTGAAAGTATATCGGGAGGTGTTTGTGTTTTGGTTTCGTCAGGACAGCGAGTACTGTTCGGATTTCTGACAAATACAACAATGGCAAACTACCGTGGAGCTAATGACGGTTCCGAACAAAGAACTTCCTTCAAAGTGGTTTTACTCGGCGAAGGAGCTGTCGGCAAAACCTCCCTCGTTCTACGATACATTGAAAATAAGTTCAACGACAAACACATTTCAACCCTACAGGTGTTTTATTGATTGACCTTTAAATGTGAATTGTTTTTGTTAAAATTTTACTCTGCTGCTGATGTTTTATAAAACAGTTTATTTGGGAAGGGTGTAGTTTTTCATGATATTTGAATTTTGTTCTACTAAACCTTTGATCATACAGCCCACAGACTGGATAGTTTTTCTAAGATGGTTTACATTAAGTTTTTGAGAATAAGTTAATGGTAGTTCACTATGTTAAGTTGGTTTAAGTCAAATTTTTGAGACTAAGGTGGTAATAATTCATATTATTTGAATAAGTTCTGTTTGTCAGGCCTCTTACTTACAGAAGAAGTTGAACATTGGTGACCACCGGATTACTTTGACACTGTGGGACACAGCTGGTCAGGAGAGATTTCATGCCCTCGGCCCCATTTATTATAGGGACAGTAACGGGGCCCTCCTCGTTTATGACATTACAGATGATGATTCCTTTAAAAAGGTGCTAACTTTATTGAAGATTGTCTTTTATTTAAAGTCAGAGTAATTATGGATCCTATATTTGCAAAATGTAAGAATTTGTTAGAATTTCTAATGTAGTGCTCAAAAAAATTAAAAAAACTCATTTTCTTTCTTAATTGGTTTTCTGAAAATTTGTTTACATTTTAATTTGATGTCCTACTAAAATGAATAATTGCATGTTTCTTGCAATTAGGTGCAATCCTGGGTGAAAGAATTGAGAAAGATGCTCGGCAACGACATTTGTTTGAGGATAGTTGGAAACAAGACAGATCTCGAGAAACAAAGGCACGTCAGTCTCGAAGAAGCAGAAAGGTTTCCTTTCATTCGAGTTATTTTTAAATTATCTTTAAAGTTATTTTTAAAATTATTTTACAATCATGTTGGGCTTTTTAAATTATGTTGCGACTTTCTTTCCTGAATTTGCCAGAATTTCATCCCAAATTTGCACGTTGCACAAGGATTTTCTTTTGTTTTATTGCCTGATGTGAAAGTAGAATGCATGGATTATTGTTATTAGTTATTAATTATTAGTAAATATTTATTATTATCATTATTAGTAGTATTTTTATGTTATCGATGCTTTATTTTTGTTTCTAGATCTATTTTTGTCCTGATTTCATATTTTATGTTAATGTTCTCGCAGCTATGCAAAATCTGTTGGGGCAAAGCATTTCCAAACATCAGCCAAATTAAACAAAGGGATTGATGAACTATTTTTAGATCTTGCTAAAGGTTTGTTGACAAAGAAAAATAATTTCTATTAAATTCTTATTTATCTAGTTTCAATTTATTGAATTTTAATGAATTAAATTGTCAAAACTTTGAAGTTTAATTTTGACGGTGATGAAATCATCAATTTTGTTTTGGCTTCGCATAGCATAACCTGGATGGGGCTTGATTGTTCCTCACTAAACACAGGATTATAATCTAGATTGTTACATTGCTGATAAACTACATAATCTGTCACATCCTTGATGTCGTAAATAATTGTTGAAAATGATTTTCTGTCTCAGCCATGATAGAAAAACGGGAAGCAGAATTGGCGAGCAAGGTTGCAAGCCCTGCCACGTCGCGAAACACCGTCACCGTCGTGGACGACGCGCCAACGCACGCACGCAGTAGCTGCTGTTAAAAGCGAATCCATCCGGTCTCGACTTCCATATCCCATGAAATTCATCTTGCTGCCAGAAGAATCTGCCATCAGTTCGGTTCCCGTCGCCAGAAATTCTTGAAATTTGACTCCAGTGCTTTTACATTTTTTTTCGGTGAAATTCTGATTGTGTGCATTTGAATTTTTTGATTACTCCACATTTGAGAGAATATTAGCTTGTTTCTGTGTAAAGATGATGTTATAGTAACAGTAGCTCAGGTTTTGATAATCAGAGTACCAGACACTACTCGTCCAAGATGTATCATACAACGTTACATTTAAGTACCTTTTGAGTTGTTAATTAATCTGGTATTATTGTCCAGATTCATGTTTGAGTAGGCTTTTAGTTTAAGCTGCTTTTACAATTAAAGTTTCTAGGAAGGTTCTGACAAGGTTTGTCTGACAACAAACCTGATTTGTCATTTCTCAGAACAGCAGATTTCAGTACGATAACGTTTTATCAACTTTAAAATCAAGAAGCATCGAATATGACATTAATTTAATAAATTACCCAGTTTTGGTGAATGATGACCATCATGGTATTTCAATTGCTTCGATCACGATCAGCCAAAAATGAGATTTTCAAACAAAACAAGAATGCACGTTAGGTGCAAATCTTCTTTTGTGGCATCATGCCACTGGCATGCGAGGGAAGTTGGCATTGAATCACAAACAACGGTCGAGAAGTGTCGGCGACAGTGTCAAATACTCCTTCAAGTTGCTTGGCAGGGGAAGGGTTGAAATCTTCTGACTGGTATGATTCCCAAGGTATTTCCTAATGGAAAACTTGGAGACAAAAGTTAAAGAAGGAGGTTTAGTTGGGACGATCGCCCATTTGTCCGCCAATAACCGTTCCTCGGCGTTCGTCAGTTTTAAAGAAATGCCAGCATTCAACAACAGTGTTACCATGTCGGCATCGAATTGTCTCAGAGCCAACGAGAATGGGGTGTCATTGTTGGAATCTCTGACAAAGATGTCTGCTCCATGGTCAATTAGGAGAGAAGCCATCTGTAAGTTCAGTTGAGGTGATTTCTCTCTAGCCCTCCTTGAAGAGCCAAAGATGCTGTTAAACATTATCCTGTCAGTCATCAACCACATATCTGACTCTGCCTTACAACAAAAATGAAGATAGGTTTGTCCACATCTGTCCCTAAAGTTTGGATTATCTCCGGCCATTAGCAACCTTTTAATTACATCCAAGTTTCCAAGGACAACTCCACAGCCCAGAGCACTCAAACCTGAAGTATTAGGCATTGAGAATCTTGCATTTTTTTCCAGGAGATAATCCACTATTTCAACTTCATTGCTTTCAACAGCTCGATGAAGGGGAGTATGAAAATATTTGTCCACGGCATTAACTTCGGCCCCGTTGTCTACCAGGAGCTTCACCACGTCAAAGTGACCAAAAGCAGCTGCAATATGAAGAGGAGAAACCTCATTAGCAGCAGTTTGATTAATACATTCAAGGTGTCTGTCAATCATCTTCTGAATGAGGTGGGTGTTCCCTGTCTTGGAAGCCAAATGTATGGGGAACATTTGCTGAGGAGAATTGTCTCTGTAATTCAAAGAAGCTCCATGTTCGACGAGACGATATGCAACTTCAAATTGCTCTTTAATTATGGCTAATATCAGAGGGGTTCTCCCACATATTTCTAGGTCAATATTTATTTCTGGTTTTATTAAGTTCAAGGCTTCTTCCTCGTTGCCTTTGTCAATAGCAAAATGCAATCTGACTGGTGGTTTAAGCTCAGGATGAACTGTTTGAAAGTAAAATCCAATAATTAATATAATTTACAAAAGTGCCTGTAAGACAATTTCAATTACTTGACAAAATTTTATCCATATATTGAGATTGAAGCACTCGCAATAACGTTTAAAGGAAAATTTCCAGAAAACCTGCTCCCTCCTGGATAAACTTCTGCCGTTCGCAGCAAAAATCGCTATCCTCTTTTCGTTTAGAAAGCGATGTTAATTCCAGGGAAGGTTGTAGAATTATTTTTAATTTATTTTTTATTGAATATTTATTTTGTGTTATCGAATAACTTAAACAATTAGCTAATTTTTTAGCTAAACTTAAACATCGAACGTACGTTAGCCGAAAGCTACTAAGTATTTTTGGTACCTAGGGCCTTGACCTATTGATGCATTGCTAATCCAATTCCGGATTTTTTCAGGTTTGAAAGTGGAAGGCTTCGGTTGGAGAATCGGAATCCGAAGATTCCTTGTGGAGTGGATTGATTAAGTTTGAGGTTAAGGGAACTGGTTTGAGAAAGGCGCGTATACTTGCAAGTTGTCTGCCAAGGAAAATGTCGGATCACGAAAGCGGCGACGAACATTCTCCATCTGCACCCGGAAAAGGAAACGGTTTGATAACTGTTTTTAAATTTTTTGCACGAACCTCGATTTACGGCAGACGTAGCTAGGCAGTTGTTGCCAAGATCGCCTCTTTTCTAACATTGTAACGGTACCATGTTTTTAAATTTTTGCCGATACACAAGGACCAGATTATGAGTAACGTTAATTTTTGCGTTCATTTGCTTGATTTCATTAACTGGTTTAATAGATGTGATGTAATACAATACTTAGTAAGGGATGTAGATAACAGATGTTATGCTTATTGCACTTAAAATGAATAAATATGGCTTTGGGTTTTCTTTTGGCAGATCCATACTGATTTGTAGCTTACAGTGATTCTGCCCAGTACTCAAATTTAATGAAATGATAATGATGAAGCATTTTCAAAGTTTTCAACATTTTCTTTGACACGTACTTTGATTTGATTTTCAAAGCAGCTGGAGAAGAGGAATTGGCATCCAAGGTTTTGCAAATACAAACAAAGAGATTTTACTTGGATGTGAAACAGAACAGGAGGGGCAGATTTATTAAAATCGCCGAGGTTAATAACACATTCTGAATGCATCACCATATGTTGCTCAATCTCTTTGAACGTGTTCACATATTTTGTCCATGAAACCTTGCTTTATTGCTTACTTGCTTAACAAGATCTTAATTAATATTTGTTAAGTTGTAGTAGAGTTGATTTGATATTTGAATCTCGAATTTGTGAATCATGCTGCCAAACCAGTTGATGATAGCGTTCTTCAATTGTTTTTTTTACTTTTTATTGAAACTATCACATTTAATGATCCATAGGATAATTTTTTACCACATTTTTTTCACATGAATTTCTTAAAACAACTACTTGCTGCAATTAAGAGTTATTGATTAAATTTAGACATTAAAAGATGAGTAATGGTAATACCAACAATAATAATAATTACTAAGGTTGCGAGCTTTTCATGTGAACCACTTGAACTGCAGCTGATTAGCAGCTCACCATATGATAAAGGCTCTTATGGGTTCATAATTTGGATTTTTCCAAATAATGATCATCAAAAATTACTTGGTGATTATCGATTCAAGATGATTAATTTTGAATTTTTCTAAACTGCTATATGGATTGTTCCAAGCAAAATACATTTTTTGTTTTGATTTGAAATGGTGATGTTTAAATTTGACGAGCAACCCAATTCTCGACGATGACACGATGCTAGGCTGGTCTGCCCCTATGCAACCATAGTTTAATGGATGATTGGTTGAGAACAACACCAGCTTTTCTACTATTGAGTTTTGTCATCTGTAATGTCGGCTGTTGCAATGAAGCTGAACAACATTTGTTGAACATTTTGTTGTCTGACGACAACCCATTTACTTAATAAGTAAATTACATTCCAAATTCATATCTATGATATTCATTAACTTTCCTCGATGTAAGGTTGGCACAGGTGGTAAGAAAAGTCGTCTGCTCTTTGCCATGTCAACGGCTGCAGAGTTCAGGAATCGCTTGACGGAATTCAGCGAGCACTATGCCTCCTTGGGTTGGTCTTTTGGAGGATGATGATGGTGATGATGGAGGCGGTGATGGTGAAGATGATTCTGGATTGCATTGTTGACAAGTTTATGTGGATGATGAAGCCAACATTTTTGAGGAGTTTATGTGGATGTTGAAACCGACATTGTTGAGGATGTTGGTGGTTGTTCAAATAATGACGAAATGAAAATTGTTGATGATATTTCCAGACATATTGTAGGTTAAAAAGGATTAAATGTTTTGTGATTGCACAAGCAGACTTAAGACTAAAAGTCATAAATTAATAAAAAGTGATTTTGACTTGTCATTACATTGCATAATTAATTAAGAGCTGATAATTTTATTTATTACAAAATTTACTCAAATTTTATCTCTTAATTATCAAATTACCACATCAACATCTGTTCCGTATCGTCGAGCAGGACCTCCGAACGCAGAGAAGATTTCAGAGGACGGGAAGTTGAAGAGCGAGGTGATCACGAAGGAGAATCGTCGCTACTACCTGGATTTGAAGGAGAACACGAGGGGAAGGTTCCTCAGGGTAAGTCGAAGTGTTACGTCTTTTCGACATCAGGAGGAGCAGATAAGGATTGCAGACCTCCCTGGACCATGGAATCTGTTTTGTTTTTTTGCTGGGAATTGCTTGCATTGGAAACGCATTATCTTTGTGAGAGTCGATCTTAAGAAATTTACGATCACAAGGTGGCTTCTTTCATTCTTGCTGAATATTAATTACCTACTTATAGAATGGCCCATAGAAATGCCTCTCAGAATGCTAATAGTTGCCATGTTCCGCAGGTTTCAATGACTATGCCTTTGTCGAGACAGAGGGCTCAGGTTGCCATACCAGCTCAGGGCATGATCGAAATCAGGGACGCCCTAACGGATTTGCTGAACGAGTTTGGATGTGGAAATCAAGGTTAGTAACTATGTTTGCAGTCTCTGAATCTCTTTTTCAAAAGAAATGTCTTAATTGAAATAGATTCCTAGTTGCACAATTTCACGATTATTTCCATTTCTGTATTTTGATTTAAATCATGAATAATAATGATAATGATAATAATCTCGGGAAAACTTGTCATCTACAGCTGATGTTCAGGATGAGATACCAGAGTCTCAGTCGTTGAAGGTGGAGAACAAGATCTTCTACTTCGACATCGGCGAGAACAGGCGCGGGAGGTTCATGAGAATCTCCGAGGTGGGCTTCATTTGTGTATATAAACTGTTATTGTGGAGGTTTTTGTTTGTTTTGTTTACATTCTTTTGTATTTTGCTACACTCTATTTTATTATAGTATTATATTTTTGATATTCTTTTGTAACTGTTGCGCCTCCTAGTCAGGACAACAATTCAATAACACATTTGTTGTAAAATTAATTAACTTCTAAAAACCCATACTTTATTTACCTTTTGAGTTTGTGATCTTTACAACGTGCCTGATGCCAAATGAATTAATCCACGTCAATAATTTCCAAGTCTCGCTGCACGAGTTCTCTTCAATTCAATTCGTTTCCAGGTGCGAACGAACTTCCGCACGGCCATCACGATTCCCGAGAATTCCTGGGCTCGCTTCAGGGACGTGCTGGCGGAGTTCGCGGACAAGGGAGCTTCGGGAGACTCCTCGAAGAAGCCCGTCCTGGCCTCGACCAACCCCGTGGCAGCAGTGACCAGCAACACCGACGCCCAGGCCAACGCTCAGGTCGCCGTCGGTGCCTCGGGGGAGAAGAAGTAGCGACTGGGGACCCGGGGAGGGTGGCGGCCTACGACCGGACCGGACCGGACTGGTGGCGATGACGAAGTCGAGGCTAAGTTTAATTGGACTAAGATGTTTGTGAAACAATGTTAGAATACGTTAGTGGCGATCGAAGCGTGGTGATGGTTCGAGTGCGATGACGTTGCGTTTTAGCGTTTTACTTTTTCGTCTGGTGGTGCTCGGAAGTCTTTTCACGTCGTCGTCGTGGAGACGGTGGTTGCACGGATGTTTTGTGGCGATGGAAGACTTTCGTGTGAAAACGATGACATTGTCGAGAGCTTAGGTGGCTGCGAACGTAACTCGCTGGAAAATTTCAACAAAAAAAAAAAAGAATGAATTTCTGCAAGGCCACTAGGGTCCTCCACAACCGATACTTGAACTTAAGTTGGTCTCACGTGCTCTGACGAATGTGTTCCTTGTTTACCTAGCTTAGCATATCACGACATTCTGTAACCGGCAACGACGCGAAATTGAACTTGGGTGGCAGAGTGGTCGAGTGCCGTGTGCCTGTTCTACACACGTGTCCTTCCGTTCGCGTTACAGACAGACTGACCGTAAACTCGTCCCGAGCTGTTTGTAACTTCCCCATTAATTTATTTTCAACCGTTTGCACGTTTGTCTTCTTTGGTTTTCAATACTCGTGGAAGCGAAATGAACTGTTATTCCATAGCCTGACTCTGCCGTTACTTTTGTCTCTTAATCGTTTCCCTCGCCTGGTGTCGCAATATCGTTGCGTGTGTCGAGCATTCGTCTAGATACTATTTTGGTCTGATGGGGAAGAATTGCATGTTTGCATGGAAAAGTATTTTTGTTTAATTAGCACGTCCTTTTGCCACGTTTTCATTGGTCTTGTGCGACGTCGTTTTCTACGTCCGTCTTGTTGGTTGCGGGTGATTGCCCTCGCACGGAAATGTTGGATTTTTTACGTCGGTTAATGAAACGTCCGCTCTTCGCCATTCTGGTTGCGTTTTTTGTTTCGTTCTGTTTTTTTTGTCATTTGCATGTTAAAAGAGTTTTATCAAAAAAACAAGTATTTTGGGATTGTTTGTTGAGATGCTTCCATGAGGGGAAATTTGATTAGGGTTTGAGTGTAAGGATTCTTGTTAGACTTTATCCTCATCAAGTTAAGGTCTAAAATGTTTGGATTCTATTTTTGGTTTGTGGGCAACAGGCTACCAGATGCAAAAATACTACATTAATCAATTATTAATTTGAACACAACAGTCATTTTTCAGGATTTGCCGTGAATTTCGATCTAAAAACAGGACTTCATCTGGTTGGCAAGGTTGCATCAAATTCACCAATAAAATGTCAAAAATATCAAACCGGACGACATCTAACATGCACCTTTAATGCTTCTCAAAATGTCATTAGTTCTGCCATCCCTGCCCTCTTACACAGACGTCTGGACTTGTGCCAGGTTGTAAAATATGGTGAGGAGTTTGTCCGAGTCATAGGAATTGGAGATGAACACCTCTGGCGATAAGGTGTTGTCGTGCATGGCTTCTCGTTCCACTGCGTCCGAGCAGACTTTACAGGCGTCGACGCCATTTATCTCCAAAGAAATCAAATTGCCTGTTGGCAATAATGTAATTTTGGTTAACCAGCTAACGATAACGTGATTCTGGTTAATTAGCTAACAATAACGTGATTCTGGTTAACTAGCTAACAATAACATGATTTTGATTAACTAGTGTTATGGTTGAAAATAATCGGACAACTGGTTAGTCGACAGTGACTGATTTTAACTAACAATCCATCGAAACAAACGAGCATACCTTGAACTGCCAGAGAGGAAAAGAAGCTCTTGCCAAAAAGTCTCTCAGCCTCGAACATCGATAAGTGGATTTCCTTCGTCTGGACGAGCATGCACGATTCCTTTGCAAGTTTTGTTGTCATTAATTACATTTATCGTCTTTGTTTATCATCAGTTTTAAAAGTCAAAAAATATTAAATATTTAATGTCTTGGTCTTAATGCTATTTCTGATGTTAAATAAATATTATATTTATCGAATGTGCAATTTAACTTTTAATTCAGGCATATTTATTTCCACTTTGACCTACATTATGCACCAGACTCAGGAAGGACTGAACCCTCTCCAGTTGATTGTTTTCCTTGAAGTATACAACCATGCATGTCTGGAATGGGGAAGATTTGTGGTGAGGATAATTAATAATTATCATTATTAATCGATTACATCATTCCAAGAAATAGATCGGTCATCAGCTTGCCTCTCCAAAGGGCTTCGATCTTTTCCCGAGTGTGAGTGGAATGCAGCTTTGCAGGGGGTCGACGGAGATGCCGAGTTCCGTCTCTTGGTCGGTTAATTGGTCGTTGAATGTCACACCCTGAGGATTTGGAATTTCTATATTAATATTTATAATAATTATTGTTAAATTTATTTATCAATCCCTAAGGATTTGTAATTTCTATATTATTTTAATAATTTTTGTCAAAATTATTTATCAATCCCTAAGGATTTATAATTTCTATATTTTTACAATGTAATTGTTAATTGTAATAATTATTAACTTTAACTAAAGTAATTTATTTCTTTAAGCTATAAGTTTTTTTAAGAGGAGATAGTAGTTTAAACGAGGAAATAATAAATTAGTTGTCGTCTATCATTGTTGATCTCATTTATAATTGCCAAGATAAAAAAATCTGTCAATTGCTCATCATTAGTATTGATCTCAATAAACCAATATTTAACGATAGGCTAATTATTCATATTAATTAAAAACTTGGAACGGACATTGGGCAGGTAAGAGAAGTTCTTTTCTCCAGGAACAGGTGTGAAGTCGTAGATGTCGCTCCAGTTGTTGTTGAATCTGCTCAAACCGGACAATTCCAGTTGCACTGAATGTGAAGTTAGTTGATAAATCAATAAATTAATGTTGAAATCTTTTTTCATTTATCTTAACTTTCATTATTTCTAACTTTACTTATTCAATGTTTAAAGATTAAAGTGATTTAATTTACTCGAATGAAATGCATTGTGAATTAATCATTAATTAAATAACTTTTTTCAAAAAATACTACTAATAATATACGATTCTACTTGATAGGCCTGGGTAATAGCATTGCAGACAAGCAAACTTCATCGCAACAGAAGCTTCAATTATGGGTTGCGTTGTGCAGTGGAGGAACAGCTCGATCCTTTTGCAGTCTCTCGATCTGAACTGCTGGCATGACATGGCCACTTTGCAGTCTGTCGAATCTCTCAGGAATACACTGTTGATAACCACATGTTGATGTAAAACGTGATTTCGATGCGATGGATAATTATTTCCAAATTTTGAGAAATCCAAAGCAACAAACCTGCTCTTAACAGGCCCAAGGAGAATGAAACAGTTGACACAATCGTCAATGGTGACGGCGGCTGTGTAGTCTAGTATTAGAATCTTGCAAGACTGCAACAATTGGTTTTAGATTTTTGTTACAATTAAATATAAAAGCGTTAATGTTTTCAAAATCCCAACCAATCTAAACTCACTTTACAGTTTTGAATTACAAACTGTTGCCCATTTATGGTACCAGGTTTCCTAATAACCGTTTTGTTTGTAAGATGTTGAGCCATGAAGAACTCCACATCAACATCATTTCTCTTGTCCCTGTCATTAATTAATTATAATAAAATGTAATAATGTCTGACATCTGCTACCGAATCACTGGAAAAGTTCTAGAAACATGACCAAAACGCCAAAAAATAGTTTATAAAACAGACTTTGATCTTTGGAATCATTACAATTTGAGTTATAGCGAATAAATAACCATGAATATTCCTTCCCGACAAGTTCTTCGCTCTGCTGCTCGGATTGAAATAGTTTAAATTTACATAAAATGCATCCCATAATTAAATGTCTTCAGCCAACAAAACAACCAATAAATGATAATAAAATCAGTTTATTTTGATTCGATTCCAGTTAGTGATCTGTTACTAACAACGCACCTCGAATATAATTACAATTTTGTCGCATTAAGCAACATAGAGCATATAAATAAATTATTTAAAAAATAAAATCTATTGAATGTTTTAAATATATTATAATTTATTTTTAGTTTTTATTAATAAGACGCTCCAGCAATAGAGGTAGATTGTTACCATAGGTTAGCTTGAGCACGGTAAACTAGTGAGAGTTTTTCGCATGGAGATGGGTTGAGGAACAAAACAATATTGGGGACGTTTCGTATGTTTTCTTTTTTAATTTTAGTAGAAAATCAAACTTTTATTAAATAACACACGTATTGGAAGGAAAAAAGCCATAATTGAGGTCAGTCTTACACTTTCATGTTTGAACACATTTGTAATTGGTTTTCCAGTATTAATTGGATTTCGTTTTTATGTTTTTAATTGCTTTTGTACGTGCGGTTAGTTACATCGATTAAAGAACTTTTTTAGCATTTTTGAACGGAAACATTTAATGAAATCTAATTATAATTTGATGCATTCAGTTTTCCACATTCTGTCAATGAGTGTTAATGAATTGCAATGGCTAAATTTGTTGTCTGTTGTTGTTGGCCTTTATAATTAAATTGGTGATTATAATTGTTTTAATATTGTTTTTGACACCATAAAAATAGTTGTCAAAACATGATACATGTGTTTATAAACAAATTTTTAAATTAGTTGCTTAAAGCCATCTCAGAACATCTTGAAAACGTGACTATTGTTGTCCATGCAGCTTGGGATGTTTTAAATAATGAGTTTAAAATAAAATTTAAAAAATAAAATTAATATTAATAAAATTCAAAACATGCATACAGTGCATTCCATTGCATTGGATTGTTTTCATTACATGGAAATTCATGAAGTTTCATGTTTCCTCTTATTTCTGCACATTCAATCAATCAATCATTCATTCAATTGGAATGCAACTTCAGACTGTCTTCCATGAGATGGGTCTTTGTCATTGAAATTTATTACTTTTTCCAAGCAAAAAGAAGACTTCGATTTGAGCGGATTTATTTTTTGCGAATTCACTTTTATTTAATTTACATTTATTTCTGTTTCAATGATTCATTTTAGATTGATCTTCGATTGATAATCAATCAATCAGCTAATCAAAGTTCAGCCACAGACTTCTAGAATTATCATGAATTCATCACCATCCGTCATTAATCATCTTCCTCTACAGTGTGTTGCATAAACTTGGCATGGGTCCTGGTCCGAGAATCACAAAATTTACACAGTTATCTATTAAATTACTGCTGATTTTTGACCCAAACATTCTTTATATAATTCACAAAATTCTATTTAATTAATATACTATACAATTTGAATATCGTTGGGATTTCATCGATAAATAAATAATTTGATGTCGCTTTTCCGAGGTTTAGGCGGCCGAGCACGGGGTCTCTTCCCATCTGGTAAATAATTTTTTATCACAGGAATCGAAAAGCTGGTTATTATAATAAGATGAATTAGTCAATTTTAAGCACGACAATGCCCTGCAGGACTGAACAACTTTTCTCCAGGAGAGGATTTTGAAGATTCTGAAGTGGCCAGCTTGCTCCCCAGACTTGGTTGAAAGCCCATTAAAAACATGTGGGTACTGCCTGCTAGGAGGGTGTACTCCAATGGGAAACAATATTTAATAAAAAGGCCCGGAAAGAATGAAATTGATGAAATGGGCTTGAAACCTTTCTTGGATTCATGAAAAAATAGAGTTTAAGAGTTAATTACTGAGAAAGGGGATAAGACACATTATTTACTTTCATATAAATAATAATTTAGAGATTGGATTTTAATTAATATGAAAATTTATACTCCCAGTGTTACTTGTTACTAGAGGTAATTGTGGTACTTCTATTGGTACATTTCATAACTATGTAAATCTAATATGTTTCAGTACATTGTATGAACAAAATGGTCTCGTGAAAATTACGTATACAAAAAGTTATAAGTTATAAGAAACCGAACTGTGTCAAGATTTTGCAACGCACTGTAAATGTTTGTTTCCACTTTGGAATGAACGATTTTCTCAAAATAAGTACTGTGCACTTTTAAAACATGACACCGATTCATCCATCATCCATCGCATTCCACATGCAGAGTGTGATTGATTCCACTCGACTCCAGCAAAACATTCATGAACTCGTTGTAATTGGAAAACGTCTGATTGGAACATGTTACCCTTAACCTCTTTACTGCATCTACCACAGCGACCGCGCGTGCCACTTGCACTTGCACTTGATTGATACCGCTTCTAATTCGATTGTCCGACCACTTCATGATTATACAAGTGGGTTAATTATGCCGGAGTTTAGCATTAAATGGCAAGGTCATCCGTCCTACAGTAGCAACAAGCAACTTCAATTCAACATCGACGAAGACATACAAAACAAAACAAATAAATAAATACATACAACAACAACAACGTGCAAAACAAAACATGATACAACAACTCTAGTTATATATATATATAGTTAATATAATACCGCAGCAACAACAACAGCATAGCATAGCGTACAACGATGCAATAGTTAAATGACTTACAACGTCGACAAATTAAGCGACATACAAAAACAAGAAATACGACATTCAACGACATTGCTTACGACGACCAATAAGGCAAAGAATATGTTGTTGTCGTCGTTGTCTGGTGAGAAATAAATCTATCATCATCGCGTCTTCCTTTCTTCAGATTCTCAAACATGAGATGCTGTTGCTACTGGTGATGATGGTAATGATGAATTTATGGAAATGAGGGTAGTGATGACGGTATTGATGATGATGATCTCATTATGATGATGATGATGATGATGACGACGACGACGACGACGACGATGATGATGATGATGATGATGATGATGATGATGATGATGATGATGATGATGATGATGATGATGATGCTGTTGTTGATGATGATGATGATGCTGTTGTGTTGTTGATGATGATGATGATGATGATGATGACGACGACGACGATGATGATGATGATGATGATGATGATGATGCTGCTGCTGTTGTTGTTGTTGATGATGATGATGATGATGATGATGATGATGATGATGATGATGATGATGATGATGATGATGATGATGATGATGATGCTGTTGTTGTTGATGATGATGATGATGATGATGATGATGATGATGATGATGATGATGATGTGATGATGATGATGATGATGATGATGATGATGAGATGATGATGATGATGCTGTTGTTGTTGATGATGATGAGATGATGATGATGATGATGATGATGATGATGATGATGATATGATGATGATGATGATGATGATGATGAATCACACGTTCAGCGTTTCGGAAAAGTCGGCGGCGATTGCATTTTATTGTTATCCCCGTCTCCATCATCAACATCATCACCAATGTCATCATCATCATCATCTACATTATTACCAACTGCCTGCTTAGGAATTTCAACAAATTATTCATGATTGCATTTATGAGTTATTATTATAATTATTAATGGAATAATTATTATAATTATTGTGGCTGATAATTATTATTATTATTATTATTATATTATTATGCAATATAATATTACTACATTTTATCAATATCACAATTGAATTCGTATAATTGTCATCAACATCGTGACGTTGCCTAAGACGATGAAGTCACGAACAAGATGAATGTCACGTTTCGTCGCGAACTTATTCTTGAGTATCGCTGAAGTGTAATTACTGACGTTAATAAATTAAATAATAATAATAACAACAATACTACTAATACTAATAATAATAACAAGAAGAAGAAGAACAAGAACAATAATAAGTATCTCTTGAGTATCGCTGAAGTGTAATTACTAACGTTAATAAATTAAAAAAATATAATAATATTAATAATAACAAGCAGTACTATCCTTCGTAAATAAATAAAACAAGACTTAATTTTTTTGTAATTTCATTGTAAATGAACTTACTACTAATAATAAATAATAATAATTATCCGATGAAGATGAGGAAACATGCGGTTGTAGCTGTAAGTGTTGAACGGTGTTCATTTATTTAGCTTTGACAACTTTTAGCAACTGCACTGTACAAGTTGGATCATAATTATTGCAATTAAAAATAATTATAAATATCATAATTACCAAACCATTACGTGTCTGAAACGTGATAGCTCTCTTTTCCGACGTCATTATCTCCCATAAAGTGAGTCATTGACGGTAGCTTCTCAGCAGCCTCCGAATGCAAGAAATACTCTTCCAGATAACTAAATAATTAATTACCAACTTTTATCCTTCCATCATCATCATCACCATCATCAATATGGCCATCATCATCGTATGTTGTTGTCATCATCAATATCGTCGTCGTCGTCGTCATCGTCATCATCATCATAACCAACATCATCATCATCATCATCATCATCATCATCATCATCATCATTCATCATCATCATCATCATCATCATCATCATCATCATCATCATCATCATCATCATCATCATCATCATATCATCATCATCATCATCATCATCATCATCATCATCATCATCTCATCATCATCATCATCATCATCATCATCATCATCATCATCATCATCATCATCATCTTTGCTCGTTTCTCTTCCGTCCCGTGAAATGTGACTTAGATTGATTCTATTCAGATGAAGAGTATACGTTTACATAATGAAGACTGATTTATTATTAATTAATTAATGATAATAATATTGCTACTGCTACTGTTAATTAACATAACAATTATAATATTATAATGGCGTTAAATTGTAATTATTATAATGACCATGGTATTGTTTACAATTGTTTAAAATAACAGATGGGATCTTAATAATTGCGGTGATAATAACAATAATGATAACAACAACAACAATAGTTGTTATAGTAATAATAGTAATAATAGTCATAATAATAATAATATAATAATAATAATAATATAATAATAATAATAATAATAATAATAATAATAATAATAATATAATAATAATAATAATAATAATAATCACTCTTTCCGTGGTGATAGCAGCAATGTTTATACCGGGCCAACCATTTGCCTGGGAGCTAGAGATAAGACTATGTTGATTATTTATTATTATTATATATTATTATTGTTATCATTATTGTTTTATTTATTATTAAAATATATTTACTCATAATCTGACGCCACGGCAAACCATGCCACAGTTCTAATTACTTTTACTTCCCGTATGTTATAACCATCCTCATTACACATTCATTACACTCACAATTACATATTTACATTCATCAAGTCATCATCGTCGCTAGCACCATCATCATCGTCGTCGTCGTCGCCATCATCATCATCATCATCACATCATCATCATCATCATCATCATCATCATCATCATCATCATCATCATCATCATCATCATCATCATCATCATCATCATCATCATCATCATCATCATCATCATCATCATCGTCATCATCATCATCATCATCATCAGTATTATTATATTATCACTGTAGAGGTCGCCCATCTAATGAGTTGCGTGAAGTCTGAAGCTGTTGTACCAGGAAGTCGTTAGGAATGGTCACCATTTAAGCTCAGTCGGTGATGCTAATATCTGCCTCACTAAAGTGAGTGAGTGAGTGAATGAATGAGTGGGTGAGTGGATGGGTAAATGAGAGGGTGAATGAGTGAGTGAGTGAATGAGTTAGTGAGTGAATGAGTGAGTGGGTGAATGAATGAGTGGGTGAGTGGATGGGTAAGTGGGTGAATGAGTGGATGGATGGGTGAGAAAAAAAAGAGGTAGTGATGTGTATGCGTTGTGTGTCGACATCGTCTTATAATGACGGCAGTAATAAGCAGTAGTAATAGTAAATGTTGTTGAGATTGTACATCCTTAGCTAGAGCTCATATAAGAACCTGTTTCTGGGCTCAGTTTCATTCATTTAATTCTGGTTCTGTTGTTGATGTTGTTGTTGTTGTTGTTGTTGTCATACGGGGTGAGGCTCACTGATTTAAGATTTAGTTGCTTCAGTTTTGTTAGTAATAATAATATTATTAGTTCAATAAAAATATTATTTCGAATTATTATCTTTTCGATAATTAATTTTATTTTTAATAATGATTACGTTGCTGGCGATAATTTAATTAGTGATATTATGCACCATCATAATAGCACAATATTAGTACTATTCAGACTTAAGACCAACAATTATTGTTATTAATAAAATTAGGAATATTATTTTATTGATTGTTATTAGTTAACTAATATTATTTTCTTCTTGCACATTGATGATGATGATTACTGCAACAGAATCTCTATTTCAAGTAGGCCAGAAATTCTTTGGTTAAATATCTTAAGAAATATTTTTTATAACCTCTCATTATTTAGTTATATTATACTTATACAATATATGTTAAATTATATTAGTTACATTTCTACATGTTAAGGCATTCAAAGGTTAACTTGAAAGGTTGGTTGCTTGATGATAATGGTTAGTTAATAATGAAAGGCGTTCTGTCACTTAGGTGGTCCTTGGAAATTTGGAGATTTTTCTTAAAATTCGTTTGGTTTCGGTTTAATTTTTTAAATTGTGCTTTATTTTATTTTATATTCATTCATCTTGAATTAATCTTGAATGGGTACAATTCATTGATTGGTTCATTCATCCCCTCGTTCGATTATTCATTCATCACAATGAAAGGAACTATTGTTATTATTTATTTTATTTTATTTTATTTATTATTATTATTGTTATTATTATTATTACTAGTTGTTATTGCTTTTAACCAGTAGCCATAGCAACGTCAGGCCAATGGAATGTCGATGTTGTTGCAAACAACAACAACTCCTTAAATTCGAAATCGTTGACGGTGTTGTTTCTTTCCTCAGACATTGGGAGATCAAGAAGATTAATTTATTAGCATTTTATTTTGTTTAATTATTTGTAATTTTTATTTTATTTATTTATGTATTTATTTATTTGTTAAGGACAGGACACTCAGAGGAAGTGAATCAACTAGCGAGTGCTTTGAATGCGTGACGTCATCATGAGGTTCTCCGTAGTCTTCCTGGTGCTCCTTTGTGACGTAAGAACCACGATTAACATTATTATCGATTTATTATTATGTAGATAATTATTACATTTCTCGAGTAAAAGATTTGTTTCCTAGGCGCTATTTAATAAATAATAATAATAATATAATAATAATAATAATAATAATAATTACATGTTAATAATACATTTTGTTATTAATAATTACCATTACGGTTGATTCTCAGATCATCATGGTAGCCACAGGTAATACACATTCCTCGGAGACAACCTTGCCACCCACAAGCAATTTGAATTTGAATTCGGATGCCCTCACCACAAAGACTACACAAACCACACAGCATAGTAAGCTGCATGTCGCTAGTTCAACTTTCAAGTCTCGAGCAGCCACGTCGTTGTCTTCATCCTCGCCGCCAAAACCACCGTCTTTCACGTCTTTGTTGAAAGCAGTTGCTGCGTTCAGAGCGGCAATTGTTGCAGACGACTCCTCGAGTACAACACTGAAAAACGACATCAGTGCTTTCGGCTCTCAAAGCTCAGATACAAGTTTTGTTTCCGTTCGGTCAGACGCAACACTGTCGGGGAATGGTTCGCCGACTTCGCCAGCATCTTTTTCGCCGTCGACCAATGGCATCACCACGCGACAGACTGCCTTTACCGGGGATGCTCGATCGCCTCTTACCGAGGAATCACCAGAGGCTCTTCCCACAACCATCGTCGAGCTTGATCCTTCAACCTCTAATTTCTTCACTCACTCAGCCATCCACCAATCAGAGTCGTCATCGACAAAGCCACCTACGGAAGAAACCACAAACTCACCAGCACCATTACCGTCGTCGTCGTCATCATCGTCATCATCATCACCTTTTGCCTCCTCGTTGTCATCATCGGCAGTTACAACTGATCATATTTCTGTAAACCCATCATCATCATCATCATCGTCATCGTCATCATCATCATCTCAAACAACACCATCATCACCATCATCAGCAGCATCGTTACCATCTCAAACAACACCAGATGATCTTCATTCTAAGAACATCACGACGATGACGATGATGATGAATACTTCAATTGAGATTCTCTCCACTTCCCATTCTTCACAACCTTCATCATCATCGTCGTCGTCGTCGTCGTCGTCGTCATCATCATCATCATCATCATCATCATCATCATCATCATCATCATCATCATCATCATCATCATCACCATTAACTGTTATCGGAAACGTTGTTTCGGTCACAGATTTATTTCAATCATTATCATCGTCATCAAATGGAGGAGATTCAGAGGCGACATCATCATCATCTCAATCATCAGCAGCAGCGGCAGTAGCAGCAGTAGCATCATCATCATCATTGCTACAGAGCTCATCAGTTGAAGATTTTAAGGAGACGACATCAACACCATCATCATCTGCGTTGCTGTTATCATCAACATCGTTAGCAACGTCACCGCCACCATCATCGTCGTCATCATCATCACCAATGTTATGGATGGCGCGTACAAATATCACAGATCATCAGTCCACAATGTCTTTCACAGACATCCAGAACATATCAGAACATATGCCCGCAACTACTTCTGACTTAAACGACGTGACGTCATCGTCGTCGTCATCATCATCATCAGCATCACCATCATCGTTATCATCACCATCATCGAATGCATCACCACTCCTGACATCATCAGCCGCTGAAACAGCCAGTGTGGATACGACTGCAGTTACGACTGAGATTGGCACATCCTCCTCATCATCATCATCATCATCATCATCATCCTCGTCGTCATCATCAACAGAATTACAATCAAATTCATCTTCATCATTTGTCTCATCATTAGATGAAGGTCAATGGTCATCATCATCACCAACAGTATCATCATCATCATCATCGGAATCAGAATCGCCATCGTCACCTCAGTCATCATCAGAATCACCAACCACATCATCATCGTCATCATCATCATCATCATCATTACCTCAGTCATCATCTCAGTCATCACCACTTTCATCATCCTCTATCTCTTCAGCTCAATCCCTTCCACCCACTACGCTCCCCATAGCAACGAGTGCCACCCCCGTTAGAAGTACCTGCAACATAAGTTGGTTTTACATGGTTTTGTTTTAACAATTAAAAATGCAATTTATTGTGTTTTTTTTTAGATTTTTAGTGTTTTTTAATATTAATTTAATTAATGACGGGAAAGCATTTTGAGCAGTTGGAGTTGTAAAAGTTGCAAACGACTTGTCATAATTGTGAAAATGTCGTAATTTTAATGTCATCACCATCATCACTATCATTATTATCATTACATACATGACATATCATGACAATTTAATATTTTAATACTATTTTTAATAATATTTTTACCACAATCATAATTTTTCCTCTCAGGTGACTTGAAAGCCTCTCCGAAGAGCACGTCCTCCGTGAAACTGGAATGGTCGTCGAACCCTCGGAACTGTTCTTCCAATTATTCGGTCGTCGTCGGCGGATGTGCCGAGTGCGAACGGTCTGTCGACGCCAGTGACCTTGGATTGGAAGTGGGTTTGTTAGTGGGATTAAAAAATATTATCGTTAATAATTATGTTGTTTCTTTTAATTAATTATTAATAATAATATTACTCATTACTATATTTTAATACTTATTATTAATATTATTAATAATATTTTAGTACTTATTAATAAGTGTATGTTATTTTTCTAATTATTGTATGAGTATGAGTTATTTTGATAATTACTTTTGTTATTTTTAGTTGATAAATGTTAATGTCAATATTGTTGTTGTTGTTGTTATTAATTACTGTTGCTAGTGTTAGGGAGCCTTTGAAAAAAAGATATGTAATCATGAGATTCAGAGTCAGTTTTGTAATTATGATGACGTCAACACTTTCATCGGATCCTAAATTTCATCACTGTCATCATCATATTCAATATCATAATAATCATCATTATCATCATCATCACCGGCACCACTTTTATCATTTTTTACCAGGTCACCAATCTTCCACATCCTGGTTACGATTACGAGATTCAAATGGTTTCCAATGACGACGGATTCAATACTTCCGTCTCGACTCATACAGGTGATGATTTGAAGTGGTTTAATTTCGATTGCTTCGTGGAATTGGAGTTGTGATTGTAGTGTTTTAACTTGCTATTCATTTATTTATTAATTATTATTATTATTATTTATTGAAGACTGCTAGCTTTGAAGATCATTGACTTTTGATCAACTCTCATCTATTTAAATATTTTTATTTCGTATAAAAATCGTTTTCAAACGATTAAACGATTTAAGTCGTCGCACTAATCCATCGCAGTGCCCGACGAACCTTTCAACCTGACGCTGAGGAACAGGTCCACCAACACAATCTGTCTGTCGTGGCAACAACAAAACAGCGGCAACTATTCGTTCCGAGCCATTCTGGACGGAGCAGATTATTTGAACTTTCGACCCGTTGTTGAATCCCCGCCAAGCGGTTGGATTGGTTGCCTTGGAAACATCTCCGACCCCGGAGAACTGCACCATGTCTCCGTGAAAGCTGTCTTCAGGAACACTCCTTCCACCTGGAGTAACTTGTCCGTGCTGACAGGTTGCCATTGGAGATGTGTTGTTGTTGTTGTTGTTGCTTTTTTTATTTTTGGAGGGGAGATTTTTATTTTATTTTGTAAACATCTAATATTTATAATTGTCATGACATGACCGGTGATGTTGATAATAACGACGACATATACCGGGGAAGTAATTATTTACAAAGAATTATTTTTAATTGTTATTTAAAAACAGAATTTGATTCGAAATGCAATAATTTTTGTAACATTTCTTCCTCAAGTTCCCCTACGACCTATCAACTTAACACTGACGAGCCCACCCAACGGTTCACTCTGCCTCTCGAGACCGGAGAAATTAATTCAGGGAGAAATTGATGTCACATGCCACTTGATTGAACCGCCCTCTGTCGATGGAACGGGTGGAAATTGGTCGAGCAACGCCAAACTCGACAGGGACCAGCACTTTTATTGCTTTGAGAACCTTCCAACAGCTGGTGGAACGTACAGATTGTCCGCCAGAGCTGTTGCCACACACGGGAATGAAAGTGTCGTGTCTGATCTTCTTGAGCTGACCGGTCGTACTGGTTAGTTATTTAGTTATTCGAGAAGTTTGTTATTTATTTATTAACTTTATTTATTAATTAATTTATTTTTATTTAATTAATACTTATTTATTAATTTTTCTTTTCTGATCCTTGTTTTAGAACTCTTTTCATTGTTTTATGTCGTGAGGATTGCATTTAGATTGAATTTGTTTAAATCACTCAGAATGGAAGTAGTAATATTATATCATACAATCATAATCATACATGGTAATTATGTTTGCAATGCATTTGCATCATGTTTATGCTTGTTTAATGCATACATTGAGCATTTATAATGCATTACATATGGTTACATTTACGATTCATTCACACCCTCGTTTACGTCGACAGCACCTGCTCGACCGGAAGCAATCAAGGTGTCTAAAGAGACGAATTCATCCTTCGAGATCACCTGGAATCAAAAAGGCCTTTTTGACAACTTCACAATTGACCACCTCAACAACCTCAACGACAACAACAACAACACATCTCTCCTCACCTTTCACTGCAACAACTCTTCAAAATGTTCTGCTGTTGTTGGAGATCTTCCGATTCCAGGAGACAAATACAACGTCTCACTGGTGGCGGTCGTCAATTTAAACGACGACAAAAAGCTTTTCAGTCTTCCTCAGAACTTTCTTGCTGTGACTGGTTAGTCGGTGTTGTCGTGTTGAATGTTTTGCATGTTTTGTGGTTGTTGTGCTGAATGTAGTATTAGTATTTGAGCATCTTTGTATGTTTCTTAAGAAGCATTGGTTCGTCGGCATGCTCATAAATAAATAAATTAATAAATTATGATGAATTATTTTTTGCTGCACTGCACCGACGGGCAAGTGCGTTGTGAGTATTTTTGTTTCAATGTGTATTTTTTAATTTTTTTTTTATTTGAACGTGGGTGTGGTATGGGAATTGATCCTGTGTGTGTGTGTGTGTTGAGGTGTGTGTGTGTGTTGAGGTGTGTGTGTGTGTTGAGGTGTGTGTGTGTGTTGAGGTGTGTGTGTGTGTTGAGGTGTGTGTGTGTGTTGAGGTGTGTGTGTGTGTTGAGGTGTGTGTGTGTGTTTGAGGTGTGTGGTGTGTGGTTGAGGTGTGTGTGTGTGTGTTGAGGTGTGTGTGTGTGTTGAGGTGGTGTGTGTGTGTTGAGGTGTGTGTGTGTGTTGAGGTGTGTGTGTGTGTGTTGAGGTGTGTGTGTGTGTTGAGGTGTGTGTGTGTGTTGAGGTGTGTGTGTTGGTTGAGGTGTGTGTGTGTGTGTTGAGGTGTGTGTGTGTGTGTTGCGGTGTGTGTGTGTGTGTTGTTCGGGTGTGTGTGTGTGTTTGCGGTGTGTGTGTGTGTTGCGGTGTGTGTGTGTGTTGCGGTGGTGTGTGTGTGTTGTTGCGGTGTGTGGGGTGTGGTGTTTGCGGTGTGTGTGTGTGTGTTGCGGTGTGTGTGTGTGTTGCGGGGTGGTGTGTGTGTGTTGCGGTGTGTGGTGTGTGTGTTGCGGTGTGTGTGTGTGTGTTGCGTGTGTGTGTGTGTGTGTTGGGGTGGGTGTGTGTGTTGCGGTGTGTGTGTGTGTTGCGTGTGTGTGTGGTGTTGCGGTTGTGTGTGGTGTGTTGCGGTGTGTGTGTGTGTTGCGGTTGTGTGTGTGTTGCGGTGGTGTGTGTGTGTTGCGGTGTGTGTGTGTGGTTGCGTGTGTGTGTGTGGTTGCGGTGTGTGGTGTGTGTGTTGCGGTGTGTGTGTGGTGTTTGCGGTGTGTGTGTGTGTTGCGGTGTGTGTGTGTGTTGCGGTGGTGTGTGTGTGTTGCGGTGTGGTGTGTGTTGTGCGGTGTGTGTGTGTGTTGCGGTGTGTGTGTGTGTTGCGGTGTGTGTGTGTGTTTGCGGTGTGTGTGTGTGTTGCGGTGTGTGTGTGTGTTGCGGTGTGTGTGTGGGTTGCGGGGGTGTGTGTGTGTGTTGCGGTGTGGTGTGTGTGTGTTGCGGTGTGTGTGTGTTGCGGTGGTGTGGGTGTTTGCGGTGTGGTGTGTGTGTTGCGGTGTGTGTGTGTGTTGGCGGTGTGTGTGTGTGTGTGCGTTGCCTGTCTGCCTGTCGAGGCTCCCCTTCAGTTTTGCCCTTCATTTCTCTTTCCTGTTTTGCTGTTGCCCTTTGCCTTTCCCCCCCCCACCTGGGGCTTCCTCCTTTTCTTTCTTTTCTGAAGGCCGTGGTGTTTCTCAAACAGCAATCGTTTCCATGTTTTTGTTAATTCCTTTTGTGGAGATAAATTGGAAAAAAGATATTGTTGTAATACTCCTCCTTTTAATAATCACCTCATTCCTCCCCTTGATGAAGGTCCTTCACTCCTTTGAGGACCACTTTTGCCTCTATCAGTTGCGACCGTTTGAGTCACCACTATCCTCATAATACCGATCCTGCTACTCCCCATAATACTAATAATCATCCGAATACTAATCCCTCCTAACCTCCTAATAATCCTAAGCCTAATCCTAATCCATCCTCCTCCTACTCCTAATCCTCCTCATCATCCTGCTAATATAATCCACCCTCCTCCTCCCTTAATACTCCAATCTGCTAATCCTAATCCTCCCTTTCTTTGGGCTGCCCCTGCTTCACTAAGTCCGCATCTTTTGGAGGTCCCTTGCTGATGCCATTTGGTATTTTCCGCCTGTTTCAGCGATTGTGATGATCAAGATGATGGCCACGGTTATGATGATGATGAAAATGATGGCAATGATTATTATGCTGACGCTGGTATTAAATGGCACTGATATTAATGTGATGTCTAATGCATGTTCAAAGGCTCATTTGCAATTTTAGTGATTTACTTCAAATTTTGATTTAATTAACTAATTATTTGTCACCAATTGTGACCTTTTATTGATTTACTTCAAATTTTGATTTAACTAATTATTGGTCACCAATTGTGACCTTTTATTGACTATTCATCAATTTTTGCACAAAAACTGCACCACTAGGATATCTTTGTGTATAATTGTGTAATTGCCATATTATTACCATCCATTCATTACTTCTCTGTATGGACAACATAATTGAAGATGATGATGATGCCGGACAAAATATCACTTTGGTAATGTCGATGTTGACGATGGTTATGATGATGGATAAAATATCGTGGCATCAAAAGTAATTCTTCTCCATCAACCAGTGGATGCAGCAAATTAATTATGAATTTATAATTATTATGAATAATTAAATACCTCTTTATTTTGCTCTCCGCACAGTTCCAGCGACTCCTGACAATTTCAAATCCATCAACCGATCCATCGATTCCTTCTGCTTCCAGTGGCAGCAGAAAGGAATTGCCAAAAACTTCACCGTGAATGTTGAGGTTGAAAAAGATTTTCAATTCACGGAGTCGGCAAACGATTCGACCGTGAAGTTTTGTGCGACCGGCCTCACCAAACCGGGCACAAAATACGAGGTGAAAGTTTTTGCCAGAGTCGAGAGTGCCTCGTCGGAACCTGGAATTTTCCACGATTGGACAGGTGAGAAGATTTGAGTTTTAAATATTTTTAATTGGACAAGTATGAAGATTTGAGTTGTAAGGTTGTTTGTACGATTTTGTGCTTGTTATATTATTATTATAATTATTAACATTTATTACCGTTCGACGTTTTGAATGGATATTCGAGTTATTTATAGAATGCCCTGCTGGTCGACATTTTAGTTATGCTCGTGTTTGCACTTTTATTGCGAGGCCATTTTTGTTCTCACATTTTTGACTGAAAATTCTAAAAACTAACTAACTAACTAACTGTTACTAACAAATCATTCAAGCTCCTGCAAAGCCTGGTCCGATGGATAAAATTGAAAATAGAACCACCAACTCCATATGTTTCGTATGGAAACAACAAGGGAACTTTACAGAATTCACTTGCTCCTACAACAATGACATCAACACGACATCTCGAAATTGTCGTAAATTCACGTTCGTAAGGCAGGATGATCGCGTCCAAGGATGCGTGCGGGAGTTGGAAATGCCCGGAGATCGGTACAACATCACCATATCGTCTGTGGTTTTCGGCGATGCAAACGAATCCATAGTCAGCCTTCCCTCCACTTTCACAGGGAGAACGCGTTAGTTCGACGTGAAGTTTTTGAGATTTTTGTTTTTAATCCTTTTTAATGTTAAATTACGTCGGTGTAAAATTCATGAATCTGATTTTTAATTAAATATCGTAATCATTGTTATTAAAAGATCTTATTTCAAGGTTGAAATTGTTAACCTCAAATTTTTATTCAAACATCCCCAGTACCTCCAAGGCTCAAAAAACTAGAGCACACCAACGTGACTTCCAATTCTCTTGAACTCCGGGTCATTTGCCCCGATGAGAATAACTTCTTCGTCAGCGACAGCATCATCATTGAG
The DNA here is from genome assembly GCA_021613335.1 of Whitmania pigra. Taxonomy (NCBI): domain Eukaryota; kingdom Metazoa; phylum Annelida; class Clitellata; order Hirudinida; family Haemopidae; genus Whitmania; species Whitmania pigra. Next base: position 1,778,207 of record JAJTWR010000481.1, read on the forward strand.
TACAATTCCACCTTATTCAATAAAAGTGGGACACTTAACGAGACAGTCACCAATTCGAGTCAAGTTTGTGGCAGGATAGTGATGCTGGGTAATCTTATCAGTGGGTTAAAATATCAGGTCGGGATTAGGCTGACCATTGACGACCTCGAAGGTGAAAGGTCAGAGGTTGCAGATTTCACTACAAGTTAGTTTTATTATTTATTTCGACCTGCGTTCGTATTTCAACTAACGAGAATTCATCAGTCAGTCTTTGCCTTGTTGCCTTGAAAGTTTATTGATTATAGGTATTGTGGTCATCATTATTATTGTTATTATTATTATTATTATTATTATTATTATTATTATTATTATTATTATTATCATCATCATCATCATCATCATCACCATTACCAATCAATCATCATCATCACCATCTACAATCATCATCATCATCATCTTTCTTGTTCAGATTTATCTCCAGTAAGCAACCTGAATACCACCCCCACAACAAAAGGTTTTTCCATCTCTTGGAACCCACCCGATGCTACCGGTTACTATGACTACGTGACCGTGGTTTCCTGCGTGTATCCGTTGAACCAGGACGTCTGCTCTGCCAGGAATGTTTCAGGTTCGTTGGTGTTTGCTCCACTTCGTTTGAGGCGAAGTATTTCTCGTGATATTCCTATTATTACAAATGTAAAAAAAATTAACAATTACCGTAAGTGGCTTGAACTATTGTTAGAAAGACTGAGGCTTGTAATTTTTGATCAAAGTTAACATTGCCTGATGCTTTAGCTATGACATGGTCATCGTCAACATCTCATGTAGTTGTGTCCATCATCATCATCATCACCACCATCATGACCACCACTATTGTGTTGCCTGGCATTATGTTGTTGATGATGTAATTTCTGGTTGACTGAAAAGTTTAAATGTCTTCTGACTCATGACTTGAATATGACATCACTGCAAATGTAATGGCATTACGTAAAGACGTGTAATCGTGATGACATTTACCTTTGACATTTTAAGGACCCCACAACTCCACGACCCTGGATGACCTGATCCCGGGTGCATTGTACAAGGTCGAGTTGATAGCCCACCTCAATACGAGTACTGCCACCTCGAAATTCATTCATCACTTGCTCACAGGTGAGCCGTGTGATTTAATTTGTTAAGTTGTTTGTTAATTAATTATGAATATTTTGGCTGCTAATGAGTTCGTTATGATAATTTTGTTTTGTACAAGGAGACGAGTTTAACATATCTCAGTTTCATAACTTGTTATGATTGATTTTTTTGACAGCAACAATAATATTAATATTAATAATAATAGTAATAATAATAGCAATCATAACTTTTTTAACAGTTTAATTAATTTTAATGTTGCATTGATAATGAACACAAAAACATCCCTCCACAATTTATAAATTAAACGATGTTTCAGCTCCAAATCGACCGACGAAAGAATCAAGTACTTCAACGACATCATCTCTGAAAGTTCGAATGAAGACGAACCCCCACGAAGGATATCGCTGCACTCACCTCAAGTTTGTCGTGAATTCAGCTGAGGTCATCAGACCTTGCAGTGACCCCGAAGCAACCTTCGAGGAATTGTCGGACGACCAGGTTTACGGAATTTCCGTTCGTGCCATCAGCGATCACAAGGACGTCGGGGAGGATTTCTACAGTCAATCTGAACCGTTGGAGGAGAGATTGTTTACATGTAATTCCATGTTTATTCAATTTTTTTTATTTAGTCTGTTTGTTTGAAACTCTTTGGAAGTCAGAAAGTGAATATATAAATAGGTTTTCCAGCTATTTTAAAGTCAAGTCCATTTAATAAATTTACAAACTGGAAACTGAAGTGAAATTGTATTGTTTAAATAATCTGACCTCACTAAAGACTTGCAAAATGTAAATCTTAAATTCGTTACACACTAATTTTTGTACTCCCCCTAATTTTCAGTGCCCTCTGCCGTGAGGGGGTTGAACTACAGTGTCACGGGTTCGAACGAACTGACCCTGAGATGGTCTCCCCCCACGAATCACACAAACATCGGGTCGTACAAGGTTCAACTGAAGGGTGAAACAAATGAAGTTAAATGCAACAAGGTGGTTGAGTTTAATTTTTCTTAATTGATTTTTAATTAATTGCTTCGATTGAACAAGGAATGCGATGTAAATGTAAGTGCTGAATTTTAAGCCCCTGCTACTTAAATTACCCAAAACATGTAACTATTATTAATATCCAATAACATGGATAATTTATTATGTTAATATGTTAACCATAGATAACCATTTAATAACAAACGGTTTAACAGCCTCAACATTTGAAGCACTAGCGCTGACAAATTCTAAAAAAATTCTAGTCTTAAACAGTTTAAAATTAACTGGAAATTAACTTAAATTTAACTGAATTACTCCAGGACGTCCTGGATTGCTCAAAGGAGGAGATGAAGTTTGTTTTCTCCGACCTGGAAATCGACCGCGAATACAACATTTCAGTCGTGCCAAATAATCCTGCAGGAGATGGAAAAGCGGAATTCTTGAAGGCGATCATTTTACGTAGGTCTTCCGAGAGATTTATAAGTAGAACGTTAATATTCATGAAGACGCCGGTTGATGGGAATAAAAATTTATTAACGTAATATTTCTCTATCGTATATTTTTGATTAAACTTTTTTATAATATTTTCCATTGTAAGGTCTCTTCATTGGTATTTTATTTATTTTAATTATTTTTTAGCTTAATTGATCGACTCTGTTTTTGGTTCTTTCATTTTGTCGAGGCTTTTTAAAATCTTCATTTTCTTTTAATCAACGTTTCTGTTCCCATTTTTGATCATAAAACTCTGTTGACTCCACCCTTCCATTCCACATTGTCCAGGTGTTCCATTTCCTGGCTGGGGAGTGGCACTGATAGTTGTTTCCATCGTTTTGCTGACGCTTCTGATTGTCCTTCTCTTTTGGAAAAGAAAGCGGATCACGAAGCCGTGAGATAGATGTTTTGTAATTATTTTGGATTTACGGAGACGATTTGTTCGATGAGTCTTTAAAAACTGTTTATCGTTTTGCTTGTTTTGTCGAATTCTTGCATTCATACGAATTCCTACGAATTTCACGCAGAACGAGGCGAGCTCAACCCGTGGGTCATTTGATGATGATTACAGAAATGAAGTGAGGATTGTCTTTTTATATTTTTATTTTGGATTTTATTTATTATTCCTACAAAGTTAAAAATTTTTTATATCATTAATTTCATGAAAAGATAGAATATCATATCAGCTCTACTTTTCATTTGTCTGAGGAATGAATTAATCGATGAATTTAAATCATAAATTCTACTTTCATTTGTCCGAGAAATTAATTAATCGACGAATGTAAATCCTAAATTCGCTTTTAGTCGCCAAGCTCCTCTTCCGATCAAAATCGACGACTTCCCGACCGAGGTCGACTTGAAGCACAAGGATTCTGAGTATTTGTTCTCCAGAGAATTTGAGGTATTTCAATGTGTCAAGTACTAAAAATAATAATTTAATTAATTCATAGTTAAGATAATTTGCAATGATAATTAATTGTACAAATAATTAACTGATTAATCTTAAATATTTTTTTTTTTTATTTAATATTTAATATCAATAGCAGTAGTATTTTTAACACTTCGTCATCATCATCATCATCATCATCATCATCATTATCGTCGTCATCATCGTCAGTTGTTATTTGCTCGAAGTATCTGACCGAGATCAGTCCGAAGCACCCTGTGACTGTGGCAGAAAAACCCGACAACAGGGTCAAGAACAGATTTGTTGACATCCTCGCTTGTAAGATATTTCTTCATTATCTGATGATAACGATGATGATGATGAAGGATGACGATGATGAATTAATATATAACAAATGTTACCGACTGCAAAATATTGTAAATCATGTTGATGATAAAAAATGTTATATTACATTGTTATTATAATTAATAATATTAAATTTCTATTATTATTATTATATTTAGTCGACCATTCGAGAGTCAAGTTGTCGACCGGTGAAATGACAGAAACTGGAGACATCAACGACTACATCAATGCCAATTTCATTCCTGTACGTAATCCTGTTCCTCAATATTCTATTTTAATTTCCAATCCTCTAAACATAAATAATAACAATTATCATAAGCCGCATTTAATTAATTAATAATCGTAACATTTAATTATTCCACTGGCTATTAATCATCATTTAATTATTGTTCACAACGTTCCATCCCGGACTTAGCCGTAATTAGCAACTATTATAATTATAATTAACCATAATTATGACTTTCAGGGATTTTTCTCAAAGAGGGAGTACATAGCTTGTCAAGGTCCAATGAGAAGTACCATCGACCATTTCTGGCAGATGATCTGGGATCAGAAAGTCTCCGTCGTTGTCATGCTCACCAAGCTCTTCGAAAAGGGCAAGGTCAGATACGTCTGTACATGTCTGGTGCTTTTACAAGAGTACTTAAGCTGCTGTTTAAAGCTTTATTGACATTAATTACCAAGTTATTATTACCAACAAGTCCTGGAAATTAAAAAATTCAAAGAAAATAGTATCATAATAGTGCCACTGACTTAGAATTATATTATTAGAATAGTTACATTAAAATTATATCATTGTAAAAGTCACATTAAAATTTTGTCATAATACAATAATTATACTAAAACTATACTATCATGTTAATCAACGTTAATCAAAAACAAACACATTTATTCTTTTACATTTATTATTTTACATTTATTATTACAATTTCCGTTTCCATCTCCAACACCAGGAAAAGTGTTCACAGTACTGGCCGGATGCAGAAGAGAGTCAAACGTACGGAGAGATCCAAGTCAGGTCTCTGACCATTTCGTCGCTCAACTATTACGAGCTCAGGACATTCCAAGTTACTTTTGTGAGTAAATTATTTTTTATCGTTTGATTAATTATCCGATGCCATTCAAATATGTGCTTCGGTATAATAATTATATTTTATTATCAATGTTTGATATGTATAATTATTAGCATAGTTGAAAGGCTGATAAAAAAATTTCAAATAATAATAAATTGAACTAGGTAACTGTCAACTGATGTTACGTGCTTATCGCAACAGCGCAGCGTTCAATCAACCATGTTCTATAGATCAAATTCAATCAATTGTATTCAATCAATCATACTCAATCATCACCTTGCAAGGGTTCCGAGACGAGACAACTCCACCACTTCTGGTTCCTGAACTGGCCCGACTTTGGCGTGCCCGTGGACGAGGAACTGCTGGGCTGCATCAAGGATGTTCGGCAGATGACCAGACCCCAGAGCAGCGCCCCGCAGGTCGTGCACTGCAGGTGGGTTTCGTTGTGGCCGTTGTTGTTTTGTTCCTGGAATTTCCATGGAAATGAACTTTGCTGGAGAGAAGTGATCATTCGTTGATAATATATACTTTGTTACCTGATTAATTCATTAACAATTTATTTGCCACTACCGGCCCCATTAGATATTTTTTCAAATAAATAATTATTGGCACATATTATTTTGTTACAATCACATAACATGATGCTACATAGTCAAATTGGACTTAATAGTAGCAATTGCCTAAAGTCCTCAAATACGTAACTGCAATCTCTTCTCAATCGACTCTCGCATTTGAAAATCAGTGCCGGAGTCGGAAGAACTGGAACCTACATCCTCCTGGATCGAGCCCTTCATGTCTTGGAGAGAGACTCGTATGTCGACATCTTTGGCATGGTCAAGGAAATGAGGGAGTTCAGGTGTCGGATGGTTCAGACCGAGGTTGGTCTTTGCATCTTTATCGTCGTGGTGATGGCGAGCCTCGGAAGCAATGTTCGGCGGGAAGAGGCTCGTGAATAAATTATTCATTAATTTCATAATTACTTGTTAAGTGATATTGGTGCTTTGTTTTTAATTTAATAATTTATTTGCCATTACCAGCCGCAGTACATATTCGTGCACGATTGCATCAAAAGCGAAGTGCTGAAGAACAAAACTCGGGAACAAGAGGGTAACTTTGGCTTTGATTTTAGCACGTTTCTTAACAAAATTCCTTATTAATTTGCAGCATAAATACCAAAAGTATACATATTTCATTTTTTCCATATCAATTCAAATTAATTTTGTTTTATTTATTAATTACCTTTGACCGCTCATCAATTATCCGGATCAACTTCAATGAAATATTCCTTTCCAGTCGTCTACATCAACCAGTCGTTCATGCCGGAGCCACTTTACGTCAACTCCACTTTCACGTCCGTCAAGGCTTGAGCGCTGTTTCTACTCGTTCGACTTGTTTCGTCGTCGTCTTCTTCGTCGGAGATTCCGAGTCACTTGAAGTCCTGAATGAAGGCTCTATTTCTCGAGGAAGCAAAGGATGCCTTCCGATCATCCGATGTTCCTACTTGTTTATTTTGCTACACCGTATCAGGTCTTTTTGTTTCATTTTCACGACTTTATTCCGTTCTTCTTCTAGTGCCCCCCAAAAGCCAGGTCCCCGGGACATCCGAACGGCGCGGAGGTTTGTCGAGACGTTATCTTGCAGGTGCTTCTCTGAAAGTTTTCTGATTCGTCTCTCATCATGCATGAATCCATAGTGTTAATCTTTTGTTTGAAAATTACCACAATGTATTTTAGTCAGAGGTATTTCATTGTGATTTTACTAGTGCTCGAAATTTCATGTCGATTGTTTTATATTTTCAAATTAATCACCTTATTATATTGGTGTTACTAGAGACAATTTCTTTTCTATTATTTATTTAAGGGATTTCATCACCCCACCAAATTCTGTTTTGACATTGTGTGCCTTAATCATGTGAATTATAAAATCGATGAAAATAATAAATCATTTATGATAAAAATGATTTACAGATGTGATCATGTGAAATGCAAATCACTGGAATTTAATTCGATAAATACGTGATATTGATGTAACTTTAAATTGTGCTTTTAGGTCATTGAGTAATCTATTACACTCGAGCACTCAAACACGTGCCTTTACTTAACTAGAACTCATCGGATCAGTGCTTGCAAAACATACCCGGAACAATGAATATTTTAAATCGATCGGTTTTCGTATTGGGCGTCGACTTTTTCAGTGCCTTGCATTTGTTTCAGCTTTTTTTTTGCCTATTTTTTAAAAATTTTTAGCGAGCCTTCCGTTGCTACAGATTCGCCATTTTTGTTGAACTTTTCTCGGTAGGACGCCGATTCCTCTTAGCGAAATTTTTTATTTAATTTCTATTTTTCCGTTTATTCCACGCATCTTTTGATTGACATTCCAAGAAGTTCTTCGGAAAGCGTTTCGTCTTTAATTTAATAAACACGCAGAGCAGACGACAACACGACCCCGCACCAAGAATCAACTCGCTTGATTCTCGTACGTGTTTTTTTTAAATGTGATTTTATGGATTCAACAGGCGCCAAATATGTTTGTTAATTTTTTTTTTAATTTCATAAATTAAATGATTTATTATTTGTCAATTAATTGGAGTCATAGATTTTCATGTCGTCTGTTGCATGTTATACTTGAGAATGCTTTTACCGAAGTCCTACCTTTCTCTTTGGCTGTTTTTGTGAGGAAAGAATATTTAAGGATATTTAATAATATTTAAAAACATTTAAAGAGATTTCAGTTTGGAATTTTAGGAATCTGCATCTAAGTAATATTAGCGAGTCTTTTTACTAGATTGTTCGAGAAAGTCTGGGACTTAATTGGGGATGGACAAGGGGAAACGGCCCCTCCCCCTGCTTTTAAACTGGACGCAAAAAAAGAGTCATCTCATATTTTGCGAGGGTTTGCTCCCCCTGAATTTTGACTAGAAAAAATAAAGGGTCGCTTTCTCAAGTTGTGCCAGGGTCTGCTCCCCTTGGAAAAAGCTGAAATGATGTTCATGGGGAAAGTTTGTTTCGATTCGGTAGGGGCGGTTTCTTATGGAATAAAGCTAATAACCAAAGCTATGATTTAAGTGACTGATTGCCTCTCAACAACGAAATAAAACATTCGTTGGTAGTTTTCTAGAACTCTAGTTAACGTCTTTTAGAAAAATGGCTTTGATTAATAGAAGAGAATATCTTATAACCGATAATCCGAGAATTCATATGCACCCCCACTCAATATCTCCTAGTAAATCCATTTCATGCTCCCGCTTCCATCCATTTACGACATTTAAAATAGCACTTTATGGCGGGATCGATCCATATTCGTTCGTGTAATTAGCGTCCATTTTAGCCCGTGCGGCGTACCTCTAAAGCTCAATGGAAAAGCACATTGCGGGAGATTTATAATCTGGAAGTACAAGATCCTCCGATGAATTACTTTCCAGAGTTGTGCCGGCGCGGAATGCAAATCAGACCCTTTTACAACTTGTTAACTACAGAATTCCATCGTTTCTCTTGAATCTTAAGCACCTTTCCACTTCAGTCGTAACCCATTTTTTCCACGTGTAGATCGCTTCAATCATGAAAAATGGCCTTGCAAGTTATCAACTACTTTAGTATTTACAGGACTCCAGTCCTGGCTTTACATAATCAAGTAGATTGAAACTGCGTACAATCCGATATGCTATCTTAATTAAATCCTTTTTATTTATTACTGTACAAAAAGGTGTATGTTTATTGGACATTCTGAGAAATGATTTTGCATAAAAGATTCTAAAGGAAGGAATGATATGAAGGTTTTTTGATTGGATGCATGTCCTTAATATCGTTAGGACTTGCCTGGAATAAAGAAGACATTATCTTGTCGATTCCAACGACCACTCTGTCACTGCTAACGTCATCGTCATCAACATCATCGTCGTCTTCGTCATCACTTTGGCTAACATAATTCTCATTAGCGTTCATTATCATCATTTTCTCAACTCAATTTGTGTAATTCAAAAACGTCGTTTAACTATATCATATATCGTCTTCTCCTTATCATTGTCGCCATCATCATTGTCGTCATCGTCGCCATAATCATCATCATCATCATCATCATCATCATCATCATCATCATCAGAATCATCATCATCATCATCATCATCATCATCATCATCATCATCATCATCATCATCATCATCATCATCATCATCATCATCATCATCATCATCATCATATCATCATCATCATCATCATCATCATATCATCATCAGCATCATCATCATCATCATCATCATCATCATCATCATCATCATCATCATCATCATCATCATCATCATCATCATCATCATCATCATCATCAGCAGCATCATCATCATCATCATCATCATCATCATCATCATCATCATCAATCATCATCATCATCATCAGCATCATCATCATCATCATCATCATCATCATCATCATCAGCATCATCATCATCATCATCATCATCATCATCATCATCATCATCATCATCATCATCATCATCATCATCATCATCATCATCATCATCATCATCAGCATCATCATCATCATCATCATCATCTCATCATCATCATCATCATCATCATCATCATCATCATCATCATCATCATCATCATCATCATCATCCATCATCATCATCATCATCATCATCATCATCATCATCATCATCATCATCATCATCATCATCATCATCATCATCATCATCATCATCATCATCATCATCATCATCATCATCATCATCATCATCATCATCAATCATCATCATCATCATCATCAGCATCAATCATCATCATCGCAATCTCTCGAAGGAGTTCTTGAAAGGAAAATTATCTTAATATCAGGCACATCTTGCGTATGGTGTCCGCCATTTTATGATATTGATCGTTTCAAGGACTTGCCTTCCTTTTAAGTTTCATTGCCGCTTTATCGTCCGTTTTCATGCACTTAAGAATATTGACGGATATCTGTACCGACTCGCGTTGGTTCGCTCACTCACTCACTCACTCACTCACTCACGCACTCACTCACTCACTCACTCACTCACTCCACTCACTCACTCACTCACTCACTCACTCACTCACTCACTCACTCACTCACTCACTCACTCACTCACTCACTCACTCACTCACTCACTCACTCACTCACTCACTCACTCACTCACTCACTCACTCACTCACTCACTCACTCACTCACTCACCACTCACTCACTCACCACTCACTCACTCACGCACTCACTCACTCACTCACACTCACTCACTCACTCACTCACTCACTCACTCTCACTCACTCACTCACTCACTCACTCACTCACTCCACTCACTCACTCACTCACTCACTCACTCACTCACTCACTCACTCACTCCCTCACTCACTCACTCACTCACTCACTCACCACTCACTCACTCACTCACTCACTCACTCTCACTCACTCACTCTCACTCACTCACTCACTCACTCACTCACCGACCCAATCCACAACATCCCAAAGTCTTCAGTAGGTTTCATCCGAGCATCGTGTTTCGAAGCATTATGGTTGGATTTCATTATTTTCCAGGCTGGCAATATACAATATTTATTCTGCCAAGCAGGCATGCTCTTCAATTTCACGCTCCATCGACCAAGCGTGACTCTTTCCATCTGAGATTGAACATCAGCAGGGCTCAATATTCTATATCCAATATCCAGACTCCATCCTCTTTGCCGTGTTCTCTCCTGCCGCTTCAATCCGCACTCAATCAGTTGTCAACCAGTCTTCTCCACTCTTTGTTTTTTTTTAAGTTTTCCAAACAAGCCGAGCTTTCGGGTTTCTGATCATCATCATCGTCATCATCATCATCATGATGTTTCATCATCTGGTGATGGTGATTTTCTTTGTTGTTGTTGTTGTTGTAGTGTTGTTGGTGGTGTGTCGTTGACATGTCGTTGTACTGTTGTTGCGTTTTAATTGTGTTCTCTGAAATCTATCACGACTTGAGGTTACTTATTTTAAAACGTTACTGTTGTTGTTATAGCGTTGTTGTTGTTGTTGTGATTGGCTTGCATACAGATGTTGTTTTAGCTGTTGTTGTTGTTGCTGTTGTTTTTTAATGGCATGAGTCACGTGTTTATGTCTATCTGGAATTTGTCACGACTGCTTCTGGAGTTTATTCCGTTGAGTTGTTGTTGATGATGAGGATGATGATAATGATGATTATGATGAGGATGATGATTATGATGAGGATGATGATAATGATGATTATGATGATGATGATGATGATGATGATGATGATGATGATGATGATGATGATGATGATGATGATGATGATGATGACGATGATGACGATGATGACGATGATGACGATGATGACGATGATGACGATGATGACGATGATGACGATGATGACGATGATGACGATGATGACGATGATGACGATGACGATGACGATGATGATGATGTTGTTGAATCTGGTGGGTAATTCCTCGCTTGAAGCAGATGCTAACGGTCGATAATTGTATGGTATCTATAATTGTTATGACCCACTCGAGGGTCGCCATAGATACCAGCTCCATAGCAACGATAATCATCGTCGTCGTCGTCGTTATTGTCATCTTAATTGTCATCATCAACTGTCACTCCTTATTACAACAACAACAACAACAATGATAATAATAACTAGAAACTATAATATCTTTATTGAATGCATTAAACGCAATTATAAATTCATTTATTTACGTCTGACAAACTCCATAACAGTTGGTCTAATGGTGCATTTTACAAACACAATTTACTGCAACTTTGCCCTAGGCCATGGAAGCCAAGTTCTCAATGTCTCTGTTGTAGGTAGTTGATGATGATGGTGATGATGATGAAGATGGTGACGATGATGATGAATGCTTTGGTAACGATTAGGATGGTGATGATGGTG
>JAJTWR010000481.1:1795000-1830000 GCA_021613335.1 Whitmania pigra
TAATTAGCCAGGTTAAAAGTTATCGAAGTTAACACTTTCATCAGCAAAATCCTTCTAACAGTCAGGTCCGACATTCTTACGGCGGTAGCTGTGAACATTTGCTGAAAAGAAAAAGAAAATATCTAGCCAGGGTAAAGGTTATTGAAATTAACACTTTCATCAGCAAAATCATTCTAACATAAGGCACTCGCGACCTTCGTGTAGGGAAACTCTTGTCAATTTTCTCAACATCATCAGGCATTTTCTTAGTACCAAATCGAAACATTTCCTGAAAAGAAAAAGAAAGTATCCAGCCAGAGTAAATGTTATCTTTCTAACATCATCAGGCATGTTAGACATTCATATAGATACATTTCTGAACATTACCTTTTTCTGATCATCAGGCATATCCGACATTTTCTTAGAATCAAAGAGAAACATTTTCTGAAAAGAAAAAGAAATTATCCAGCTGGAGTTAAAGTTAATGAAGTTAAACACTTTCATCAGTAAAATCATTCTAACATCGTCCGACATCTCATAAACGTTTTCTGGTAAACTGTAGTTGTTGCCAGGCTGGGGCGCAACCCGCGAAAAATGCTGGGGGGGGCTCAAGTTTAGAAAAGTCTGACGCAGTCGAAAAATTTTTTAAACTGTTCAAATCAATACTACTAATTTTAATTAATAAAGAATTAAAGATAGAACAGATTATTATTATAGGTTTTTATTTATAAGTCTGCAGTCTTTTTTTGTATCTTTAATAATTTATTAATGAGCTTGACTATCTTCTGTTTCAAAGTTTCAAGCCAGTTAAAGCAACTGTAAAAAAAAGTTTATGATATGTTTAAAATTGTAATATGATATGATTCATATCCTAAACATTTCACCTAATCTAAATTATGTATAAAGTTATGATCCTAAACAGTTTAAAACAATTTTGAAATGTTGTAGTCTAAATTACATTTTGATGTGTTTGCAGTTACAAAATAATTTTTCGATCAGTCTGTGAAAATCTGTTCACCATTTCATTTCACGGAAGAAATGCAGTAGTTGTTTTGTTCGCAGATATTCTCAATAAACTTTGCAAACGACAGGCAGACATAGTCGTCCTGAGATGACTTTTAATAAGGCGAAGTTTAGAAAATGCCCTTTCTGCGTCTGATGACATAAATGGCTGAGTAAGAGCAACATCGAGCATATAATGCAACTCGGGCTGAATGCTTGTGGCACAGAAAAGATCTTGAAGTTCGATACATGCATTGGGATCAGACTCATCAACACGTAAACTTTTCGATGTGAATAGGAACTGTCTTTGCACAGTTTCAGCGTCTTTTCTATGAAGGCTGCAGAATTCCGAAAGCTCGGGAGTCATTGTGCCATTCTGCAAAGCATCAAGAGCAGAGAGGCAGGGTTGTCAAAATGACTGGTTATCTGATGATCAGATAACCAGCGAAAAATGCTGTGGGGGGGGCTCAAGTTTAGAAAAGGGACGAAAGCCCGACGCAGTCGAAAAATTTTTGAAACTGTTCAAATCAAAACTACCAATTATAATTAATAAAGAATTAAAGATAGAACAGATTATTATTATTATGAGTTTGACTATCTTCTGTCTCAAAGTTTCAAACCAGTTAAATCCCCTTATCCCCCCCCCCCCACCAAAAAAAAAACTCATCGGATTTGGAAAAATTGCAGGGTCTCTCCTATTAGGCCTGGGGGGGCTTGCGCCCCCCCTGCCCCCCCCTAGTTGCGCCCCTGTTGCCAGCGATAGACTAGGAGTAACATAAGGCAATAAAAAGTCGTAGATTGTGTTAATTAATTTTTAAAATAACTTGTTAAATGCTATTTTAAATTTTTCATATAATTACAATAATTTGGATCTTTTCCAGATAAGGCCCGCCACTAATGATAAAAGTATACGCGCAAAAAGTTAAGCCCCGCCACTCTAATTTCATGCACGCACCCAATCTCTGATGTCTGGACATTTGAATATTTAAATATTCACGTCATAAAAACAACTTCTCATCCCCCTCTATGCCCATTTTGTGAAAATATTTTCTATGTTCGGACCTAAAACCTGAAATGAACTTTCTGACGCTTTCGACTCTCGTTCACAACAAGGAGACGGCAATACGTTTTTGCAAAGCCACGGAGTGATCCATCAGCAACGTTTATGCAACAATGGTCATCAGATGACAACTTTATACTAATCAAACGGTTAATCATACAGAAAACTTTGTGGATCCAACGCGTGGAGCTCACACATAAACCACCGAATCTTTCTTGCATGTCTACAAGATGCAGATTAAGCAAAGGACCTTTTCATGGAAATTATGAATGACATATCTCAATTTTACTCTCTTCAATAAAAACTAAAAGTACAAATTTCATATCCTCTGTTTTATAATCGTGTTTGGGTGGCGGGGGTTAACTTTTTGTAGTAGTAGTAGTAGTAATAAATAGTATTAATACTATTATTATTGGAATTTTGTACTTATAAATTATAACAAACGCATGAATTTTCGAGTCGCTACTTTAAAACTACAACATTCTGTAGTTGTCCCAAAGAGTTGTTAATAATAATAATGTTAATAAAAAAATAGTAACAATAATAATAACAATAAATAATAATAATTACTGAATAGTTTGTATTACAACAACGAAATAACATATCATTTAAATAATCCCGATATTGAAAAAACATTCGTAATAAGAAGTATAAAATAATTAAAAAATAACACACAAACCACTAATGTTAAAAATTAAAAACAAAGTTTTAAATATAAAAACGTTATTAAATATTTTAAAATAAAAACATTAATCATTAAAGAACAAAATAATTAAAAATAATAAAGTTATCCATGTTTTAATAATAACTATAATAATAATAATAATAATTATTATTATAATTATAATAATAATTAAATTAATTAATTAAATAATTAATATTATAATTATAATAATAATAATATTAACAACAACGATTTGTACGTCATCACCAACAAGAATAACCGCCAATCGATTACATCACTGAATCCACGCATTCCTAACTCACGAACTACTATACAAAAAAAACCCCACAAACAGACTGAAAGCTTGGACCGGTCCTCCAGTCCCTCGTTCGGGGGCAGAACCACAGGCCCCTGGGAGCTGCACACGGTTCACTCCGCAGATTCACGGAGAGGGAAAGCATGGGCGGATCGCTCAACGTACGCCGGCCATGTCCTGGCGGAAGGATGTGTATCTCTGAAGCTTGCATGTATGCTGAAAACGAGATTAACTTAATACATTGAATAGATTTCCCAAGGGTCTCGCTATTGCTGGAAAATGTAACTGGAGCCAAGAAATTAGGATGATGGAAAAACTTCACGCCACTGGAACGAATGGATGCAGTGTTCTCGCGGTATTAAATCCATTCTATTTATAGCCGGCCAATCAAGATATTGTTTCTCATCCGTCTCTCGCCTCTCTTATTTTTTATCTATCCATATCTCTAGCTATAATATCTTTCTTTCTCTCATTTTTTTTTTGTTATTTATCTTCTTCATTATCGTCCACGTAGATTAATTATTGACGCCTTTCACGGCTAATTATAACCTTTCCGAATGCGACCAATTCGGTTATTCTTTGGTGTTTATGTTTCCATGTTCTTAAAATAATTGTTTACGTTAATGGATGAATTACGAATTGCTAAAATGTAGTCCAATATCGTTGGTGAAGTACATATATCGCCAGAAATGTAATATTTGCAATATAAATGCAATATAAATATCGCTCACTACTACTACTACTATCATCATTATCATCATCATAACAATAATAATAAGAATAGCAATGCATTATGACTATAATATTAATTTAACAATAATGACGTATAATAAAATATATAATAAGAAAATAAAATATTATTAGTAGTATTATAATTATTAATACCAATAATGATCACAAATTCGGGCATAAATAAAATTAATTATTATACCTACTACTTTGGAAATGATGAGCGATAACGAAGAAAGATGTAATAAAAGTGGCCAATCAGACAGCCAGGCACAATTGGCTCCCGTTTAATTGGACTTTCATTGATCGAATTTTTCAGATAATTTTATAAAATTACGAATAAAATTTAATAATTTAAATAAAATAGCAATCAATAAAAAAAACAAAATATAATTCAATAACTAATCAGATTCTAAAGCTGTTATTTAAAGATTTCATTAAAAAAATAATTTTGAAAATTCTAACCCCAAAAACAAACATTGCATGATAAACACCAATCGAGAATGGGGAAAACTTAGCCACGCCCCTTTTAGGAGCCTCGAACGCCCATTGGCCGCCCCGACGACTCGGGTTGAGGTTAGAGCCGTGCTGTGAACTATTAAAAGAATTGAAATTTATTGTTTGGCCATTAATTATTTCTTTTCTTTTCCTTTTAAGTCCATCCATCTTTCCGGCGTGCCTGTTGCTTAGACGTTCACTCCATCTTTGCAAAGAATCCTCAGTTACTCATCCTCTTCTGGTATTACCAGAATCTCTTTAACATTTAGCGTCTTTCATAATTTATTTCTGTCGGCATTTCTTGATAAGAGATTGCTGGATATTCTGTCATTTATCAACAAGATAAAGTCACTCCTAATGTTTGTTCTGCCGTTCTCAGACGCTCATCGTCACTGAGGATCGTACTCATAATGTCCGACGGTTGAGAGATAAATGGATGGATGGATGGATGGATGGATGGATGGATGGATGGATGGATGGATGGATGGATGGATGGATGGATGGATGGATGGATGGGTGGACGGACGGACGGGCGGACGGACGGATGGACGGATGGATGGACGGATGGATGGATGGATGGGTGGACGGATGGACGGGTGGATAGGTTAAAGTTAGATGGGTTAAATTGGGTGGTTGAGTGAAAAGATAAAGAATCCCCAGCCTAAGAAAAAAATCCAAATCTCCAAGCATTGCAGATGCATTAATTTGATTCGTATTAAAAATTGTTTTTAAATAACACAATTGTCCTAAACAATGCAGAAAACATTTTGACCTTAATGCATTAATATGGTGCATTTCGTAAAAATGTCGTTACCGGTAGATGATAATTTTTTAAAATTATTATGAACATAATTATGTAATAACTAGGTTCATTAAAGATGAGCTCTCAAGATTAATGAATTTTTATTTATTTATTAAAAAAGTTATTTTTATAACTTAAAATTTTGTATTAATTTGATAAAAAAAAATTTCAATATATTTTAAAATAATTAATTAAAAAATAACAATGAATATTGATTAAATTTTATATTTGTTAAATCATAAAGCAGATTAATTAATAAAATATATGCATTGATAATATATAAATGAATTTAATTTTCATGCAATAAAATTGTTTTACTTTAATATATCGATTGTTATTAATCGATTGTTAATTATTGTTTATTAAGTTAATATTACATTATTTATTTATAAGTTATTACAATAATAATAATATATTACATAAATGGTATAGTTATTATTATTATTATTAACTAAATAATTCTTAATAATTTAATTATCATAATTATGATTGTATTAATGTAATTATGGATTTAATTATGCGACGACGACGGCTGTGTGTGTGTGTCATTGGCTCCATTAAAGACTGGGTTCGTTATCGCTGTAATGTTATACACGAGTCTCAATTGACTTCATCAGGTGCTCATCATCCATGCAGGTATTCATCCATCAAACCATCCATCTATCCATCTACTCATTCATCTTTCTACTCAATCATTCATTCATCCATCCATCCATCCACTTATTCATCAATTCATTCATCTACTTAATCATCCATTCATCAATTGAAAATCCTTCACCATTTCATTCCTGATTCATCCTTTCATCTGGCAATCCATCCATCCCTCCACGCTCGTACTTCTCATCAGACCATTTCTAATCCACCCATCCATCCACCCATACACCCTCTAATTCATCCACTCACCCACTAATCCTACTAATAATCTACTCATCTACCAGCCACTAATTCATTCACTCAATCACCCATCCATCCACTAATTCATTCACCCTCCATCCATCCACCCATCCATCGTCAGTCCACCCATCCGTCAAAGTGGCCACCCATAATCCCCTAGCATGAGGCGCGAACGCGAGGCAGACGCAATCCGTGCTAATGGAGGAGGTCGAATATAATTGAGATGCAATAATGGAACTGCTGTTAACACAAGAATTGTCGCTAAATGGTGCGCTCGTGGATGATCCAGGGTACAATGGAATGGCGACGGACAAAGTGGAGCGAACGACTGAAAGTAGAAAAGAAAGATAAAAAGCAAAAAAGACAAGAAGATGCCGGCAAGCGACAAACATCCAGCAGGGCAGACAGACGAGCAGACGAAGAAGTACAAAGGCGGGAACCACTTCACGTGGCGTATCCTTCGCAATATCCCTTTCAGCGCTAATGCATTCCCGCCATACATTAAGTTGACTCCAACCAAGTTATTGCATTACTCCTCCACTTTAAGCAATCAACGCGACTTACAAAAAACCGCCCGGGCTTTTCCAACGTCCACAGGGGCAGACGGCGTGCACCGATGGTGCCATACCGGTCTTCCTGGAATGCCAGCAACATGGTGGACCAAGTGATGATGATTATGATGATGATGGTGGTACTGACAGTGATGATGATGATGATGGTGGTGGTGGTACTGACAGTGATGATGATGATGATGATGGCGGGTTTGGTGGCTTTCAGACAAAGATTAAATTTAGTTTATTTGACTTTATGCCGGCTTGATAAATTATTTAAATGCTTTCAGAAATTAATTCTGTTTAATACTTTAGAAATTACTCTAGCAAGAAAAACTATTGCTAAATTATTTCGATTATATTTCTGATGAATAATTAATTTTTATGTCAAATGTCATTATATAAAAAAAATTTTTTTTTAATTATTATACCTCTACAAATAAATGGGGACAATTTCCTTTTAAATGTGAAATATTTAAATATCCACAAATCAACATCATCATCTGAGATGAGATGATGTACCGTGGATTTTTCCATCTCGAAAATCAGAATCAGAATTTCCTTACCTTTGGAAAACCCCACATCCCTGCTCTGAACTGAAATGAACAGATAGCCAGCAATCAATTCCAATTAGTAACTGAAAAGCCACAACACCAGAGCTTGTTAAGAAATGATGAATACCCTTTCCAGCCAGGAGGTACAAGGACGCACACGATCGCATGACCAAAGAAAGCCGAAAGAGGGGGTGGAAGGGGGAGGAGGATGGAGAGGGGTGGAGGGAGGTGGAGAAGGATGGATGGGTGGTTTCGGGTGGATGGAGAAGAAAGGTCAGCGCTGCTCAAAGTTTCAATCGACGCAATCAAAAACATTGTCAACGATAACGAACTCCCGACAATTAGAATCCAATCCATCTTCGTGACGCCGACACTCCAGTCAGTACGGGTTCTTCACTACTCCCATCACCTTCATCATCGTCATCATCAACACTATCACCATCACTACCGTCATCGTCGTCGTCATCATGATGATTGTCACCACCACCGTTATCACCACCAGTAGCGTCATCGTCATCGTCACCATCATCGTCGTCGTCATCATCATCGTCATCGTCATCGTCACCCTCATCGTCATTGTCATTGTCATCATCATCATCATCATCATCACCATCGTCGTCACCATGGTCATCGATGTATCGATATGCACACCGCCGAAGAAGAGTTCATCAAAGATGGGGCACCCCGTCACAACAGCCCGGCGACAGAATAGCCCCGACAAAACAGCCCCGTCAAAACAGCCCGGCGTCAAAATAGCTCAAGACAAAACAGCCCCGACAAAACCGCCCCGACAAAACAGCCCCGTCGAAACAGCCCGGCGTCAAAATAGCCCAGGACATGAAAATCCCGTCAAAATGGCCCCGTCAAAATAGCCCCGACAAAATAGCCCGGCGACAAAATAGCCCAGGACAAAACAACCCGGCGACAAAATAGCCCGGCGACATAATAGCCCCGTCAAAATAGCCCCATGATAACTCCATGTCAAAGTATTTTTTAAAAATGTTGTGAAACTGAATCAAAATTTAATTCGAAATTAGTGGCTTGAATGCTTTGATCGTTTTGAGTATTGTTTGTTGTTATTATTGTTCTCCAGAAGTTTAATTTGCATAGTCTTGCTTATTCAAATTTGTATCTGGCTTACAAATTTGTGTTGACATTATCCTGATCACAAGTTGCTTGTGAGGGGTCGTTTTCAAAATTGAAATACGTTTTGAACAGATTAAGAAATTTTCTGAACCAGTCAATTCTACGATCATTCATGCTGATGTCTTGTGAGACTCTTTTCCAAGAATCAATAACAATGAAATCATTGATGTTTTAGCATCGACTAGTGAAACGATGAAAAAGCTGTTATAATAGTTAATAGTGGATAGAAATTTTAGACTCTAGTGTTTCTTATGTTTAAGTTGATCAAAGTAGGAGTTAAATAAAATTTCCCGGGCCGGTTTTTTAAGCCAGTCTGACCCTGGTGACAGGGCTGTTTTGACGGGGCTATTTTGTCGCCGGGCTATTTTGTCGCCGGGTTGTTTTGTCCTGGGCTATTTTGTCGCCGGGCTATTTTGTCGGGGCTATTTTGACGGGGCCATTTTGACGGGATTTTCATGTCCTGGGCTATTTTGACGCCGGGCTGTTTCGACGGGGCTGTTTTGTCGGGGCGGTTTTGTCGGGACTGTTTTGTCTTGAGCTATTTTGACGCCGGGCTGTTTTGACGGGGCTGTTTTGTCGGGGCTATTCTGTCGCCGGGCTGTTATGACGGGTCACCCAAAGATGGTGCAAATGCAGCATCTGAGACAAAAAGCGGGAGGAAAGAGTTCGCTTCTCATCTCTCTCTTCTTTCCAGTTTTACAGCCACCTGGCGTGTCGTAACCACTTTTCCAGGCAAAATAAATGGAACGCCTCTTCGTAAACTACGATGGAGATAAAAACCCCTTCAACCTTGACCTCTGAAGCTTTGACCCCGGTCGGGCGTCGGAGGACGCGCCGGCGCCGAGTAGCGCTCTCTTTTGGTTCCAAATCCTGGCTACATTTTTGTGGTCCTATCTCTCACGGCATTGTTCAAAAGGCGATAACATGACGACGATGAAGATGGGTGTCAGAAGAATTTGAAAAAGTTCTTTTTTGCTCTTTTGGGAGTCTACTCCGTGTGGAATGAACCTCCTTGAAGTCGAGAATTAAGGCGCAACCGACGGCACTTCACGATGGGTTTTGCAGCTCCCGCGTGGATGTCTCGTTGTAATTAGGTCTGCATTTTTCATACCTTTTCAGTGCTGCCTGTTCTCGAAGATCTCCTTCATTCGTGTTGTTCACGACTTTACGTTTTCGATAAGAAAGTCTGTAAGGTGCACGATGGTTTACTAGGTTATGAAGGTTTAACTGGTTTAGCTATTATATTATATTATATTATATTATATTATATTATATGATATTATATTATATTATATTATATTATATTATATTATATTATATTATATTATATTATATTATATTATATTATATTATATTATATTATATTATATTATATATTATATTATATTATATTATATTATATTATATTATATTATATTATATTATATTATATTATATTATTATATTATATTATATTATTTATATTATATTATATTATTATGTTAAGCTATCGAGCGTTTGCTTAATAAATAAATATTTAATTAACAAACTATTGTCGACAAATTTAAATAATTTAATTAACGATTAAATAAATAAAGAAGCCAGTCCGTCATGACAAGAACCACTAGTACTTCACCGATATGACAATCTTTTCAAAAGGAGAATTAAAAGTCAACCATCTTGCAATCTCTTTGCAACCAAATCGCTCAAACATCGTCATCGTCAATGTCATCCTCGTCGTCGTCATCGTCACCGTCATCATCATCATCAGCAGCAGCAGCATCATCTTCGACGTCAACATCAACATCAACTTAGTCATCATCATCGTCCCCGTCATCATCATCAGCATCATCTTCAAAGTCAACATCGTAGGCATCATCATCATCATCATCATCATCATCATCACATCATCATCATCATCATCATCATCATCATCATCATCATCATCATCATCATCATCATCTCATCATCATCATCATCATCATCATCATCATCATCATCATCATCATCATCATCACATCATCATCATCATCATCATCATCATCATCATCATCATCATCATCATCATCATCATCATCATCATCATCATCATCATCATCATCATCATCATCATCATCATCAGCATCATCATCATCATC
Organism: Whitmania pigra; assembly: GCA_021613335.1. Lineage (NCBI taxonomy): Eukaryota > Metazoa > Annelida > Clitellata > Hirudinida > Haemopidae > Whitmania > Whitmania pigra. The sequence goes on from JAJTWR010000481.1 coordinate 1,805,313, forward strand.
ATCATCATCATCATCATCATCATCATCATCATCATCATCATCATCATCATAATCATCATCATCATCATCATCATCATCATCATCATCATCATCATCATCATCATCATCATCATCATCATCATCATCATCATCATCATCATCATCATCATCATCAACGACACAACAACTGCGTTTCATTGAACGCAAACGGCAGTTTTGATTGTCCTTGCGACTGCTTATCGTGCCTCGTTAGTCGTCATTGATCATTATCAGGACTCTTGTCCAGTCATTGATCATTATCAGGATTGTTGTCCAGTCGATAACTCCTCCTCTCCTGATTGCGCAGCGTACTTTTTCCGGGGTCACGGAATGCTCCGGGGACTGACCGTGATGGGGTAGCAAAGGCGGATCAATTTTTCAGGCTGTGACCTTCAGCGAGGGGCTTGTCCGTGATGTGGTTATCTGAATAATGATCATGATGATAGTGATGATAACAATAATAATAATGATGATGATGATAATAATATTAATATTAATGATAATAATAAATTTTATTAATGAATAACTTATTTGTAGTTTATCACATTCTAAATTGCATAAAATTATTTCGTATTCAAATCCCATTTAAAAGTCCTGAATAGTTAAGGATCCATTTTTATCGCTCACCATCAATATTTCTGGTTTATTATTAGAATCATATTTACAGCACAAATTCAATTTAATATTAAATTCACGTTTATTATTTTTGTGCTAAAATCTTTCAAGACGCCCAGTCCAAGATGAAAGTCGGAGCTCGGAAATTCCCTGGCAAAATGAAAGCATTCCTTTGGGAAATCCAAAGATGAAATCGCAGGCGCTTTTTGGGATCGTCTGTCATTTAAAAGAGACAATTTGACTTCATTATAATACGGAATCTCATGAATAATTGATAGCCAGCGTGTTTGTTGTTCGAGGCAAGCCTTCCGTCATCTGAAGTTTACGAGAATCGTGAATATTAATTAGGAGCTGCTGACCAATTAGCGACTAGCGCAGATGTCCTCATTAGCGTATCTGGTGCCGGAAATGGTTGGAGGTGAGATGCAGAGAAGATGTTGAATAGGAGCAACTAGAAGAATGTGGTGGTTGATGAAACTGAATCGGTGGTGATGATAATGATGAGGAAGATGATGATGATGATGATGATGACGACGATGACGATGATATTTGTGATGCAAAATGGTCATTAAAAAGGAATTCAACAACGAAGTACTATCATTCCAGGAATTTACAGAATTTCGGCAAAAACAACCTTGATGACGAAGACGACGACAAAGGCGACGTCACTATCAACGACAGTAATGACGACGTTGCGCTAATGAGGATTACAATGACGACGAAAGCGCAATGCCTTGACGCTCGACCAGAACGTGAGGCAAAGGAAGGCAGAGGGACAACGGATGACCAGCAGGGGTACGTGGAGAAGGACAAGGTCATGTGGACGAGGAGGGGGTGTGCACACAAATGAGACAGCACGTTCAAATTTCGGCCAATCATCCTCATTAAAAAGAAAGCCTTGTCTCATTATCTCAAACACGAAACTTGTCGATGTGCATTCATCTTCACTTCCTTATGATCGCCCCTCCTCAGCAGTCGTTGCATTAATCAAATACTCCACACGCACATCGCCAGGACCACGCAAACCATACTTTTTGGACCACCTAACCATCCATCCATCCATCCATCCATCCATCCATCCATCCATCCATCCATCCATCCATCCATCAATTCAAGTTTTTATCTATCCATCCATCCATTCGTTCATCACCCATCTATCTGTTCATCTGCTCGTTCATCCACCCATCCATCTCTCCCCTTGTCTATTCTGCCATCCATTTATCCAACCACTCATCCGTCCATCTGTTCGTGCGTAAGTGGAAACAATTTACAAATACCCATCAATTTCATCCGAATGTTCGTCCATCAATTCATCCATCCATCCATTAATCAATCCACCCATCCATCACTCGGATCTGTCATCTGCAGCATATCTTCTTCAATCTGAATAAAACAGTCCCATCTCTTAAAATCAGATAACTCACGAGCTATATCGGCCATCACCATCAACAACAGCAACAACATCATCATCATCGTCGTCATCGTCATCGTCGACGTCATCGTTGTCATCATAATCATCATCATCATCATTACCATTACCATGCTAACTTTTAAAGGTTAATAACATTTCGTTGGGATGATGACGAGGACGGTGGTGGTGGCTCTGACGGCGAAATCAAAGTATGTAGCGCTACAGAAGAACTGAGGTCCATCGGAGCGGAACCACTTCAAGAAGCGTTGAACCGAAACCTCAAAAGCCGTGGAAAGATCGGCACGCCCTTCCTCGAAGGACTAAAGCTGCCTTTTCATTCCAGTTTGAAGCACGCGATCTCATTAGATGTAATGACAAGTACCAAGCTCTATGAAGATTCAACCACTCACTCACTCACTCACTCACTCACTCACTCACTCACTCCTCACTCACTCACTCACTCACTCACTCACTCACTCACTCACTCACTCACTCACTCACTCACTCACTCACTCACTCACTCACTCACTCACTCACTCACTCACTCACTCACTCACTCTCACTCACTCACTCACTCACTCACTCACTCACTCACTCACTCACTCACTCACTCACTCACTCACTCACTCACTCACTCACTCACTCACTCACTCACTCACTCACTGATTCATCAACAATGCTGATAACGATTAACAACAATAACAACCTCAACATGGGTTTATATTATGGATATGAATATTATTAATATTACCATTGTAATTCATTATTTCTAAATTTTAACACCCATAATTTCCAGCTTATGAATTATCCAATCACTAGCCCCAAAACTAGCCCGCATGTTTTGTGGTTGTTCCAAAAAGTGAATGACTTCATTGAAGCTTATATAAGTGGTAGAGACTGACGTCATCCATTGATATTTGTTTTTAACGACGTCGGTTCAGGGTGGTTTAAAAAAATATAAATAAATAATAACAATAATAACATCAACAATTACAAATAATAACAATTCATCTGTCTGCATAGATTAAAAGCGTCACAAGTTAAATATCACACAAAACCACTTGTGCCAAACTCAGGTTAAAACCTTGAAATATTTGGCTGTTTTTCTCTGCTTTGACATAATTAGTCGTAAAATCTTTATTTTTCTGGATCCCTATATTAATATATTTTACAATTATTAGTGGTACGCCCCGATGAAGTATTTCCTCGTGTTAAATGTGTAGCGCCATTCCAGACGCTAGAGAGAACGCCACAAGCGTCTACACAGCGTTTCCACGGCGCATGTCAGGAAGGGGCGCTACTGACAATACCCGGCAATTACCGGGCGCATCATTTTGTAGCGCAAATAGGATTTATTGTCGTCCGCTAATTTGTCTCTTTTTCCGTATGACGTCACTGGGAATGGTGGATGGACCGCTCGAAGAGAAGGATGCTCTGTGTATGTCTGTGTGAGTGTGCGTGGGGGAAGTAGTTTTAGTTTTGTTTATTTTTTGAAAATTGATAAATGTTAAATTAATATTTTATTACTTCGGGTTATTCTTACCAAAAGAATCAAATTTAGTTTTTTTGATATATATAATTTTGATTATAAATCGTCATTGTATATTAATAGTCAAAATAAATACATTTTGGATATAAAATTGTATAAGAAGTGCTAAATTAAATTTGAAAATTTCTTATGTAATATCACTGTAATAAACGTCTGAAAACAATTCGTAATTCATGTTATATTATAATTTCATTGAAGTTATATAAATTAAATGAATTTCAGTGATATATACCATCAAATAAAAGATTATGGAAGCATGATCTCAGCTTTCAACGTGATGAGGGAAAATTAATAAAACAAGATGTTACAAAAGTTGAGGAACTGCATCAAATAGCAATGCACCCGTGATAAGGAGAGAGATAATTTACTGACTCAGTGAGGGATATTAGCCATAATTTTCGTGAAATTTCTTTTATTTTATAAAAAAATAACAAAGGTAAAAGGTTTTAAATTCATTTGAATTTGTTTACAAATCTCAACATTTAGAATGACCAATGTAGAAAATAATTTGCAACAATTTCATCATTAATCATTTCTTTATCTACCTGGAAATTGATGAAAAGGTTGAGAAGTTCCCAATAGAAGATGATGATGATGATGATGATGATGATGATGATGATGATGATGATATGATGATGATGATGATGATGATGATGATGATGATGATGATGATATGATGATGATGATGATGATGATGATGATGATGATGATGATGATGATGATGATGATGATGATGATGATGATGATGATGATGATGATGATGATCTGATGATGATGATGATGATGATGATGATGATGATGATGATGATGCTGATGATGATGATGATGATGATGATGATGATGATGATGACGATGATGATGATGATGAATTAATGAGTGCAAGTCAAGCAGGCGTGTTAATTAAACAAGGAGGTCTTCGCACATCTCCTATTAATTGATGACGTGTCTCGGCACGCATCACGTGATCAAACAAGGTGCTTCCGTCACGCGACTTTCGGACGAGTGAAACATTATAGAGATTGCAATTTTAATGGATTGTTTGTCTTGCGAATTTCTCGTTCGAAAACAAAAAAAAAGAAATTTTAAAAATTGAGGGAAGTCGTTATTATTTAGATTTATTTAAAATTAATTGATTATATAATCGATTATTCATTATTTAATCGCATTTTAAAGATTTGTTTTATTAAATTGTTCTTCATATTTATGTGGAGCAATTTTCAATCATTCCTAGATGTTCTGCAGGTATTCTGTAGAGTAAAAATTATTATTACTATTACTACTAATATTATTTTATTATTATTATTATTATTATTATTTTATTATTATTACTATTGTTATTAGTTTTATAATACTATTAAAATGATAATAACTAGTTGTAATTTCAGGGAATAATAAAGCAATAATTTTTACGGAGCCAAGGAAACGAGAATCATAAAATTCTCGCTTCCAAGTGGAAATTCGCACCAGCAGACCAATGTCCACCGAACACACCACCATAGATACAAAAAATACTTAGATATGTAATACAAAGATGCACGATGATGCATAGATAATTAAAACATAGATACATTATTCACAACTATATAATAACATGATGCATAGATGCATGATGCATGATACATGGTTACAACTTAGATGTGATGTAAAAAGGTAATTTAAGCATGGATGCATTAAAGATGTATACATACATACATGATTCATGGATTATTATTATTGCTATTACTATATACTCATAATACATTACATCAATAACACATATACATACAATAAGTACATGATCTGTAGATGTGTGATGCATCTATAATTAGAAATTATCTAGATGAATGTATAAGAATCACACATATGCAATATATAAACGAATGATAAATGCGCAGCCAGATATCTTTGTCTAGGCGATTCGAATCCAGTTACTGGAAACAATTCACTGATACTGAATTTCAACGTGCGAAGGTGAATTATCAAGGTGTGCATTATTCGCAGATTTTTCAGAGTTCACTAACTCTCGAAATGTGATCCTTCACACAGCAAGAACACACAAAGCCCAGATGGCCGGATATAATGCATGAATTCACTTCAGTACGAGAACAAAGCCATGTTGCATGAATTCACTGTATACTAAAATACACAGTGCATGGATAAAAAGACGAATGCATGATTCAGGAATTCACACCACTAAAATGACAAATGCACGGTATATAATTCACATCTCTAAATGGACGAAGACATGGTATATGAATTCACACCGCTAAATAGACAAATGCACAGAAGTGCATGGATTCACTGGCTAACAAGGCCGCTAATAGCCGGCAGGTACTTTTTAAAGAGAACGGAGCAATTCGGTGATTGATGTCAGTTCCACATCTCTTAAAAGCTCAATGCATCTTCCCAGCGTCAACATCCCTTTTCCAAGCACTATCTGTAATGCATCCCTCTACATGTATACCTTTTGTCTCGCTCAGTTTTGTTTGTACATCTCTGCTTGGACGGTTTTGTATGCATTGTTGCTCTTGAATCTGTGAAAATATTGCTCGAATGATTTCGACAAACTTTGAAACTCTTTTACTTTCACAGGCCTGTCGATACAGGGTTAGGGCTTAGTTCTAAAACCTTTTTATCCATTATCAAATTCACATAAATTAATCCTAAGTTAATCCTAACATTAACACCAACTCACGGCTAATCTGCTTGGGGGCTAAACATTTCTTTTGGCGACCCTGTACTTAAATTTGTATTCTTTTACGTCATCATCATCGAAATTTACAAATCTGATTACATATATAATATATAATTTAGTTGAAAAAGTTTTATTAATAATATAAATAAAAAGGTTGTATTAAAAAGGTTGGCATAAAATATGTTTTTCATCATAAATATCTTCTGCTTATTGTTGGCGCCAATTTCTAATTGATCTTCAGAAGTTGCTTAATCGGATTGATTCGCTGACGACGACGACGGCGAATAGCAATTACCATCAGCAATGGCATCATCATCATCAGCAGCAGCAGCAGCATCAACATCATCGTTATCATCATCATCGTGATCGTCACCGTCATCATCATCATCGTCATCGTCACCGTCATCATCATCATCGTCATCGTCACCGTCATCATCACCATCGTCATCGTCATCATCATCATCATCACAAACAACAGCAACACCAGGAGAAGTAATGCTTTCCGCCCCTTACGAGATGGACGACCAAACTCCATCCTATGGAATGCAAGTGAGCGCCAAATAAATCCGAACGAACAAGTACTCATGACTGATATATAAACATTTCAAAGCCGATGATCGACAACATATTCGGATGGAAGGGGTAAGGGTTAAAAGGAAGGTGGGCGATAATTGGTTTTTCGTGATGGAGAGGTTGATGTGATTGAAATGTTGATTGAAAAGTAATTTAATAAAATGGTGCACATGGCAGCCTGCCATTATTATTGTTGTTGTTTTTATTATTATTATTATTATTATTATTATTATTATTATATTATTATTATTATTATGATTATTATTATTATTATTATTATTATTATTATTATTATTATTATTATTATTATTATTATTATTATTATTATTATTATTATTATTATTATTATTATTATTATTATTATATTATTATTATTATTATTATTATTATTATTATTATTATTATTATTATTATTATTATTATTATTATTATTATTATTATTATTATTATTATTATTATTATTGCTGTTGTTATTACTATCGAATATTTTCTAATTAGATATTAAAACCAAATTAATGCCTGATACCAGGTAGGTGTTTCCACGTCAATGGGCGATATTAGGGGATCGTCGTAATTCCGATTCTTTGGTGCAAAATTCAGGTGCGAAGATGTAAATTGAACTTGTTGTATCGTTGAGGTTGTTTAAAAAGAATATATTAATTTAATAATGAATAAATTAGTTTAATGATGAATATATTAATTTGTTAATGAATATATTAATTTGTTAATGAATATATTAATTTGTTAATGAATATATTAATTTAATAATGAATATATTTGTTTAATAATGAATACATTAGTTTATGAATTTTTTGTGTTATAAATGATTCATTAATTAAGCAATTAACGAATACAATTTATTCGTGTTATTTATATCGCTACACGCACATTGTCGGCAGCTCAAAAGCCTCATAAACATTAAAAACATTTTTCACTTTTTAAAGAAACCAAAAAATAAAAAATAAAGGAATTTTTTCAAATATCATCACTTGGCGCGCTTTTTCAAGAAAGGCTTTTTGCTTTTGGAGATAATGCGTCGCTCGTCGGGGAAGTTTGTGCGAGTTTGCTTCTGTTTGTTTCTGTGCGCGTGTGCAGACTTTTTATGTGCGTGTTTGTTTACGTCAGAATGTTTATGGTTTATGAATGTGCGAAACACGTGTGCGTAGGTAATGTATGTTTGGAGTTTGTCGTGAGAAGATTGCATGCAGATGTATGGAATTTCTGAGCGTGCTGGTGGTCTAAAGTTAATGGACGTGTGAATTAATGTCGATGGATGTGTGGAATTGTGCTGGTGGATGTGTGGAATGATGTCGGTGGATGTGTTGTAATAACAATGTTGCTGGATGTGTTTAAATAACATTGATGGACGTGTGAAGTAACGTTGGTGGATGTGTGGAATGATGTCGGATGTGGATGTGTTTAAATAATATCGATGGATGTGTGAAATAATGTCGGATGACTTGGAACGACTCCAGGAGTTTTGGAGTGGTTGATATAAATCATCCTTGCGGGAATATGGCGTGAGATTCCCTTTTAAACCTTTCCTTTTGTTTTTCCACTGCCATCGCTTGATTAAGTATTCACTTTGCCAGTCTTTGTATTTCACTCGTCCGTCTTTTGAACTCCTCCGTCATTCTTCCATCGATTCGTTCATTCATTCGTTCATTCGTTCGTTCGTTTGTCGAGTAATTCACCTTCGCAATTCATCCGTGCATTCATCAAACCGGCCAACATTCAATCGTCAGCCGTCCACCCAACATTCAATCGTCAACCATCCACCCAAAATTCAATCGTCAACCATCCACCCAACATTCAATCGTCAACCATCCATCCAACTGACCACCAAAACATGTTGCTATCTGCCACCCATATAGAATATTTAATCGTTAAGTTCTCACGGTTTTAAGGTGAATTTGAGAAGGTCTCATCACACTCCTCCTGATCATCATCTTCGTCGTCGTCGTCATCGTCATCGTCATCGTCATCATCATCATCATCATCATCATCATCATCATCATCATCGTCATCGTCATCGTCGTCATCATCATCATCATCATCATCATCATCATCATCAATCATCATCATCATCATCATCAGCATCATCATCATCATCATCATCATCATCATCATCATCATCATCATCCATCATCATCATCATCATCATCATCATCATCATCATCAGCATCATCATCAGCATCATCATCATCATCATCATCATCATCACATCATCATCATCATCATCATCATCATCATCATATCATCATCATCATCATCATCATCATCATCATCATCACCACCACCACCACCACCATCACCACCATCATCATCATCATCATCATCGTCATCATCATCATCGTCATCATCGTCATCATCATCATCATCATCATCATCATCATCATCATCATCATCATCATCATCATCATCATCATCATCATCATCATCATCGTCATCATCATCATCATCATCATCATCATCATCATCATCATCATCATCATCATCAACAACAACAACAGCATCATCAAAGAACTTTTCAAACATGAGCTCATGACTCCCCGGGAATAAAAAGATTTGTTGTTTACAAAACCCGTTAATTGGTGTCAGAAATTCCCCCTAATTGACGTTCGGACGCGGCAGCGCTGGCGATAGTTAGGTCCCGTCCACCTTTATTCACTCACTCACTCACTCACTCACTCACTCACTCACTCACTCACTCACTCACTCACTCACTCACTCACTCACTCACTCACTCACTCACTCACTCACTCACTCACTCACTCACTCACTCACTCACTCACTCACTCACTCACTCTCACTCACTCACTCACTCACTAATCACTCACTCACTCCACTCACTCACTCCACTCACTCACTCACTCACTCACTCACTCACTCACTCACTCACTCACTCACTCACTCACTCACTCACTCACTCACTCACTCACTCACTCACTCACTCACTCACTCACTCACTCACTCACTCACTCACTCACTCACTCACTCACTCACTCACTCACTCACTCACTCACCCTACCCAGTTCATCACGTCAGCGAGAGATTAAGGAACATTTTTATTAATTAGCTTTTAAAATAGATCGTGTTCCGAGGAACTTTTGGGGTGATCGTTAATTTTTAATGCTTTCACCATACCCGCCATCATCATCATCATCACCATCATCATCATCACCATCACAATCATCACCATCATCATCAGCAGCAGCAAGAGCAACACCATATGCGCCATCATCATCATCAACAACACCATAAGGATCATCATCGTTATCGTCATCCACAAATTGTGACAAACGTTATATCGTTTTCCACTACTGCTCTCAAGTCATCATGATACTATCCATCCGACACCTGAATTCTCTATGATAATGATTTTGATGATGATGATGATGATGATGATGATGATGATGATGATGAAGACGACGACGATGACTACGATGATGATGATGGCGATTATGATTATGATTATGATGAAGCTTTCCAATTAGGAACTCAATCCTCTAGTTGATGACGAGCTGTTTCTTGTTATGCATTTTACGCGGAAACTTCAAAGCATTTGGAAGGAATAGGTATAGATGGATGAATGAATGAATGGATGAATGGATGAATGAATGGATGAATGAATGGATGAATGAATGGATGAATGAATGGATGAATGAATGAATGAATGAATGGTTGAATGAATGGATGAATAGATGGATGAATGTATGGAAGTACTGGCTGAGTGTGGATTAACATTGAAGATTGACTAAATAATGGAGCCTAGTCGATTTCCTGATAAGAAAAGAGTGGATTAATTTTCGGATTCATCCTCTCTCCATCAATAATCCATCCGCCCATCCATTCATCCATCCACTTACCCACCCCGGGCAGGTGTATTCGGGTGGCGCGTGTTCGGAAACCCCATATTTTAGCCTTCAATATTTTCACTGGTAATATGACGATAATGAAAATATATTGCCTTTTTCGGTTAATTTATTAATGGATCTCAAAGTGAGATGTTTTCACTCTGCTAAGTGCACGCGTCCTCACCAGTTTCGTGACTCTCACATTCCGTCTCATTCTGTCTCATTCCGTATCACTCCTTATCATTCTGTCTCACTCCGTCTCACTCCTTATCATTCTGTCTCATTCCGTATCACTCCTTATCATTCCGTCTCATTCCGTATCACTCCTTATCATTCCGTCTCATTCCGTATCACTCCTTATCATTCTGTCTCACTCCTTCTCACTCCATGGCACTTTGTCTCACTACAAAGCGAAACCCGTTCAGACGTCAAACCCGGCATCATCACCATCACCGGCTCACTTCGTTTTTATGGTGTGCTACCCAATTTCATTAACCCAAACACTCTGACTTCTCTCACAGACAAAAGGAGGGAGATGGTGCTGGAAAAAGAGAGAGTGGAATACCATGGAAGAGGAGGAGGAAGACGATAACAGGAGAGATGGTGAAGCTGGAGTGATAGGACGTGTTACACGTCGGTAGAGTAATTAACATAACATTAATTTTTGATTTTTTTTTTTAGTTATTAATTTTAACATAATTAATTAACATAACATTAATTTTTAAATTGTTTAATTATTGATTTTAACATAATTAAATTATTAATTGTAACGTAATTAATTAACGTTAGTTTATGGTGGTTCAAGCAGACTAATAATAATGTCTGTGTGATAAATTTACAAACGGTAGGGGAAGCAGGGACGAAGGAAGTAATTGTGAATGGTGAATGGAAATGAAAGCATTATGCATTATTCAGTCACTTTTTTTTATCGAATTACAACTTTAAAACTGACGACGACCTGTACGTAATACACAGAAAATGATGACGACGACGATTATGATGATGATGATGACGATGACGATGACGATGACGATGACGATGATGATGATGATGATGATGATGATGATGATGATGATGATGATGATGATGATGATGATGATGATGATGATGATGATGATGATGATGATGATGATGATGGTGATGATGATGATGATGATGATGTGATGATGATGATGATGATGATGATGATGATGATGATGATGATGCTGATGATGATGATGATGATGATGATGATGATGATGATGATGATGATGATGATGATGAGATGATGATGATGATGATGATGATGATGATGATGATGATGATGACGATGACGATGACGATGACGATGACGATGACGATGATGATGATGGTGAGGTAGCTGATAAGGGAGAGACAAAACCATCGGTGACAAAACCTTCCGAATGATATTTTAAAACAACTAATGAGTGAATTGCAAATAATTATTCAGGTAGAAATTAATTGTAAATTATAATTATACTTTCGTAATAATTATTTATCATAAATTATACTTACTCTAGTAATTATTGTTATTTATACCGTCTGCGCAGGCGCCGGACTTTCGACGTCAACATTTTTGTGGCGCTTGATTTGTACGTTTTTATCGAACAATTGTGCTTTAATATTTAATATTATTTAATCCCCTAAATATTTAATCCATTCGCATGAACTTCGCAAACACCACTAAATTCAAAGAGTTTTATCAAATAATTACAAATTATTTTCAAATTTTCGAAATTTCGAGAAATAAAAGCACTCTAACATGACTAATATAATTTATTGAGTATGATTTATTAAATAAAAGTTTTTAAATGGAATTTGAACTCCTGAACTCCTCTGTCTTTCTTCCGTCGATTCGTTCGTCGAGTAATTCACCGTAGCAATTCATCCAAGCATTCATCAATTCGCCCCTTCAATCGTCACCCAAAATCGTTGCTAGCGGCCACCCACCCACAGAGATTATTTTTTCGTTCTTACGGTTTTAAGGTGAGTTTGAGAAGGCCTCATCATCATCCTTCTCGTCGTCGTCTTATTCATCATTATCGCCGTCATCGTCATCGTCACCGTCATCGTCATCGACGTCAGCATCATCATCATCATCATCGTTACGTTCTTATCGATATGGATTGCAGTAGAAAGCAAGTCTAATTAAACGGAGCTAAGCAGAAACAAAATGAATGGTTTATTATCAACAAAAGATTATGGACCTCTATTCCAAAAGACCATGTATCGCGATTTTGTAACATAATTTTGCAATATATTTTAATAAATATATTAATTAATATTATTTAATAAATTATTTTAATAATATTTTATTAATATATTTATTAAAACAATATTTTATTAATATATTTATTAAAATAATATTTTATTAATATATTTATTAAAATAATTTATTAATTAAACAATATTTTATTAATATATTTATTAAAATAATATTTTATTAATATATTTATTAAAATAATTTATTAATATATTAATTAATATTATTTAATCACGGTTCAACACCTTCCCGCCAGCGAAAAGTTTTCCAAATTACATTTGGCGAATTCTCTCTGACCGACGAGGCAAGATTGGGGTCTCTTCTTCTGCAGATGTTTCTACGTATGGTGCTGGATCCACCCTTGAGAGTTGAGTGAATACGTCCCCGGGGTCATTGTCCGGGTTTGTTCCCTGCCTGGGTCGTATCTGGCCCAGATGACGTCTCCATTAGTGACCCTGAAACACCGTTCTTGCCTAAAACATCCTCGATCCAACAACCTCAGAGATTACCGCAGGAATCCTGCGAGGCTGTCGATATCTACTTATTTATTGATACTTATATATACTTATTTATAAGTATAAATATTTAATGTAACAATGAGAAGCCATTGTGAACTTGTGCCCTTTATTCTGCTTTTTGTTTCCATCTGATTGAATTGGAAATCTTGAATAAAACTAAAAAAAAATTTTAAATGAAAAATATTTTGGCGCTTACTCTTGATGCAACTTTTTGTTTATTATTGGAATTATTGGGCGTTGTAATTTAGAAATAATAAATTCCAATAATAATAATAATAATAATATCATTTATATCCATAATTTAAAACCATGTTGATGCTGTTATTATTGTTAACCGTTATTTTGTACATATATGATATATGATATATGATTATATATCAGTATTGTTGGTGAGTGATTAATTAATTAATTGAATGATTGATTGATTGAGTGAGTGAGTGAGTGAGTGAGTGAGTGAGTGAGTGAGTGAGTGAGTGAGTGAGTGAGTGGTGAGTGAGTGAGTGAGTGAGTGAGTGAGTGAGTGAGTGAGTGAGTGAGTGAGTGAGTGAGTGAGTGAGTGAGTGAGTGAGTGAGTGAGTGAGTGAGTGAGTATGAGGAGAGTAGTGAATGAGTGAATAAATTAGTGGAGTGGAGCGATAACTGGATGAGTTGTGAAGTGGTGAGTTGATGGCGATTGGAATAGATTGGTGGATGGATGGAGGGATGAATGCACACATGGAAGAACGTATGTATAAATGGGTAAAAAGATGGATAGATGGATGGATAAATAAGTGAAAGAATGGATGGATAGACTGGCAGTCCAGCACAATTGACACCAATCTAGATGCTGGCACAAGTTTATTTGAAACATCCCCCGCATGGGTGTGAAAAACTCATTTAAGAAGAAGACGAACTTCTTCAAGTTTGGCTGAGGTGTTGGTGGCAGAAATAAAATGCTCAAATCTCATTGGGCGCCGCCACGGAGGTCTGACAAATGGATGCACGGGGCAGAAAATACATGCCCCCACACCTATACCACCACCACCTCCCATTCAGTGAAGCAAAATGGAGTTGTTGATGTTGTTGCTACTACTACTGCTACTGCTGTTGTTCTTGATGTTGCTGTTGTAGATTTGCAGATGAGGATAGAAAAAGTCACGATTAAAGTCGTTCAAATGTCACTTATTTGTCCTCTAGCCTATCGACTGGTGTTTGGACGAGCATCGATAGGATAGACGGATGAATGACGAATGGATGAATGGATGGAAACATGGATGAACGAATCATCATCTCGATCATCATCTCATCAACGGCCAAGAATTCTCTGTTTTACTCCTTACAAAACACCAAGATTGGATTTATTCGAGAATTGCTCGAAAATCATCCGATATTGTCGAGGGAATCCCAGATGAAACCGCGGATAATGCAAGCCATTAGAAAGTTGATTTGCGTCGTACGGAAAGTGCTTTAATTGCCGACGTACCCCCTTCTCCATCTCTCCCAGCACGCATGCGCACCGCCGATCCTGCTCCGTACCTGCGTCTCTCTCTCCAAGTCTGTGTGCACTTAGCTCCACTTAAGGAAGAGGCCTAAGTGGACGGATGCTAGTGTGGCGGCTGAAAAGAATGAGTAGCAATGATGGAGGGTGGATGAGTGGGTGGCTGAGTGGGATGGTGGGTGAGTGGATGGATGGGTGGGTGGATGGGTGGATGGATGGGTTGACCGATTTGGAAATAAATCATTTTATGGGTGGATGGAGGGATGGATTGACGGACGGATGGATGGATGAATGAATGGGCGAATTGATGATGGAGGGATAGATGATGAGTGGACAGATAGGAATATGAATTATTAGATGGATGGATGGATCTGTCCTATCGTATTTCAGCTGCGGCTGGAAGGATGGATGGAAGCCTGGATGAAATGGATGGACTGATGGAGAGGAAGAGGAGCGGATGAATGAACGTAGATTACCGTTCTGATTACGTTGAGTATGAATGCATGGAGTCCAATGCAGACGACGAGGTCCCTCAAATCACTCAGGAGCATCATCTTCATCTTCATCATCTTCATCTTCTTCATCTTCATCAGCTTCTAAATGCTTTTCATTTCATAATTACGAACAGCATTAAGTCGAGAGAATTATACATGGAAATTTTTTTAGAACAATAAATAATATTAATAATAATAAAATCCCATGTAAATCCTGTTCCAGCCCTTAACTGGAGAAAACCCTAATTGAAGCTCATAATTCTTTTCTTTGAAAATAACTGCGAACCAGTACGAAAAAATTTAAATAAATAAAAAATAAATGGCTAAGAAATCCTTAAAAGAAAATCATAATCTCGATATTTTAAAAGACGACGATATTATCGTATCGATTTTGTGGATGTCATTGGGTCTCAAGTGGAACTTCAGAGAACTGACAGAAACGTAAGAGGCATCGCACTCCAAGAATGCTTGAAAATGTTTCATGTTGAATATGCAATAATCGACAAACAGCTGTGCCTTCCATTGAGATTGGAGAGTGGTTGTTATGTGTCATGCTCGTCACACGGGTACTCTGTCGCGTCCACGTTACGATAATGTCGTGGAATTGAGGGCATTGATAGTTCATTCACCTACACATCAACTCACTCACCCCTACTCTTTTGCTCACTCACTCACTCTTTCACTCACTCATTCATTCACTCTTTCATTCATTCACTCACTCACTCACTCACTCACTCACTCACTCACTCACTCACCACTCACTCACTCACTCACTCACTCACTCACCACTCACTCACTCACTCACTCACTCACTCACTTCACTCACTCACTCACTCACTCACTCACACTCACTCACTCACTCACTCACTCACTCACTCACTCACTCACTCACTCATCACTCACTCACTCACTCACTCACTCACTCACTCACTCACTCACTCACTCACTCACTCACTCACTCACTCACTCACTCACTCACTCACTCACTCACTCACTCACTCACTCACTCACTCACTCACTCACTCACTCACTCACTCACTCACCCACCCATTCAACCACCGATCCACCATTCCCACTTCTCCCTCCGCCTTGGAAACGTGAAAACACTCCGCGACCAAGTGCTCGGTGTCTTTTTCCACTGAGCGTGGAAATGGTAGCTGATGACCGCTGATGGAAAACGGAGCTCTCAAAGAGATTGAATCGTCTTAATATCATTACGCCTCCTTCAACGCTGTCCATCTTTCCAGGTGCTGTTTGCTTTTCCGGGAAATAGCTGGAAAGGATTGGATGGAGAGAGGCAAGGTGAATGGAATAGGATGATGGTCGAGTGAATTGGTGAATTGCTGCCGCTACCTGGATAGAAAAACGTCGGACGATCTGTGATTGGATGAATTTCTTGAGTAGGTGTGGAATGAATACCATTCACCTGGATTTTAATAGAAGTAATTGATATTTAGTATTTTTTAAAGAACAGGTCAATAATAATAATAATAATAATAATTATTACTCACGTATAATATTTATTAATTATATATTATATATAATAATTATAATATTATTAATTATATATATTATTATTAATAATTATTATTATAATAATATATAATATTTATTAATTATATATATTATTATTAATAATTATTATTATTATTATTGTTATTATAATTATCTGCTATTATCTGTTATTATAAAATATCTGCTAATATAAATGAATTAATATCTGCTAATATGATTGAATTAATATCTGCTAATATGATTGAATTAATATCTGCTAATATGATTGAATTAATATCTGCTAATATGATTGAATTAATATCTGCTAATATAAATATAAATAATATATATATATATATATATCGATATATATATATATATATATATATATATGTTTATATATAATATAAACCATCATCACCATCATCATCATTCTCATCATCATCATCTTCATAATCAATATCATCATCAGTGTTATCATCCATGTCATCATCAATACGATCATCAATATCATCATCAATATCATCATCAATACCATCATCATATCATCATATATAATATATAATTATATATTATATATATTATTATAATAATATTATATAATAATTATAATAAAGATTTGTATAAATTTATAATAATACATTATTATTACAGTATTTTAATAATTAGAATTATAAGCATTTTTATAATTGCAGTAAATTAATGAATAGCATTCATATTCATGATCACAGTCGTACTTCTGACGCAATATTAACTCCCAATTGACCATCCATTTCATCGGAAGTTCATAGTTCAAACCGTGACATGACCTTTGACCTACAGGGGTCGCTTTCATGAACTCGGAACGAGAACCATCAAAATTGGCGGCGAACAATCATCCATTAAGATATCGTTTTTCACTTTCTCTGTTTTATTTTCATTATTTTTAGTTTTATCTTAAACTTTTTCATTTTGTTTTTTTTATGTTTTTTTTCACATTAAGAAAAATTAATGTCTGAAGAATGCTTGATGATGGGCTGCATTTGAAAGGAAAACAATCCAGGATGGATGGACGGACGGCCTGATGAATGGATGGATGGACGGAGAGATGGATAGATGGATGGATGGATGATGGAAGAAGAAGGAGTTGAATTTGAGTATTGTGTGTCACTGGTCGGATGTCTTAATGACGATTCGAAATTTCTTTGATGGCTACTTTTTTCCAAGGATGGATGGACGGACGAATGGATGAATTGACCAACGGATGGTTGTACAAACGGATAAACAGATAAACAGATGAATGAACGATCACATAGATGAATCACCGGATAGAAGACAAACTTAAAGAACAGGTGAATGGATATGTTGAAGAATCGATGAATTAAAGAGATGGTTATAAGGGGTAGCCACGGAGGATAGAACCTGAGACGGAGGAGGAGTTAATTATAGTTGAATTGGGGGAGTTAAAGAGGGTTATATGGGGATTCAACGAGGCATGTTGGTGTGATGGATGTGTCTATTAATTTCATTCTCGATTCTGAAAACAGCTAATCCTCCTAGCTGATTATACGCACTTCCAGGGGTTTGTGACAAATGTCTTCACTTGGATAACTACTCCCTCGCATGACTAATTGATTTCTGAAGACGACGACGACGACGACGATGACGATAGCGATAATGATTACGATGGTGATTATAATGTCCTGGATAGATGGAGGTAGGGATAAACGGAAGGATGGATAAATGGATGAAAGGATTGATAGAACACAAAACATTGTGACTGACAAAACATTATTAAATAAATTATTATTAAATAAATTATTTAATAAAGTAGCAAAATGCAGCATTAAAACGTGAGTAATAACAATAATAATAACAACAACAACCATACTAATAGGAAAATTAAAAAAAAAATAATGATAACAATAATAATAATAATAACAACAACAAAAATAATAATTAGCAAATCTTCACCTCAACAAATCACGGCCATCATTTAATTTGTAGTTAATAAGTTAATTAACGAACAATCAAGTGTTAATAGCCAGCTAACGGACCCCAATTGGCATCATTTTGCGCTGGAAAATATTCGTGACGTCATCGCCAGTGCGGAGTTGAAGAAAGAGATTCCCTGGAATGATGAGCATGTTTACCACTTCAAGTGGTAAAACTTCTCCATTTAACCGTTGGAGTAAGAAAAGGCGGCAAAAGAGGCAGACTACATTTCTGGGTACTTTAACAGAAAACAAAACTTTATCTGAGCACTTAGACGTCGTTTTCATTTCAAAACATTTTTCAAATAACAATTAATATTATTATTGCCATTGTTACTATTATTATTATTATTATTATTATTATTATTATTATTATTATTATGATTATTATTATTATTATTATTATTATTATTATTATTATTATTATTATTATTATTATTATTATTATTATTATTATTATTATTATTATATTATTATTATTATTATTATTATTATTATTATTATTATTATTATTATTATTATTATTATATTATTATTATTATTATTATTATTATTATTATTATTATTATTATTATTATTATTATTATTATTATATATTATTATTATTATTATTATTATTATTATTATTATTATTATTATTATTATTATTATTATTATTATTACAGTACGATGTACGAATGATTAAAGTTGTTCAAAATAATTTTCCTGAATTTTGCTTAAAACAACCTGTTAATAATGACATATTTATCGTCTGACCTCCTTAGTGAGATTACTGTTTCAGTTGAAAATCAATTATAAAATTATGATCATTAATCATTTACTAATCATAAATTGCATAATTATTGAAAATTTATTTTAGTTATAAATAGTTAAAGTTTATTTTAAGTAACTATTAATTTCATTAAAAATTAATGTTAATCAATTGATTGTATACTATTAAATATAATTCATTTTAATTATTTTAATTAATTAGATTGTTATTTTCTAAAATTCATTTTAAATAATTAATTTCTTGATATCGTGTTTTAAAACAATGTAAAACTTGATCTTTAAAATATTATCAACAACATTATCGTCAACAACAGCTTTCAACAAAAGCATAAACAACATTATCGCCAACAACAACTTTCAACAAAAGCATAAACAACATTGTCGTCAACAACAACTTCAACAACAACTTTCAACAATGACGAGGACTACAACAACGTCCACAACTGAAGCAATTTCGATCTGCGAAAAGCAATTTCAACTAACAGGTGTAACTCTGCTTTGCCGTAAATTGTGCGCCTATAATAAATTGCACTGCTAACCCGTGGTTATTAATTATTGGCCCGTAATTCAAAAAAAAAATGTTATACCCATGTGATCATTTTATGACTTAATTATTATAAATAAAATTTTATTGCTGTATTTTATGAATATTATAGAACTTAATTATGCGAATAATTTATAAATTGAAGTCATTATTTGTTTTCAATTTAGTCACGATTTTTCACATGAAAATGATAAAAATGCATCCTTGTAATTAATAACATTCTGAACAATTTTAATTTAATTATTTTAAAAAAAATCAAAATAAAAATTATCCGCCATTTTGTTGTTAAAAAGGTCGCCTTAGAGACGAGTATTCATTGTAATTTGCGAGTTTTCCTTTCCTTTTAACATCGACCAAATAACAGCTATTGACTTGGAGCTGTTAGCCGCGTCAATTTATATTAATGACGAATACAAGATATTATTACTATTATTTATATTTATAAGTAATAATAATAATAATAATAATAATAATAATAATAATAATAATAATAATAATAATAATAATAATAATAATAATAATAATAATTAATAATAATAATAATAATAATAATAATAATAATAATAAATTCATAATAATAGTAATAATAAAAAAAATAATAATAAATAATAATAATAATAATAATATAATAATAATAATATATAATAATAATAATAATACTAATAATAATAATAATAATACTAATAATAATAATAATAATAATAATAATAATAATAATAATAATAATAATAATCATAATAATAATAATAATAATAGTTAGTCTCTAATAGCAACAATAAAAACTATTACGCACCCGGCTTTCGGTGAGTACTTGTCCCATCTAAAGTTCAATTATCCCAATTAAGAGTGGACGTGCGCAATTGACATGGAATTACCCACAACTGGGATTCATAAAGAATTGATCAGAACCTTCCACGCCGGAAGTACCGAATGCATTTCAAAATGGCGACGGCTCTGACGTCACAGGCCGAATATTACGGACTGAAAGTGGCACAGAGTAGTTTAAAATTCAAATTTGGTGCAAACACGTGCCCCGAAAGACATGAAATATTCAGCCGAGATTGTGGAATTTAAAATGTCATTTTGATTTTATTCATTTAAATCCTTTATCTCGACTAAATTTCCAGCTATTATGGTTTACATTTCCAACTGTTACGGTTTACATTTCCAACCGTTGCGGTTTACATTTCCAACTGTTACGGCTTACATTTCCAGCTGTTACGGTTTACATTTCCAGCTGTTACGGTTTACATTTCCAACTGTTACGGTTTACATTTCCAGCTGTTGCGGTTTACATTTCCAGCTGTTATGGTTTACATTTCCAACTGTTACGGTTTACATTTCTAGCTGTTACTGTTTACATTTCTCATCCGCCTTCAACAACCCCTCCTCCCTCAAATCGACCGAAATTCTCCAAATCCACTGGCAGACATCCCGGAACCCTTTTTAATTCCATAGACAAGGAAAAGATGTAGAAGACGATGATGACGACGATGACGATGACGATGACGATGATGATGATGATGATGATGATGATGATGATGATGATGATGATGATGATGATGAATGATGATGATGATGATGATGATGATGATGATGATGGATGATGATGATGATGATGATGATGATGATGATGATGATGATGAATGATGATGATGATGATGATGATGAAAAAATTTGGAAAAGCCAGTCCCGAGTCCGGGCAGTTTTGACAAGCGTTTTAATGTTTTTCGTGTTTGCAATAACGTCAAGATGACGTCATCTCTGATTGCCTCCAATAGGAGGAGAGTGGTGCGACTAAAAGGCGCGTGACAACCGCGGACGAAAGTTATTATTGCCATTATGATTGGCATTCCTCCGCGTCGTCGTCTTTACCATTAGCAACATCATTACCACTGCTATCATCATCATCATCATCAACATCATCACTAACATCCGCCATCTTCATTTTCATTATAGCCTTTATCCTCCTCATCCTCATCATCATTATCAACTTCATCATCACCATCATCATTATCAACTTCATCATCATCATCATCATCATCATTATCATCTTCATCATCAACGCCATAATCATCATCATCGTTATCATCTTCCTCCTCATCATCATCATTATCCCCATTATCGCCGACAGTCTTGACTCGAAGAATCTTTGCAATTAGAGCCTCTCTCTTATTTATACGTGTTTCTCCATCAATCAGAATTTTCCGCCTTAAATACTCCGTTAATTAATGTGCTCTTTGATCGCCATTAAGAAATTGACTGAGCGACTGGGATGAAGGAAACCTCCCAGAAACCACTACTTGGGTGGTCGGATTAATAGATGGGTGGATGTTTAGGTGGATGGGTGGATGGATGGGTGGATGGATGGGTGGATGGATGGGTGGATGGGTGGATGGGTGGATGGATGGGTGGATGGGTGGATGGATTGATGGATGGATAGATGGATGGATAGATGGGTGGATGTATAGATGGATGGATGAATGGATGGATTGATGGGTGGATGGATAGCTAGGTGGGTGAACTTTTAAATTTCAACTTTAACAAAGTTCTAAAAAATCATTTCCTAAAACTTTCCACCAACGATAGTCCACCCCCTCCAATAATATCTCCGCTTTTCCGGACACAAAGATCTCAGTCGACCACCTAATGGGATCTCATTAGGACCCACGCTTCAGCCCGATGACGTCAGAACTCACGGAAAAGAGTCGCACTTTTGACCTCAGTTCATAATTCATCGTCAACGGAGGGCCTAACATCTTAATGCCCTTTAAAACGGAATGGATGGAACATTCTCTATTAGGGCGAGCATTACCGCTAATGCAACGCGATAGTTCGCGTTAAATGCATAATAATGCCCACAACACGCTCTACTACTACCGACTACTACGCTCTACTACAGCGTGACCCCGGGTCTACCCCACCCACCCATCCCCCATCCCGATTTCTTGCGCTCATTCCTCCGTTGTCTGCTATCCTGTTAACATTTTCTTTGTGGTAATCGCCGTCGCTGCCGCTGCCATAGCAGTCGTTACCACAGATTCCAGTGTGGTTGTTGTGGCTGTAATGAAAAATTAGTCGTCGTCATCGTCATGGACATCACAAGTTGTTGCTTGTCGTGACCGATCTCCAGTTGAACTAGTCGTAGCTTTTCGATAGTCGATGTTGTTACAGTTGTTTGTTGTTTGTTGTTGTTACAGTTGTTTGTTGTTTGTTGTTGTTTGTTGCTATTGTTTGTTGTTGCTGTCGTCGTAGTTGTTGTTGTTTTTGATTTTTTTCTTCAAAAGTCTCGGAATTTAAACAATTCTAAAACGATTTTCTCTAGGAATTCTCCAGGAGTATAACTGAGTTGGATGATGGTTACAAATTCTTCGAAATAGATTAAATTAAACTATTATAACGACCAAAGACAAAAATAAACTCAGAATATCAGATTTATTAATAAATAAAAATAAATTCGAACACAAACAGTGATTTAAATTTAAATAAATATCCCAAACTTACAAAATAAACATTTCAACATTTCATAAAACATTTAGTTCCAGAAATAGCAATAATTTATAGAATTTAAATTTAAATTTACATAAATTAAAAAAAAACATGAATACAACAAAGTAATCAAAAAACATTTTACAGGACAGAAATGCATCTAAATCCTTTCAATTTATTACGGAGATGACACTGAAATTACAACCCAAAAAAAAAACCTCAGCAGCGTTTTAAACCCAGGTTCAACCTCGGTGCGTCGTACCGGCGATTGCATAATTGTACGACCTTGTTCTCTTTGGCTTCCGGTGTGCCGGGGAAGGGATTTAATGACCGTGGAAAACTTTGAGAAACTGGAAAGGTTGAGCTTGAACCTCCTTGTAATCCCAGGAATTCAAAGACTGTCCGAATGTGGGAAATGACGTCATCAATCAATCAAATTATCGCCTCATTCTCTCTCGGGATTGATGCTGAATTTGTAGTATCTGCTTGGCTGAGTTATGGTGGCTTAAATGATGGATGAATGGATGGATGGATGGATGGATGGATGGATGGATGGATGGATGGATGGATGGATGGATGGATGGATGGATGGATGGATGGATGGATGGATGGATGGATGGATGATGGATGGATGGATGGATGGATGGATGGATGGATGGATGGATGGATGGATGGATGGATGGATGGATGGATGGATGGATGGATGGATGGATGGATGGTGGATGGATGGATGGATGGATGGATGGTGGATGGATGGATGGATGGATGGATGGATGGATGGATGGATGGATGGATGGATGGATGGATGTCAACAGCGCACTCCTCCATCCCTTAAATTGCAGTTGCCTCCCCAATCCAAGTTGAATCCATAATAACGTACGCGCGTCAAAATGCATCAAAAGTTGCATATTCATCCATCCATTGAATTCCGTCATTCATTTTCTTTTGCAACTAATGCTTCCTCCTTC
>JAJTWR010000481.1:1832500-1847500 GCA_021613335.1 Whitmania pigra
GACGATGATGATGACGACGACGACGATATTTCATTCGCCTCCGATTCCTCAGTCCAATTGAAAACATTTGAAATGACAACAGGACAAGTAATTTTTTTTAATCTGAAAAATAAATTCAACATATTGACTCTGTACAAGTTCAACCACATGTGAGCAGATGAAGGTGATGTACAAAATGCACTCATTCGAAGACACCGTCATCGTCATCATCGCCTTCATCATCTTCGTAGTCATCATCATCATCATCATCATCATCATCATCATCATCATCATCATCATCATCATCATCATCATCACTATCATCATCACGCTAGTGAGCTCGAAATGTATCTGTACAAGAATATAATCACATTAGTGAAAAAAAGTATTTACAACAATTTCAGAACTGTGTTTGACAAGCTAACCGATATAAACATTTCAGCCACGATCAATTCTAATAACAATATCAATACAACAATAGCAATAGCATTAATGACAGTGCTTATAGTAACAATGACGATATCAACTTATAAATAAATTAATTATTTATTAATTATTAATTAAATGTTACGTTATATGATGCGATGATGTGATCGAAACATCACCAGATTTGGAACAAAATTGGCTGAGCCAAAACAACTTATAAATTGCAATCAATTGTGCACGACAACAACAACGACAACAATAATAATAATAATAATAATAATAATAATAATCATAAAAATAATAATAATAATAACATTTTAGGCAAATTACTATAATAAGTAATGTTGTTGTTATTATGCACCAATTACCAATTAGGCTCGTGAATAATTCATAGATCATTAATTAATTATGTATCACAACAACAGAAACAACGCAACAACAACAAGAGTAATACATTAACTCCGACAATATTGTGATTGGTGGATAACATCAAGGTTTTTTTCATCCAAATAAGTAGACGAATATTTTAATGTTTCATGTTGTTGTTGTTACTGTTGTAGTCGTTGGTTGTTGTGACGACGACGACGATGATGATGGTGGTGATGATGATGATGTCTCTGTGTTCACCCAACCTTGTGACTGAACCTCATCTGGTTGAGATGTTGTTGTTGATGCTGTTGTTGTGGAGGCGGCTGTTGTTGATGATGATGAGAAGGAGGAGGAGGAGGAAGAGGATGGTGGTGATGATGACGATGGTCTTCAGGCAAACCTTTGCCGTTCATCATCGGCTGAGGACAACCTCTGAACTGTTGTTGTTGTTGCTGTTGTTGCTGCTGTTGATGATGATGATGATGATGAGAAGCAGCAGGAGGATGAGGAAGATGATGATGCTGTTGTTGTTGTTGTTGTGAGGTAGGGGGCGGGGCTTGTATGTCGTTGTACGGCAGGCTGTTCTGCCCCGTCGTCATGGCAACCCAGTAGTCGTTTTCGCAGAGCAGGTTGCCATGGAGAATGCCGTACTTGTCGCCCGGCACGAGCGTCCTGTGGCATCTGACGCAGCAGAAGCAGGTCACGTGGTAAACGCTGCCCTGTGACGTCCTCATGACGTAATCGTTGGCGGGAATCGTCTGGCGGCAACTGGTGCAGATGCCCGTCGAGCCGAACATTCTGTTGAGAGCGATAGAATGCTCAAATTATGGATCTCGTTGATGATTATGATTATTTTAATAATAGTATTTATTACTGCGAATATGCTTTTATCAAATGGTACTTATTATTACTATTATTATTATTATATTGCTAATAATTTTTATCCTTAATGATTACTTTCGAAATTTCGTTCCCGCTAATTTAGCATGAAAATTGCCCCATTGATTCGTTAATTCACGATACTGAAACAACATTTGCAACGTCGATATCTTCATCAACAGCAACATCATCTACGTCATCATCATAATCACCATCATCATCACCACCATCATCATCGTCGTCGTCGTCGTCGTCATCATCATCATCATCATCACCATGCCACTTCACGGTCATGAACCCTTGTGGTAAATGCAGTTAGTTTCCATTTGTTTACAAACGAAATGTGTCCAATTTGGCGCCTCTGCAGGCCTTGCACAGATGCATCTGCTTCCATTTCATTGGTTGATTATGAGAAGCTAAAAATAACTTCCTTTGCTTCTCATTTATTCACGAAGTATGGTACATTATTTACGAAGCATTTAAATCAAATGAACGCAATTTTTTTTTTCATAATTATTCTCATATTTTCAACAAAATCATAATTTTCTAAAGTAAATAATTTAACAAAAATTGTTTGTCGAAAAAGCGTTTACATAACCAACCTTATATAGTCGGACCTGCAGAGGGTCATGCCTGAACGACTGAAGCAGGTAGTTCCGACTTCGGCCAGTGCAACGTTGCATGACGAACACCTGAGACAATCCAGGTGCCAATACCTGTCTGCCGTGAAGAGAAGGTAGCGATCGGATATTGAGCGTTCGCAGGCAGCGCACATTTTGGCTTCTACTCCGTTCGACGCAGCCGTGGTTGCCGACGCTTTGGTAGTTGTAGTCGAGGAAGTCGTTGCGGTTGAAGACGACGACGACAGCGCTTCGCCGTCTCCGATTTGTTTCACTTTTGACTCCTCACCCGGTGTCGTTCCGTTCGACTTTCGTTTTTGTTGTTGTTGTTGTTGTTGTTGCTGTTGTTGCTGTTGTTGTTGTTGATGTTGTTGCTGTTGTTGTTGTAGAACGCCGTTCGTAACCGGGGCGCAGCTTCTCTTTTCCGGCGACTGGTAGGCCGGTGGAGTCGATGGAAAACTTTGATCTCCGTGATGGAGTTCTCCGGTCGAGAAGACCGGAGGAGAGAATGGTGAGAGAAGTGCCGGTGACAGTGGTGACGATGGTGTCGTGAATTGTTGCTGTTGTTGTTGTTGTTGTTTACGTTGGAGATGGTTTTGTTGCTGTTGTTGTTGTTGCAGAGAGGGAGCGTCGTTGTAGGCCGGATGTGACGTCATGAGCAGCGATGAATCGTATTGGCTGGGATAGTTTGCACCGTTGTTGTTGTTATTGTTGTTGTTGTTGTTGCTGGGGCCGTAATTGTTGCCCTGTTTGGAGGGCAAGTTAGGGGTCTTAAGACTCGTGGCGTTAGACTGCGGACTACACGTGAGAATGGGAGTGGTACAACCGTTATGGGACTTGGACCTACCCTCGTCAGACCATTCCATTTTTTTAAGGGGAAAGTTGGTCTTTAAAATGAACTCGATTCTTACTTGGAAGAGTTTCCACCCGTCGATGGTCGAGTCCAAAAGCAGGGGGTGACAAGTCTGTTGATTAGTTTCGTAGACGGAAGATGATTTTCAATCGTTTCAACCGTTCGAGTTATTTTAATCCATGATGTCTTATGAGATGAGG
This sequence comes from Whitmania pigra, assembly GCA_021613335.1. Classification (NCBI taxonomy): domain Eukaryota; kingdom Metazoa; phylum Annelida; class Clitellata; order Hirudinida; family Haemopidae; genus Whitmania; species Whitmania pigra. The sequence goes on from JAJTWR010000481.1 coordinate 1,835,827, forward strand.
CTCGAGTTTATTAAAAACTTTGTTCAACTCGTACCGACGATTCAGTAGATAAATATTACAAATAACGATATTATTCGCTAAATTATTAATAAACGAAATAATATTACTACTTTCTATTCTGACTCATTCATCCGTTCCTCCTAGCATCTCGCACCGCAGTCGAAAAATCGAGCGCTTCCAAAAGCCAGCCGGATAATTGATCCTTATATAAGTGTTCCACGAACCCTCACCGTTCGTTGCATCATCATCTCTCCTTTTTCACTCTTTCTCCATCATTCCTTCTCTCGCTGTCTTCAATCCAAACGCATCGCTTAATGGATTCCTTCGACTGAGTCACGAGTCTCCTTTCCTCTTCATGTCCAGCCAGAGAAATGGTGGACAATTTAGGAAGAGAGGAATTGAGAAGGAGTAGACTATATGAGGGTTATTCTTCAGTCTTAACCCTTACCCACGAAGTATCTCCCCTAGGGAATACCCTAACCCTAAACCTAACCCATGGGGGTGTCCAATAACCTAGCCCTAAACCTACCTATTTTAGCCCTAGCTAAACCCACGAAGGATCTCCTCAAACCGTAGCCTTAACCCTTGACCTTAATTTCCTTGCACAGACACAATTCATCTTGATATTGACGCATTGAGGACCTCGTTTACAATTTGAATGCACGGGTGAATTATTCATCCGGATGGATCGACCGTTGGAAGAAAGACGAGATGGATAGACCGGGAAAGGTTTTAGGATGGTAAACGCCGCCATCGATCTAACAGGAGTGATGGCGTGGAAGGCCGATCGTTATACACTCCACAGTATCGCCCATCCCGCGCAACTGTCGATGAAGTTAATTTGTAAAACAAATAATTTCTACTTTTCGCTTTCCATTTCCTACTCTTCCACAGCCTCACAAAACGTCCACCTTTTCATCGAATAATTCATCAACGACCCTCGTCGAACTAGTCCCCAAACTCCAAACCCCCCGAATACTCACCTTAGGTTCGTTGTGGTCGCTCTTCAGGACTGGGAAATACTCTTCTGACTGTATAAAAAGAAAGCAATAAATCCTTCGTCGCATACGAAGTTAGACAAGATTCTGTTTTCACTTTTTCCATTCACTAGATGGCTGGAATAGTTTCCGTTCATGTTCCAGTCTCATTCCAACCGGCATTCAGAGCCTCATTGCGTCCCGTCCGAACCTTACCATGTCATTAGCCGTTTGTTCGAGAGTTGAGTTGCTTCCCTTTCATTTTTAACTGGTCTTTAATCTCTCAAATTAAGATTTACTGGCCTGACTCACAAAGGCCCCTTACTCTTTTTCTCATCATCTTCTCCTCATTATCATCATCATCATCATCATCATCATCATCATCGTCGTCGTCGTCAGTGGAGTTTTACTGTCGCCTCCTCCTGTGGAAAGTGCAAATCTTTGAATTTACGACTTGAGTTTTGAATGCCAAGTGAAAGTCAAAACAATTACTATTATTATTATTATTATTATTTATTACTATTATTATTATTATTATTATTATTATTATTATTATTAATTATTATTATTATATTATTATTATTATTATTATTATTATTATTATTATTATTATTATTATTATTATTATTATTATTATTATTATTATTATTGTCATCATTATTTATTATTATTATATCTAGTTTAATTACAAATCAACCTGATAGTCGACTGGATGACATCGGTAAACCGACACCAGATGACATCTGTCGTTGTTTTAAGTTTTATAAATCCACATTTTCAGATATTTTAAGGGATTTTAGATAATTTTTTCCCACTTTGTACTTACTTAGTATAACCTAATAATAACCTAATAATAACCTAATAATAACCTAATAACAACCTAATAATAAGTAGCGTTTGATCTCATTTAAACCTCTTTCAAGCCACTCTTACAATGCTCAATCTCCTCATCACAGAGTGCCAATTATTCACTGGTCTTTAATCCCAAACCTTCCTTCCCTTTTGCAGCAAAATCAAAAGCAGTGACTGTTGAGTGGCTGTTTCTCACAAAAATTACGCAACTAACTTCCTAATTATCAGTCCCGCTTTCTCATGTTGTGCTTTCGACCGTGGTGGGAGATAACATAGACTTTTATCCACTCAGTAAACCTCAGAAAGCAGGCGAATTCGTACGAACGACTTGATCATGAGAATCAAAGGAACAGCAGTCTGGTCTGACAGCAGATGTTTTGTGATAAATGGCTATCATCTCCACATCTCCGACGGTTAGATTTTCGAGCCCATCAAAACTAAGAGCCATTAACGAGTGATGAGAGATTGTTATAATTCTCGAGCCATCATCGGCTCGTATATCATCCCTCATTTCTGTCTAACGAACTCAGACGTCATCGACGAACGCATTTGAAAAAGAAGTTTCGCAATTTTTTTTTCCTCAGTTATTTTTTTTTTCTTCTGCTAGAGAGAAAAATTTTCTAGAAATAAGCTGGGACTATATTCCTCGTAACGCTGGATTCTTTGAAAACGCGAAGGTATTCGGCGATTCTGAAGAGTCGTTTGTTTTTATGTGCGCTTTTAAAAAGCTCATTTTTCATGTGGAAAGATTGTAAATATGATTTCTCATTGAAATAAAACTTTATATTCCTCCATGAAAACGTCTGCCTCGTTGTCTTGACCCAGCCGCAGCAAAAACATAAACTGTGTTTTTTTCGCGGCTTTATTGCTAGTTTATTATTTATCTGCTCGCTATCCGAAATGTCAACAAAAAGTTTCAGATCCGAGATGCAAAATCCGAAATAGAATGTTATTTTGTATTCTGGAAACTTTGATGATGATAAAGATAATGAATCAGAGCCTGATTACAGTGACTTATGTCCAAAACGAACTTCATGAGCACTTATTGGGAGGTAATGCATTTACTGTGGTAAATTTCGCATTTTTGTGATCTTCATGCAAGACGTTGTTGCATTTAAAAGTCCCTAATCTCTACTGAATAACAAAAATAACAACAGCCTAGCAAGAATGGGAACATTGAGTTTGTCTTTGTAGCTGTCTCAGTTTTTGAGTACAAAAACATCAATAAAAAGGTGCATGTGTGATTGTGTAACCTTTCGAGCAAGATGCGGATGCACACAGAAGCAGATATTGTCAGAGGGTGAATTTCTAATTTAAGATTTGAAATGTTTAAACATCCTCCCAAATACAAAAAAAAAATATAATTTAAAGCTTTTACTCTCGCTTAACCAACCTTTCCATTATCATAATTATTATTTGTAATTATTATATATGTTATCCAGTATTATTATATATATATGTTACTCATAGTTATTATTATACATATTAATAATGATTATTATTATACCTTTAATTCAACTCATCATTATAGCAAAGAACTGAGGTTTCCATTTAAGTAAAATCTCAAGAATAAGTTATAATTTAAGAAACGAATGTAAGACATGCTTTATTTATTAAACATAAGAACCCAATAAAATTCTTAGTCTCGCTTCAAGCGAACGATGTCCGCTCAGTTTAAGAGATGCCACGTTTTGTATTCTGTATCACGAATCCGTGTTTGTTTGTGTGCAGAGGGAGAAAAACAAGACGTCCTACAAGAATCGTTTGCTTATGTTTCTGTAGCCGACACCGATGCAGGTGAGAAGGTAAGACGACGAATCCGTCGAATCGTCTTTGACTTCGTCTATTTTGAACGTTGTCCCGAAGAAGTCGCGAATGTGCCTCAGGTGTTGAATTCTGAAGCAATGCAGAGTTCGAGATCGAATTATCGAGCATTAATTCATAATTTATTAATACAATTAATTCTTAATTAATTAATACAATTAATTCTTAATTAATTAATACAATTAATTCGTAATTAATTAATACAATTAATTCTTAATGAATTCAATTAATTCTTAATTAATTATGAATACATTAATAAGACAGATGTTGTGAAAAAAAAAACAAGAATGCAGATTTAAAGAATAACTTGGTCTCGAATACATTAGTGACTAAAATATTTTATAAATATCTTCTATTGGACTATAATTGGTGTAAAGATCTCCATAAACTAGTTAACGAGTGGATTGTACGTTAACAAGAAAAAGATTTTTGGTACGTGTTAGTGTGGTACGATGACAATCCCAGTGATGTACTCACGTGTATTTGGTGAGGCTTCCGAAGAGAACCTTGGAAATGTCCTTGTTGTTCAAGATCATCCACGTGCAGGCGATGTACTGGTTGTCGGAGTTCATGCAACCGCTCTGAAAGGTCGAACGATTAAAAAGGTCGGGACTTGTTTTAGAATAAAGGTTGAAATGTAATTTTTTTTGTTGCGTTATTCTCTTAATTTAAAATTAAAATCGCAAACTCATTTGTAAATTTAAAGCTGATTGTAATGCAATCGATACAGTTTTCCAAGAGAAATCTACAGCCATTGTGAAGAGATTCATATTATTATAATTAATGTAAAAATATTAATAATATATAATTAGAATTTATAACTAACGTAATGAACAAATATTAAGAATGCATATGTAATATAATTAATTTAAAATCAAATTATTATTAATAATCCCACATTCTTGATCTCCATGATGAGTCTGATGGCCGCTTCTTTCCCGACATCTTCCGGAAGTTTTGGTTCCATCGACGAGTTCCTCGGTGGCGACAAAGCCTCCGAGCAGTAGAATTCTCCTTCCTTCGTCTCCGCGACGAGAGTTATTCCGAATCCTGGAGACCTGGAAAGAGTTGACGAGATTGTTCGTCAAGCATCTGTTAATGGCCTTAATTGTGCCTTATTGTTAATAGTATTATTATTATCGTAGGCATAAAGATGATATTTCGCTAAATAACAAATATTATTATCAGCATTTGAAATCAGCCGAGAGAAAAAATCGCTAACCTTTGTCGATATAATATATCGATATATTAATCAAATTACTATCTCTTAATTAAATCAATTACCGACATCATGAAGACGGACAATCGATTAGGTAAGTAACAATCAAAAAATTCAAAAGAGCAGCGAATCCGTCTTACTTTCCACACTTCGATCCTCCCCTGTGGTCGGAGGTGATGAACATGTTCGGAAACGACCTCTCTAGGATCATCTTCGAGGAATCGGTCATCCTTCTCACGATGCCCGGAGAAACTCTCGTCGTCCACGTGTTCGAGGGAGGCATGAGTTAAGGAGTGATGCTCGACGTATTTTGTCGAAATATTTTTAATGCTTAATTGCCGACGAATTAAATGTTTGATGAACGGTTTGCGGTGAAAATGATTTGATTGAATTTAATAATAATAAAAACTGTAATAATAATATAATAATAATAATAATAATAATTAATAATAAAAATAATTATTAGTTTATGTAATATCGGTAGCACTGGTTTTAAGTTACAATTTTAGAAAGCTAACAAAAGCAAGTGATAAAGTCAAACCATTTGTGCATTAAATTAACATTGCAAAAGATTCAGTAGTTGATAAATAACATTATTGTCATTAAAAATTGATCCCTTTCATTTAACAACGATTCTTTCGTGACAATAAAACTCGTATTTCCTCCGTGGAAAAGGATATGACACTCCTCGAACTTTGTAAACTTTTCCAGGCTGCTCGGCTCTGATTGGTCGAAGTGTCTTCGCGATCGGACATTTGAAGAGGACTTCACCGCCAGCATCTGGAGCGGTCGATCTTTTTACCAACTGGAAGAAGAGTGTGTTTAAATGTAGAATGTAATATTGAATTTAAATATAGAATGTGTGCATATATTTAATGTGTTTGAATGTAGGATGCAAATCTGGAAATCTATTTAAGCAAAATAAATAATAGTAATACTCATGTAATGATCCATGCTTATGAAACTGTTAATTGATTAATCAATCAACAGTTATAATTTGTCATGTATTGAAAAAGTCAACGGCTAATCCTTCGAATGCCGACGCAACTCACAGAAATCTCGAGCCCCTCGTCGTTGACTATGAACCTCTTCAGAAGAGGAATGGTGCTGTAGGTGATGGAGTCGATCTGCAATTTAATTTGCGTCGTCAATGCATCTGATCGGGTGAATTGTTTGAACGAAATTGTTTATTTCATTTATAATTTAAATTACAGCAAATTGAAATAAGACTTTCTGACTTAGAGGAACAATCTTAAAGTCTACAACAGCAAGTCATTAATTCAAATCAAATTTTTAGACACGATACTTACTGAGGGGTCGAGGACGTGATTTGTGACCCCAGTGAACTTGACATTGAGAGGGGTCTTCATGAAAGGTGCCAAGCAGATGGCAACTTCGAGGTAGTAACCTATGCCCCTCTCCGAACTGCACTCGTGTTCGACCCGTCCTCCGTCCAAAATTCCGGGCTGGAAGGTCAGCTCTGTTGCTTTATGAGGAAGAAACATTTGTTTGAATATAAAACATACAATCGTCGGGACATAAAGTCAACTGTAAACAACAAAACAAAAACAAAGGTCAACCGTACACGAGTCATTGAATCTCACTGAAGCTCCTCTGGACAACTTGGTGACAAAGAGTACCAAATCTTTTTCAAATGCTAAATAAAATTTGTATTTAATAAATAGTGATCTAAGATAATATTTAATTGAGTAATAAAATTATTAATATCAAACAATATAATAATTATTTGAAGAGGTAAATTTAAAGTAATGTTATGTAATTCGAAGCATTTAAAAGATTCATTAAGAGCTAATAAGTAAAAGTTGTTTAAGAAAAGATTAGGCTGGCGTAATCTCAATTCTTACGCTTGAATCCACTATCATCCGCAATTGTTGGAGGAACGGTAACTTTGAATGTTTTTCCGCTCAAAACAGACAAAAGAATCTGTTGCCTTAAAAAACCGGCACCCTCGTACGTTAAACTATTACTTCCACTACTCATTCTGTTTTATTTGTGAAACTCCGTTTTAAATTGTTGTTTACAAACTCAACACACGTTTAGATTTAATATCGATCACAGAGATATTTTAGGAATAGCAATATTCTATTTTTGAAAAGTAACTAAATTAAAAAAAAAAATAAATTACGTGTTTGTTATTTTAAAAAGTATTGTAAGTGCTTGTAACCTCTTATTTTCTCTTGAATAGATTTAAATTAATTCAACGGTTCTGTTTTTTTATTTATTTAATTAAAAAAAATTGTCACAATTACAAAATTATTTAGCTATAATGTTGATCGACATAGATGAAACACCTTTGTATTTATATCACCTTTTGAATATGAATAACGAATAACGATTATTCTGCGGTCCTTTTGTGGTCGCTACCAAAATGATAGCATTAAGAAAAAAATTGATTCTTAGAAAAAGACATATCATCAAAGTTTTATACTTGATATTGTTTGTTTTAATTCTGTACTTTTCTAACCTATTTCCAAATCTCCACTCTGGCAACACTCAGGTCGTATTTAATTACAAAGCGATTTGTGAGCTTAGATGAACCTCGATGAGTGTATGAGGGAGGTTTAGCAATAATTTTTTGGCTCCTTGGAATTTTTCATGCTGTAAATAGGCTATGAAAAGCTTTGGACCATTAATTTATCATGGTTTTAATGAATTATTTCCTTTAGAAGGATTCTCAAGATACACCGAGCAATTGGCTGATTCTAGAAAGCCATAATTATCATGCTGACTATTGCCAGAGATTTCCATCTTGGATGATATTGGTCGTTGGGTCAAAATTGAATTTCACATCCAGGTGTGAATAAATATCTTATTTTTGTCAGTCTGAATTTTTAAGCAGAATGTGATAAACTAATTATGATAAACTTAATTAATAAATAATAAAGACTAATCAAATTAATTAATCTAGTAATTACTTGTAATAGGTTAAACTTTAATTCTTGTTAAAAGATTCTAGTCAATTTTTATTGGAGCACGATCCTAATGCAGTAATCACAAGCAACTTTCAACCAATTCACTCGCTTCAATATTTTCTCAACAGTGGTCCAAACAGGAATTGTATTTCCTGGAATTCAGAGTTGAGAAGATCGAAGCTTTCACAAAACCGGAAACTGGATGTTTTCCATCAAGCCTTTCTATATGCAATTTTGGTAATGTGTTGGCACCACTCCAATAATTCAATTAATTTGATAATAATTATCATTATTATATGCAACCAGCCATATATTACTTTGTTCCCTACCTATCTTTTTCATCTTTATTCTACAAAAATTTGTTAACTACAGAAAGGAGCAGAGTTTATTCTTTCTCCCACCAGTAATGTCTACGTCGCAGATGTCTTGGATGAAATCGATATCCTGTTAGCTCCGTCCCCCATGAAACTTTACACGTTCGCAAGTGGAGGCAGCTTCTTTGATTCGAGGAAGCATTTTCAATGCATTCCCAAAACTAAGGATTGTTTGGAAGACTTTTCGCTCTGTTCGTCTCCTGCTCCTTCCATCGTCATTCCGGCCGGAACCGAAAGCGGCAGTTCGTGTACGTCGAGAATGATTCCGGTTGCTTTGAAGCCGAACGCCTTCGCGAGCATCGGTGGAAAATCGACGATATTCGGGCGATCTGCGTTTTGGGCGATGACTTTGTTTCGCGATTTCCACGTTTACGACGACGAAACGAAGTTTCGACTGAGTTGCGCGATTCAGTGGTTCTTGTGGCAATCGGGAGGATTCGTGGAAGTGTTTTGGACAAACTCTTTGGCCTTCGAGGAATTTAAGTTCGGTCCTGAAAACTGCCAAAATTACATTGGAGATTTTGAAGGATGTAAAACTAACTTATCCCATTGCATCATCTCAGCAATGAACAGCATTCTTTCCAATGAACAGCTCCGAGACTTCCGAAGCTGGATGAACGCACTCGAGCAACACGGCTACGAACTTCCGGTGAAAGAATTAAAGGTCTCGAACTGCTCCCGAACGATCATTAATTCGGCAGATTATTGCAGCTTCGAAATTGAATACAATTCCGGGCAACAAGAAACGACCGGCTCGAGTGCCATCTCGAAAACCTACAAAAAAACGTGTAAATCGATGCCACATCTCAAGCTGTGTGAACCCTGGTATAAGAAGACAAACATCTTGCTTCTTATAGTTTTCAACAAACCTCATTACGGAAACATTCCTTACCTGGAAACACTTTACAGGCCATTCTTTCCTATGATTCTTTATTGCGGACCCGAAATCTCGGACAAAATGCGAGAAATCCTAAAGGTCTCCTTCATAACCTTTGACATCCAGCCCGAAGGTCAGGTACCAGGGGCACTGAATTACCAGTGCATGCTCAAGGCGCTTGACATGAATTTCAGGGTCAAAGGAATTTTGAGCATAGCAGATGACTTGCTAATCATGAATCATCAGGTGCCCATGCTGAGCGAAGATGACTTGTGGTTCATTCCTCGGATTGAAACAAAAATCGGAGATCTGAAGACGATGAAGGAATGCTTGCTGGGGATTTGTGACTTCTTCGCCAGATGGCCGTGGTGGTCAGACTATCGAGACGAATCCTTGGCCTTTTTGGAAGAATTGGACTATCTGTCCAAAAGATCCAAAAGGATGAAACTCTTCCAGAAGACTCTCCGGAGATTCACGGGCGGAAACTCCCGGCTCGTAGGCGGCTATTCGGACATTTTCTACGTGCCTCGAAGACTTTCCTTGGAATTTCTCGAGCTGGGTAGGTTGTTCCTCAAGCACGGAGTGTTCCTCGAGATTGCCATTCCATCCTTGATCTGGGGGTTGTCCTCGCATGAGGAAATCCAGCCGCTGTTGGGCGTTCAGGTCTGGGATGTCGAAACTAGAGACAGACCCTGGAAGCATTTCAAGAAATCCGAACTGTTCGGGAAGTTCTACTTCCACCCGACTAAATGGAGTTCCCTGGCAGGCGAAGACCTCGGAAGCAAACCTCCTCCGAAAGACTGCAACCCTGGAAAGCATGGAAAGAAAGGTGGGGTCCCTTGTGCGACCGAGATGAGTTATAACTTCAATAATTCCGTTGAGATGACGAATCTCTTCTGTCAATCTGTACTCCCATATTTCCATGATCCCCTTGGCTTGCTGCCAGATAAATCAGAGTCAAATTGAAAGCTCTCTCCTGTTTGACTGATGTCAAAGTATTTTCAGTATTACACTGTTTTTTAATTAATTACCTGTAATACTTAATGCAAAATTGTTTAATTAATTGTAATTTTATAACGTAAGCGCGTTCTGGCAAGTAAATAAAGTGAATTAATCAGTTAAAACCAATAAATGAAGTTGTATCTCTTTAAGCAAGCATTATGAAGAATGATCCTTGTCTCGTTCACCACTAGAAGCCCGTAACAGATAGTACCGCTACCACCATCAACACCCAGTTCTTCACCAGAAACAAGGAATTGGAACCAAAGCTTTATTTACAAGCTAAAAATCTTAGACTGAAAACCGTAGAAACTAGTCATAAATCAGCTCTCATCGAGCCTCTGTTTTATACACGTTCGATCTGGTTAGCAATTCCAACAAAATCTACTAAAATATCAGCCAATCAAAATTCACTAAAAAAGGTCAATGCCCGCCTACCAGATGATTAAACAAATTGTCCTTAAAGTAATAACTATTTGAATCATCTTCGCCTGGATGCTAAAAATAATATTGGCTAGCTTAAACAAATAATCGAAATCTAATGAAATGCACTCACCAGCTATAAATCATCCTATTAATAGCAAATCTAGGAAAGATGTCTGGTTGTCTCAATGGCGTAGCTGGGGGGGGGGGGGGGTACATATGACCCCGGGCGCGAGGTGCAGGGGCGCCAAAATGAGGCTTACAAATGAGGCTTTTTATGTATTATATACAACATTATATTATAATAACCGAACAAGGGCAATAAATCGGTCACAAAATGACTGCAGCATTCGGACTTTTTCTCTGTGCCTCGAAGACTTTCCATGGAATTTATCGAGCTGGAAAGGTTGTTCCTCGAGATTGCCATTCCGTCCTTGATCTGGGGGTTGTCCTCGCATGAGGAAATCCAGCCGCTGTTTGGCGTTAAGGTCTGGGATGTCGAAGCCTTTCCAAGTCCAGAGCTCCGGATGTCCGAACTGTTTGAACGAAAGTGGCTTCTCTAAGGAATAAAAGGAATAAACTAGATACGGAAACCACCCATGCGGATAATGTATTTAATATAATCCTTGGATAACTTTGGTTGGATATTGGAAGTTAGAGTGGCTAAAAATAGTAATCATTACAAGATACCGATCTTCTTAACTACAAGAAATATTAACTAGTTACGTTATGTTAAGCATGCAGTATGAAAAATGATCCTCATTGCTTAAAATCCGTTTACCGCCAGAGGTCGTGTCTCCGAATTCCCGAACATGTCTTTCTCGAATGATCTCGTTTTACTTGAAAGAGGATTAAATAAATACGATAACGACAACTTAAAAAACTTAAAACAACGAAAAATTTTCAAAACTTTTTCGCGGTTGACGACGAATTTATTCATTCTCACATGAAACAAGGCTGTCTTATGAAATTAGCTGAATTCGTTAGGCGGCTCGCAAAGTGGAAAATATGTTTCCTTAATAGACGGAGACTCGACGCTTGTTTTTCCACAACATCTAAGTCAGAAACAGAATTGGATAATTCTAGAAAAAAAACCCGGTCGTTCCTATAGTTGAGTTTGAAACATTAACTGGATCGAGGTTCGGGCCTTACGTGAATGCAGAAAATATTAAGATTATTTGACTTCCGATGTGTTT